>OU744806.1:8217154-8817154 GCA_916614155.1 Mesoligia furuncula
TGCCATCGCCATCCCCGCCCACTTCAGTATCGGCTAAGGTAAAGAACCACTTAGTCTCACTAACTTGATGTACCTAACTTTTATTAGAATTCTTAGCAGGTCAGTAAGTTTACACTTGACTTGGTATAAGGAAACAGAAAAAAGGAAGGAAAAAATGTCGGTGGACTGATCAAGTGGAAAATTACTTGAAGGAAGTGCGCTTATAGGGATTACACATTGATACGGTGATCGGAGAGTCGAACAGTGTTATGGGGAAAATGGGCGACTTTTTTTACTTAGACACGTAAGTGGATCAACGAGAAGGGGCCCGTGGAAGGCCTCATAAAGGAGGAGGGGCCCGTGGCTAAATAATAACAGCCGCACAGGTCCATCAATCAGGTTAAGCTTCGCTTGCCGCGGTTCGTCTGTGGATGGGTGACCATCTTTACATACCCCTTTCCGAGGCACGGAGGGCTCCGTGCCTCGGAAAGCACGTTAAGCCGTTGGTCCCGGCTGTCATTCGTGGATCTTTGACAGTCATTACGGGTAGTCAGAAGCCCGAAAGTCTGACAATCAGTCATACCAAGGGGTATCGTATTACCCAGTAACTAGGTTGTGGAGGTCAGATAGGCAGTCGCTCCATTTAAAATACCGGTATTCAGCTGTATCCAGTTAGACTGGAAGCCGACCCCAACATAGTTTGGAAAAGACTAGGCAGATGATGACGTTAGTGGATCAACAAACGACGTTCACGATGTTGTCTTTGTTTTGTAATTTTAATTACTTTGCCTTCTATTGTAGAGAATCAAATTGTACTTGTTTATTTTATTTCTAAGGGAAAACAAACAGTAGTATATAAAAAATAAATGGAAAGTTCTTGTAATTTAACAGACCATTGTGCTGCTGGAGAGTTTCTTGCGGGACTTCCTCCTAAAGCACTAGACATTTTGCGGGCATTTTGGAGGACTGTCTTATGTAATTTTGACGTAAAAGTGAGTTAATTCTCAGCTTAATTTGAATAAAGGATTCGATTCAGATTTTGACGAAAATTTTTTTTGGTGCTGCGGAACTTTATTTATCACAAGAACTTGTAATACGTGCATAACAGTTCACTTATAAGTAATGAGATGCAAAGTGGTTCCATCTAAATAATATAATATTCACCTCTAAGTCGCGTAGGCTATATATCTTAAACACTGAGAGTCAATGCAGAGGACATAAGTAAACCAATCGACTACTAGTATCAGAAAACGTGTCAATCCATGACACAGTCGCAACAGTTTATTGCCAGCATTATAAAAATACCTCAGAAACTGGGCAATAGAAATGGATTCTATTGCCCAGTTTCTGAGGTATTTTTATCAATTCTTTTTTGTTATTTGTTCAATAATTACATCGCATTCATTAACACACGGGGTAGAATTAACTTAGTTTGAATAGACAACTTTGTCGAATCAACAGCTATTCAGAGTTTATCGACAGACCACAGACACTAGCAACGAATCACTCCAAATACCTATAACAAAAGTACCCCTTCACAAAAACAAAAACGAAATAATAACACGATTCCAATCGTTCAACTATTTTATATTGAAAACAAAACAATTTTGGTTCGCGTCCAAATTGAATTACATATCAAACCGATGACAGCGCTGTCGTTATGTTTTTATTTTATCTGTTTTTAGACGTTGATTGATGGGTTCGGTCTGAATCAATATTCTTTTATATCCAATATGGATACTTGAGAAGATTCGCGGATTATTTTTACAACCTATTTTGGGCATAAAGTCTGGTTTTAGAAGTATCTTTATGAACGCTTAAGGGAATGTTGTAAGAACAGATTATATTGCGGCAATTTTGAACCTAACTTTCATTGAACCTTATTTAAGATAATTAAAAAAAAAGACTGTATTCGCATAAGTCAATACTTCTTCTACCGTTCGATATTTGTCAATAAAAGTCGTTGAACACTGACATTGCTCCTGCATCCGAGTTGCGTTACACATTCGCGATCATATGTTTTTTTTATTCAACTACTTACATGAATTATTATTCAACAAATGGGTCAATGCAGTGGATCATGTTGAATTGCAATATAACAGAAATAAATAAAAACATTTTTACAAAAAAAAAACAACCGACTTCCAAAAACAAACACTACAAATTGAAAAATAACTTTAATTTCGGTAGTCGGTGTCTTTGGTTCCGCATTTTCGTTTATCGACACCGACTTCCGAAATTAAAGTTATTTTTCAATTTGTAGTGTTTGTTTTTGGAAATCGGTTGTTTTTTTTTTGTAAAAATGTTTTTATTTTTCACTTTTTAGTTGGTCAGTTTGTAATTTATCTAAGTTACAATAGCCTAATGCCAACTGTTGATCACCTTTTACAAAATATTGCTTTTTCCGATGCTGGGACGTTAATGGTTGAGGAGTTCTCTCGGTAAGAACCAGGAGAACTCCTCAACAATCACTCACCATACGCATTGTGACGAGCATAAATTGGTTAGCAACCATATTAAAGTAATCGAATCGCAACCCGTGAAATATTTGTCATTGAGTAGTTCCGATGGCCATCTGTGGTCTTCATCATCAACTCCACTTCATCAAATGATGATTTCCGAGAGCAAATTCTCAAGAAACATTAAAAAATATCCAAATCGCTATAGGTTTGCCTATAAAATTTGAGGGTTTCCCTCGATTTCCATGGCATCCTCTCATCAAATTCCTAGTTGATGATAATGGAACCACCTCGAGAGTATACCCTTTCAAATAAAAAAATAACTTTTGGAATCGGTCCAGCCGTCTTCGAGTAATCGGTGAACATAGCTACTGTAAACTGTTGAGGAGTTACCTTAACTGTCCTTCATCTTCATCATCAGACCCCTAATGACAGTCACAACCCATCTAGGTGTAAAGTTCACATCAATACAAATTAATCAAGCCCAAACACAAGGTAACTGCTGTAAATCGTTGAGGAGTCCCCTCGACTGTCTTTCGGCTCCATCATCAGATCGACTCCAGGCCTTCATTAAATTGTAGTGCTTTAAAATACTTAATGAAAAAGTTACCAAACGCACTAGTCGCTCCTACGATTTTCGAATGTTCCCCTCGATTTCACTAGGATACCATCATCAGATCCTGGTTTTCTTATCATGGAACCACCCTTGGCATATATCCTTTCCAACAAAAAAAGAATAATCAAAATCGGTTCATAAACGACGAAGTTATCCGCGAACACACATAAAAAAAAAAAAAACATATATACGGTCGAATTGAGAAACCTCCTCCTTTTTTGAAGTCGGTTAATAATTTAAAAAAATGAATTATTATTATAATTATTATTATTTCAATTTTTTTTACCCAGAAGCCTAAAGGCCTCCCTCCACTCCACTCCTTCCATCTTTCGCGAGCCCGCGAGAATATAAGGTAAGTGAGACGTATTCTTTGTGCCATTTGGCAAGCAGTATAAAGGTTTATTCTCTCTTTCCTGTTAGTTTTTCATGGTCAAGCAGTTTGAGTAATTTACGTGGCCTACCCAAATGTCCTTTCCTTGGTTTTGTTCGTCGAATCGTTGAGCTCCTTAAGTCTTGAGTTGAGCTGCACGATTTCTGACAAATGCGTGCACTGTCTGGACAGATCCTCTCAATCTGTGTGGTTCTTTCCTCAAAAGACCATCTCAGACATCGATCTACATGGTCTTCATAAAACCTGACCAAGGTTATGTCTGGACTTTAAAAGAGACTGTGAGTTTGTTTCGGCCTTTCTTCTCAGAGTAGTTAGATAGGAAACGCCGACCTCATCTAGTTTAAAAAAAATATGATTGACGTGTAAAAGTGTTTGTGCAAACCTACTTACAAAAATACCAAGGTAACCGACATAGCCCGAAGAATTGCCAAACTTAAGTGGCAATGGGCAGGGCACATTGCTCGCAGACCAGATGACCGATGGGGCCGAAAGGTTCTGTTTGTTTCTGGTCCTGATCGGACGGTGAGCTACCCATTACTTACTGCCCGCAGGCCCGCGCCTACGATGGCCGGGAGTCGTCACGCGGCTCCCGACGGCCGGAGCGTCTCCCGCGGCGGCTGGGACGAGAGGCTCTCTCCCTGAGCCGTCCCGCCACCTTCTTCGCTAGCATGACTGCTTCGCAGAAGGCCGTGACTGCCTGCTACTCCCTCTCGCTCCGGACCATGGCTTGCATCAGGGCCGGACGCTAGAGGTCGCCGCCGCTGCCGACCGCCTCTACGAGGACACGGCTGTGCTTCGCCCAAGCGGGGCAGACGTCCACCGTGTGCTCCACCGTGTACTCTACCGTGTCCTCTGGGCGATCCTAGCAATGGTGACACCCGGGCGTTTCCTCCCGCCTGATGATGTGCAGGAACCTCCCGAAACATCCGTGTCTGGTGAGGACCTGCGGCAGGCGGTAGGTGAGGGCGCCCTGGCGACTCTCTAGCCATTCCTCAAAGAGGGATCTTATCGCCGCTATCATGGCGTGCCGCGCTGGATTGCGATAGTCGCTCTTTCCATGCCGCCATGAGATCGCGCCGGAGATCCGTCCGCTCCGCCGCGATTTGCCGACATGCCTATATAACCCACTAACACATTTTTATCATTTCTTTGGGCTTACCTAAGGGTTCAGCAGTGTGTAACAAAACTTCGAGAGTATCGTTACGACATGAGTCTTTTTTTTTTGCTCATTCGATTATTATTAAAGCTCAGTAACCGTATAATACGCACTTGTTGCGACCTAATTTTATGGACTTAATTTATTAAAACGCTGGCTAGTTATAATAAAGAACAATATTTCAGTTAAGAATTTAAATACAATTTAAATTTTGACAACAATAATATTTATATTTGTGCAAAGGCGGACTGAATGCCTCTTAGGCATTCTCTACCAGTCAACCAAGGATGTTGAAGAGATTAGATGACACGTGCTTTGGTTGAGCCGAACAATGATAAAAACAAATTTAAAATTATCAAGAAAAAAAATATAATTATATGAGTTTTATTGAAACACTAGCAGCGCCCCGCGATTTCACCCGCGTAAATGTCGATCCCGTGGGAATATCGGGATAAAAGTAGCCTACTATGTTAATCCAGAGTGGCTTAATTTTATGTTATGTATTAGGCATATTTGTCTATTTGTGGTCCTTCCAGCTACAGTGCAACAGGGTTGGTTCGAACTGGCGACCTCCAACTCGCCTGATCCATCTCCTAGCCATTGGACTACTATTGCCTAGGTAAATAAACAAATAAAGTCCTTGAAACTGAATTTTGGCTATGGCAACTAATCTCAGCGGAGACTAGTGCACAAGTGTGTGCGCAGACACAGATGTACTCTCTCTCTTCAGTCTCATAGTCCGATGGGATGGCAATCCGACACGACCGGAGAGAGATCAGGCGCAGGACCAACGGCTTTACGTGCTTTCCAAGATTTATACTTTATTGCACACCACAAAAATACAAGTAACAAAAAAAAATATCGATCAATATATAAATATACAATGGGCGGCATTATCGCTTTCTGCGATCTCTTCCAGGCAACCTTGGAATGGACAAGGGACATAAATGAGGGCCGTTCCTATAAAATGTCCAATGGAAAAATCTAATAACAGTTTGCCCGACCCGGGAATCAAACACAGGATCCTACGCTCAGCAGTCGTGCTTGCAACCACGAGACCAACGAGGCAGTCTGGTGTGCTATGTAAAAAAAAAAACATTTTATTACACAATTTCCAATAAATACTCGTAGTTAATTCTGTTACGTTTTGCCTTTTGGTGGAAAAGCTAACTATGTTTATGATCAGAAATATTATTATTTCTGTTTGATTTATTTATAAATCAATCTGAAATTCATAAGCTTCAAGAAACACAGTTTATTATTAGCTTTTCTTCAAACATTCACACCTTTATTGCTTCATATTTTGCTTCGACATAAACCCTGAATTTATTAGGTTCTATTTTGTGTCTATTTTAATTTGATGAAGACATTAAAGAGTTCTGGCAACTTCGTTAATAAGGTAAATTTTCTCAGGTCTAGTGCCCAAAAAGATTAAGGAAAACGTTTTGACTTTTTTACATTACTTATCTGTTAACATACGAGGGGCTTGTGGGGAGTGGGAGGCAGTCACCTCCTTCTGCGAAGCAGTCATGCTAGCGAAGGAGGTGGCGGGACGGTTCAGGGAGAGAGCCTCCCGTCTCAGCCGCCGCGGGGGACGCCCCAGGCGTCGGGAGCCGCGTGACGATTCCCGGCCGCCGTAGGCACGGCCCTGCGGGCTGAGAGTAATGGGTAACTCACAGTCCGATCAGGACCAGGCTCGTGCTGGACGGCGCGTACGTGTTCCACGCGCGCCTCAAAGAGATGTCAGCATCGAGGAGGGGCCCCTTAGGGCCGAAGCCTGCCAGGTCAGCGGGATTGTCCAAAAGGGTTACCGCTGGCCCGGAACATAAAGGGCTAAGGAAGGAACACGGGTGGGTTTTAGTCAGTAAGAGTCTGACACTCCCTTCCGCTCCACCCAGAGCGGGAGGAGTCATTTGATGATTTCCCATCCGCAAAAAAAAAAAAAAACCCGAACTCGGACTGTTGATGCCTAGTAATCATAGCTCCCTTAACATAGGTCTTCCCAATTTTTCAAGTTCGGTGCAGGTCGACTGCACCAAGGTTCAGAATGTATTCCTACTCTACCATCACACTAATATTATAAAGGCGAAAGCCTGTGAGTATGTGTGAGTGTTTATATGTTTGTTACATCTTCACGCTCAAACGGCTGGACCAATTTTGATAAAGTTTTGTATGGAGGTAGCTGGCACCCTGGATTAAAATAGAGGCTACTTTTTATCCTGATATTCCCACCGCCGCCGCCAAAACCGCGGGGCGCAGCTAGTGTCTCATAACAGTGATTTCATCTTCAATATCAATATAAATGAAGTTAACGCGACAGGCATAATATTTATTTACTTAATGGTCTAGCTACAAATGTTACACTATTCGACCAATGAACTCAAGCCAACATACTCGTACAACCTAGTGCACAATAAGAAGCGATAGACACAGCACACAAAAAAAAACATTATTACACCAAATAAAACAAAATTAAAAACTGGCCAAGTGCGAGTCGGAAGGGTGCCGTACCGCTAGGCAAAAACGCCGAAAAAAACACGTTTATTGTATTTATTTTTTTCTATTTTTAGTATTTGTTGTTATAGCGGCAACAGAAATACATCATCTGTAAAAATTTCAACTGTCTAGCTACCACTGTTCATGAGATGCAGCCTGGTGACAGACAGACAGACAGACGGACAGTGGAGTCTTAGTATTAGGGTACCGTTTTTACCCTTTAGGTACGGAACCCTAAAAATTGCAATATATGTACAAAAATGACATATCATTGTTACACAATTTAACAAGACAGTAATTGAAGTTGGGATAATCGTGCATAGAAGTTCGTTACATATTTTGGTGGACTTGGTGCTTGAATTTTTGAAGTATAACATAAGCATAATCTATAAATATAAAGTCCTGACTGATATATCAGCGCATAGCGCAACCCGCCGGTCCTAGAGACATGAAATTTGGGGGGTGTGTTCTTTATGAAGAGTAGGTATCCACTAACAAAGGGTTTTTCGAAATTCCACCCCTAAGAAGGTGTAATTTCACGCGGACGAAGTCGCGGGCAGAAGCTAGTCAGCCTATAATGTTCCCACTGCTGGGACTCAAGCCTCCTCTCTGTGAGAGAGACTGGTCTGTAATCTACCACGCGGGCCTTGTGCCGGTTGGTAGATGTCACATGTCATCGAATTTTTGGTTCTAGGACATGCCGCTTTCCTCACGATGTTGTCTTTCACTGTTTTGAGAACAGTGATAATAAAATTATTTACACAAAGTAAAGCGCCTGTCTGGGTTCGAACTCAGACCTAGAACTCGTGAGGCCGTCACCACTGAGCCATTACTGCTCTCTTTTTGAAGTGAAGTGCACCAATATCAATCTCTTCATCTAAATTGTTTAGAAGTCTACAGATGGACCCTCAAATAGTTCTGCGGAATGGGGACGTAACAGTTTGATAGGGTGACGCGGATATTTATAGGGTAGGTTACAATTAAACTTCTTAAGAACTGGGGGCTGTCTATTTTACTGTGAAGAATTTAATACAGAAAAGAAGAAAAAAGTATGTTTTTGTGTCACTTTTTAGTTTGTAATTCGCTCTGTACAACGTGATGGGATTCAATTCTGTAATGTTGTGCATGTAATCTTAAATCATCATCATCATCATCCTAGCCTTTTCCCAACTATGTTGGGGTCGGCTTGCAGTCTAACTGGATGCAGCTGAGTACCAGTATTTCACATGGAGCGACTGCCTTTTTTTTTTTGTCGCTGAGAAATGACATTACGCATCTCCGCTCGTCGGGGGATGAGACGGAGTATGTGGGACTCCCTGGCAGAGTGGCAGTATACCCACTAAAACTCAGCGGTGTTCCCTCATCGCCTTAATGGGGGGGTCATGGGAATCCGGCTCAGCCTTTGCGTCCACAACCCCCACATGTCCCCCCGGCTGGGGGGCTACGGGAATGGCCGGGAAAATCTGGCCATTCCCGTCCGGCACTGTTGGAAGCCTGTGCAATACAGGCGAGGGTGCCCCCGCATCCGTCGCCTGCTGGCTTCCACCTGGGAGGAGTCGGAGTCGGAGATGACTGTCATATTGTCGTCTTCTTCGACCCCTCCTCCGCCTTCGGACAGGGGCGCCGCGCCGCGACAGGGTCTTCCTCCCGCGCGCGCTCCGCCGCCTCCTTCTGGGACATGACGTGTTCGCAGAAGGAGGCCAATCTGACCTCCACAACCCAGTTACTGGGTAATACGATACCCCATGGTAAGATTGGTTCTCAGAGTTCGGGCTTCTGACGACCCGTAACGACTGTCAAAGATCCACGAATGACAGCCGGGACCAACGGCTTAACGTGCTTTCCGAGGCACAGAGGGGTCTCGGTATGTAAAGATGGTCACCCATCCACAGACCAACCGCGGCAAGCGTAGCATGTAATCTTAAGTACATAAATTAAATCATTATTATCTCTACGTTTATTACACTTAGGGCTGATTTTGAAATCGTCAGATAATTTTTATCTGAGGAATAAATATTGCGGTTTGACAGCTTACAAATGGAAAATATGTCAAACTGTCATATTTATTCTTCAGATATAGTTAGTTAATGGACCATTGAAAAATTAGCCCAAACAAATTTAGGTTTTGGTAGTACTCGTAACTAAAACTGTTCTCTAATTAAAATACATGATACTTTTAGGTACAGATTTTAATTAAAACCCTCATTAATCTGAAACCTGACATATTAACGAACCTTAGACTTTGGTGCTTCTAAAATGTATCTAGGTATTATTGGATAATGGAGTCGTTAGTTTCATTCCATTTATTTATTTTATACAAGATGGAATCGGAATTACTGAATTACGGAATTTCAGTAATTCAATTCCATCTTATATTAAGGGGTCATTGCACTCATCATTATATACAACTTTTACAATGAGACCAAAATTAAAATCGTGAAAAGAAAATATGCTACCGTGTGTCTGTGTGCTATCTGTATTACCTACTAAGTACCTATATACTTTACTTCGTTGAATTATGTGAACATAAATGTATGATTTCAGGGTTGTTCCCGTACTTTATAGTTTAAGTAGTTCTCAATAATGAATTATGCAATTATTATTTTGACTATGAGACTCCTATATTTCAAAGAGCGACATAGTTTATCCAACAGTCAGTCCAAACACAGCCTCAAAACACCCACTTGGAGCAGTTATCTACCTCCTTTCGAGAACAAAACCATCGCTCACATCCAAAGTGGTAAACCTTAACAATTACCTGATTTTCACAGCTAACAATTAACAATTTAGCTCAAGCACACGCCAACCGTAACTCCTGTAATCCTCTCGGCTATGGAAAACAGGTGCTAAGTAATTAGATTGTGAAGTAATCCGTTCCGTATAATTACATTTTGGTGGTTAAGCGGCTGACTGCCGTTTATAACGCGACCTGACTAGAAACACTGTGTCGAATGTGTGACCGCAGAGTTGATCCAGATGGCGGTGAGTGCAACGACTAATCTAAACTCTATTTTCATCTCTCATATTCGATAAGTAGGTCCTTATTACCCCCAAATGGGGGTAATAAGGACCTACTTCTTCCAAAAAAAAACTTCACTCTTTCAAACAGTTCGCGTACATCTAACCATCAAGTTTTTTTTTTAATTACTTACCGCCCTACGGCTTTTCTAGCTACATTATTACCCTAGAGCGCTAATTGGTCACCTACAAGCCCCATTTGGGGGTAATAAGGACCTACTTACCTCACAATCGAGATGTAAAGCAGAGGTACCTACGCTTTGGAATGGGCAACTAGCTTCATATTTTCTGACTGACCGACTTCTTGACAATTCAAAAGTGCCTGTAAATGGTTTAATTGAAATAAATGGTTTGAGTTTGAGTTTGAGTAGTTAGCTCGGGTGTAAGCATCAATTGCACCCTCGAATTATAAAAACGTAAAAAAAATATCTAAATATCTCGGGCTGCAATTGAAGCCCTTGGCTACTAATCTACTATTAGTCGATAGCATATTGGATTCTGTCATGAAATAATGTTACTTGTCGTGTAACAATGGCAGTTTTTGAAATGAAAATTTCCATAAGCGCGTCGGGCATTTTTTGAGATGGGAAAAAACCTTTGAACTCGCGACTCTGTTACCTTAACCTACACCGTGCGTGTTTTGTTTATAAGATGATTAAAAAAATACACATGTAATTTTTCTAGTTTTCTCTTCTGTCGGCACTCCGGGAGTGAGAAAAATAGAAAACTGAAAGACTGCAAGACGAGATGTCGATCGTCCGGCGGCGAGATGGGCATACGACATTGTTGCTATCGCGGGCAAAACCTGGATGAGGCTGGCACAGGGGCGTGGGGATTGGCACAAGAAAAAAGAGGCCTAAGCCCAGCAGTGGGTGAAGTCGGGCTGAGGATGGTGATGATGAATAAGATATAGCAAGGTAGACAAACTTCAAAGTTATAATAGTTGAATACACTGTTGAGGTATAGCGAAGGAGACAAACTTCAAAGTTATAATAGTTGAGTACACTGTTAAGCTATTCTCTAACGACCGAAGAGGCTGCTGAGATCTAGCCCCAATATAGCTCCGAATGTACAAACAAAATTCCTCAGCAATCCAGTTGCAGAATCTTGCTGGACTACACTCGATAATGTATTGCACAATGAAATTGCAGCAAGTTGCAAATATACTGAGCTATATTGGTCAACAAAATTGCCAACAAGATGCAATTTTTGTAGCCCCTTTACAGGCCCCTTTATCATTCGTGCCAATACAAGAGAAGAAGAGGAATATATTAAATTAATTTATATTTTTTTTATCATTGAATGCCTCAGGAACTAGAGTTTCGGCATTTTCAATAGTATGAGAGCAGCATTATGTAATGACTGCCGTTCATAACGCGACCTGACTAGTGAAAAACTGTGTCGAATGTGTGACCGCAGAGTTGATCCAGATGGCGATGAGTGCAACGACTTAATCCTCTGATTAGTAGATAGTATATTCTCGAAAAATTGTTAACTATAACAAAACTACCAACAATAGTGTTGCTAGTTTTGTTACTATATTCAGAATAAAAAATAAAAATAAATCGATTAGATCGAGCATAGCCCAACAGGGATATCTTTTTTTTTTTTTGGCTGGGAAATCATCAAATTACTCCTCCCGCTCTGGGCGGAGCGGAAGGGAGTGTCAGACTCTTACTGACTAAAACCCACCCGTGTTCCTTCCTTAGCCCTTTATGTTCCGGGCCAGGGGTAACCCTTTCGGACAATCCCGCTGACCCAGCAGGCTTCGGCCCTACGGGGCCCCTCAATTTATGCTGACATCTTTGAGGCGCGCGTCGTCCGGCACGGGGCTGGTCCTGATCGGATGGTAAGCTACCCATTACTCTCCGCCCGTAGGCCGCCTACGGTGGCCGGGAGTCGTCACGCGGCAGTTCGTGACACAACTTACCTATCAGAGAAAAAGAGGAATACATTTAAATATTTTTTTATCAATTAATCTCACAAATACTAGACTAGAGTTTCGGCATTTTCGATAGAATGAAAGCGTCGCTCTCATCCTTTCGAAAATGCCGAAATCCGATGTATATATACGTCAAACTGAAATGTTTTGGAAATGAATTTCTAACCAAATCTTCATACACACTTCTGATAATATTTCAAAACAAAAAAGTGTTATGTAATGCGATCCATGTAATTACAAAGTCGATTATCCTGCGGTTGTCGGTTCCGCGGTTGGCTGTCCATTAATATGGACGGACGGACGCCGCCCGAGAACACCGAGAACCCGTTGGCTCTGACCGCTCGATCGTGCGAAACGTCGACGGCTGCTTTTGTTGCCACATTAATTTTAAAGAGAGCAAGAGTCAGGGACTTGATAGAAAATGTTACCCTTCTTATGTTAATAAAGATTATTTTAAGAAATTCTTGGTTTGAGGAATATTGAAAAATTTTGAGGCGGTTTACTCTATGATTTTATCCATATTCGAATAATAATTATTATTATTCGAATATGGATGGCAGTCGCTCCATGTAAAATACTGGTATTCAGTTGCATCCGGTTAGTCTGGAAGCTGACCTCAACATAGTTGGGATATGGCTAGTATTAATTTTTTTTATGATCTTATAATTGTCAATCATTTTAAATTGTACGACGTTATGTGAAAAGCGTAAAACTTTCTTGATAAGAGTCTACTAAAAATCCTTCTAAGATAAAAAAAACAACTGAATTGTTTCGTAGTAAAATCTGCAGGAGCGGAAAGACAAAACGCCCGTGAAATCCATCTCATACCAAAGTTCACGGGAAAATTTATTGTCAGCTGATTTATCTGCACTGATACCGCCCCAGATCTCGAAGCAGCTCAAGTCGAAATGCGTGGGGATAAAATTATATCCAGGAAGTGGGCTATTGATTTTATAAAATAAGAGGGAGCAGTTCAGTTGCAGTGATTCGTCGAAGTCAATTTACAAACTTTTTGGGAATTGATCCGACTTATAACTAAAGAGAATTGTCCGTGACCGAATTTTTTTTCGGTCTCGGACAGTCTAAACACTACCAAACCACATAATGGCTTCGCACTTCATTACATAGAAACCGTGTTAAATGTAGGTACCTATAGGTTCAAGACAAGTTGCCAAACTCTTCAGCTTTCATAGGTTATTGTATAGAAGTATAGATAAGGTAAGAAAAGAGAGATCTATAGAAGAACATCATCGAATCATTTACTGCCACTGATACATTTTTATTTGTTCCCTCTAGCGGCAAACTAACATAAGCCCAGAAACAACAAACTATCTCAAACACCGTATATTTATAAAAATAAATCTGTTCAACATAACCACACTCGGTAGCCGATACGGGTCTACCGCAATAAAATGTGGTTCAAACTTAAGAACCTTAAGAACTACTTTACCTTATTACTATACGTTACCTGTACTTTATAAGATCTTCCTAGATACCTTCTCTAGATAGATGATAGAATCAATGTCTAGATGGATGGTATCTACGTTTCAGAGATATGGTAATTTTGATGATTATGTACATATTTCTCTTTCGTATATTTACTAAGGTGAAGTGAGCTGACAGTCCATCTGATGCTAGGGATTGACACTTGATAGCTTACTTCAAGCTCACACACAAGTTTTTACGAGATTTTTACAGAAAAGATCATAGGGGTTATTCTCCTAATTTTAAGATCGTTCGTACATTTGGACAAGTTTTTGACATTTGTTTGTCGCCGAGATGAGACTGCGACTAGATTTTGAACGTTTTAAAATACGAGAATTGGCCTTCAGGTGTGTTCCGATTGTCTACTTTTTAGGGTTCCGTAGCCAAATGGCAAAAACGGAACCCTTATAGATTCGTCATGTCTGTCTGTCTGTCTGTCCGTCCGTATATCACAGCCACTTTTCTCCGAAACTATAAGAACTATACTGTTGAAACTTGGTAAGTAGATGTATTCTATGAACCGCATTAAGATTTTCACACAAAAATAGAAAAAAAACAATAAATTTTAGGGTTCCCCATACTTAGAACCGAAACTCAAGTTTTTTTTTTCATCAAATGCGTACGTGTGGGGTATCTATGGGTAGGTCTTCAAAAATGATATTAAGGTTTCTAATATCATTTTTTCTATTATCATTTTTCTAAACTGAATAGTATGCGCGAGAGACACTTCCAAAGTGGTAAAATGTGTGTCCCGGGGGGGACACACAAACTAACTTCTAAAACTAACTTAACGTAACTTCTAAAATAAGAGAATGATAAAACTAAAAAATATATATGATGTACAATACCATGTAAACTACCACTGAAAATTGGTTTGAACGAGATCTAGTAAGTAGTTTTTTTTTAATACGTCATAAATCGTAAACCGCAATTTACCATTCATTCAATCAACTCAAAAATAAAAAAAAACATTTAATTTCATAAACATAAACCTTATGCATAAACCCGGATGTTACGGAACCCTCGGTGCGCGAGTCCGACTCGCTCTTGCCCGGTTTTTTTATTGTTTGCCATAATAGCGGCTGTAGTTGCACATACTCTGTGAAAATTTCAAATATCTAGCTGTAACGGTTCTAAAGATGCACCTCGTTGATAAACAGACACACGGAGTAGGCTAATTAATGGGGTCTTGTTGTACACAACCCTGACAGTTACCTTGTTAGTGACGTCACCATAACATGTGCACCTAGGCTATCATAAATGTTTTTGAAGTAAAAACTTCTTTAGGCGTTGGGCATTTTTTGAGATGGGAAAAGACCATTGAACTCGCGACACTGTTACCGTAACCGACACCCCGCTACATTCAGATGTGTTCGGCTGTCCTCTGGATGTACTCGGTTTTTATGTATATCCGTTATGTCAATGAGTGAGGGCAAAGTAGGTATTCAGTTTGTGTTTTGTTTATAAGACGACTCAAAAAATACACACGTGATTAACTGATTGTTCAAGTTTTCACTTCTGTCTGCACTCCCGGAGTGCCACTGTTTTTTTTGGTGAGGAAAGAAACCCCTTTTTTTTCTTTTTTTTTCTTTTTTGATGGGAAATCATCAAATGACTCCTCCCGCTCTGGGTGGAGCGGAAGGGAGTGTCAGACTCTTACTGACTAAAACCCACCCATGTTCCTTCCTTAGCCCTTTATGTTCCGGGCCAGCGGTAACCCTTTCAGACAAACCCGCTGGCCCGGCAGGCTTCTGCCCTAAGGGAAACCCCTTACGCGATGTCCAGTCGCCAACTGTACCACCATACCACTGTGCCAAACTTTAAAACGAGCACTAGGTACTGTGGGAGCTCTCTTGCGTACTCTCCGTACTGGTATGAGTAAATTAAATGATCAGTTAGGTACATAACAAACTCAAACTCAAAGCATTTATTTCAATTAAACCAATAACAGGCACTTTTGAATTGTCAAGAAGTCGGTCAGCGAGAAAATAAGAAGCTAGTTGCCCATTCCAAAGCGTAGGTACCTATGGAGAAGAACGGGCAAGAAACTCCATGGACACTCTTTTTAATAAATTACACCGACTGTCGGTACCTCGGGTCGCTTGTCCAAGGAGATGGCGAAGTAGACCGAGACGTAACGCACCGGATCAACTCAGGATGGATGAAATGGCGACAGGTCACAGGAACAACTTGCGACCCACGGATGCCCCTCAAGTTAAAGGGGAAAATTTATAAGTCTGTGATAAGGCCTGTCGTATTTTATGGGTCTGAATGTTGGGCCGTGAAGAAGACGGATGAAAAAAGATTGCATGCAGCGGAGATGAGAATGTTGAGATGGATGTGTGGAGTGACGAGAATGGATAAAGTAAGAAATGAGTATATAAAAGGAAGTTTGAAAGTGGCACCAGTGACAGAAAAGTTGAAAGGAAATCGTTTGGCTTGGTATGGGCATGTGATGAGAAGGGATGAAACGCATGTGACTAAAAGAGTAATGAATATACATGTTGATGGATGGAGAGGGAGAGGAAGGCCGAAGAAAAGATGGATGGATTGTGTGGGGAATGATATGAAAGAGAAGGGAGTGAATGATAGCGTGACGGCTGACAGGGGAGAATGGAAGAAGAAAACGTGTTGCGCCGACCCCAAGTAACATGGGATAAGGGCAGGAAGATGACATTTTACAATAATATTTGTTTCATCATTACTTTTGAATTTATGATTATATAACATGAGAAAGATGTAAAAAATAAAAAAAAACGTACGCGTTAAAAGCGTCCAGAATACAACAAATAGTAACAAAACAACAATCCAAAATTAAAATAATTCAAAATAAGCCCAGGCAGCTAAGTGATGACCAGCCCCAACTGACGGCGGCCGTTCACGAACATGACGCATAGATCAGCACCATTCATCTCAACCATTTTGAAGGGAGCTAAATGATCCAACACACGCCACCGTCAGCGAGACATTTGAGTGAGCATGACATACTATTAGCCGCCAGGGCACATTCAAGTCAATGAAAGACATATTATTACCCGGTAAATGGTAGCTATAGGGTACATAGAACTCACATCTGTGCTATGCAATTATACAATACATAGGAAATTGAGTTTATACAATGCAAAGATAGTCTTACAATCTTCAGCAGCTCCAACAGTATTTTCAAGCGTTAATCAACATCTTTAATTGTTCCTAGAATAGATTTACGTTTTTACAGTTATATTTTTTTCATGTTCTGTCTTCCTGCTTGTCAGCTAGTCAGACCTCTACTTGTTTTATATTCGAATCTTAAACTAAATTAATTTTTGTCTCCTATTTCTTGCAAGTAACTTTTACGGGCCCGCGGAGGTTGCATGTAAGCACCAAATAAGTTATAATCTCTACAATACTTACATTATAGTTTATTTCTTTCACGCGTAACTCGAAACACTTCTCTACTCAACACAGCGTTCATTGCTTTTAATAATAAACGAAAAATATGATTTCACCAAGTCAGTGATCCGACCGAAGATGCTGAAGTTTCAAGACTAAGTTATTACGAAGTTACTTAAGTACATTTAGTTGGATAAACTTGGATTGTTAGTGTTCTCGTGAAAAACATAATTTATTTTGTAATAAGGACTAGCGAAGAATATTAAAAGGTAGCTCTCCAAAAGGCTTGTTTAGAGGTACTTCTACACTTGATACAGATTGTCGTTGTTAGAGGGGCTCGTGGCTTAATAACACGCCGCACAGGTCGAGGATGGGACCTTCCATTAGATACCGAGACTTCTCCGTGCCTCGGAAAGCACGTTAAGCCTTTGGTCCCGGCTGTCACTCGTCACACAGAGACTCATCAAAACGCCCATAAAACCAAAAAAATATATATAAAAACAATATAAATGTTAATTTATATTGTTTTTATATATTTTTTTTTATTATTATTTTTATTTTTTTTTTATTAGGTGACTCCTGAAATCGTGAACTACCCTTAAGGATAAACACCGTCGTCGAACTGAGTGACTCAGACCTTCGTGCTTCGTCACACGCGCCGGTGAAATCTCCCCAGTTATCCCGTCCCATTTTATGCATCGAGAATTATGCCATAAGCTGTTTACTGTGAGTAAATTTTTCGCTTGAATTTTTTTCACAACCCCGCGAATTTTCCGCCCCTGCCCATATGGGGTCTCGGATCTTTGGAAGACGTACGAGAAGCTGAAGCCAACTCGCAAAGGCCCCTTAGACAATTTTAAATGGAATTAGGCACCAACCGACAATTATCTCTGTATGCACCTTGCAAGTGCACTCAAGGACAACCCCCGAAGGGTGCAAGACTATTGCAAAATTATTATTTACACGATGTTGTTAAATATTAAATAAAAGAAAAACAAGGTCCCACGACTATAATGTAAGTTGACATTTAAAAAAAAATGTGTATGTGAAAGAATGTCATGTAGGAGACGTGGTTTCATTTTATGTGATAACCTCATCGCCTCTCTAAAATACAAATGTTTTCGTGATTGATATCACGAAAACATTTGTATTTTTCTGTCGCAGTCTGCGATTTTCAGTAAAATGTAAATGCACCTTAACCATAGGGCGCTGCCCGGGGGCAGCGTATTATTAAGTACGATTATAATGAAGGGAGCCCGATGGGGTGAAAAAATTACAAGATTTACGCAACGTGCGCCCAGACACCCTGTGCTTACTTTATATTTACCTTATGTACCTGCAAAATGCCAGTTTATTTTTCTGTGTTAGTTTTTACCAATTTGCAGGTTAGCGTCAGGTAGTCAGTTGATTAAAATATGATTTGCGACCGTAACAAATATGGCTTTACAGAATTATAATCAGCAATACAATTCCTTATGTTAAAATTGGCCTCAAATGTCATGATTTCATGAATTAGTCATTCAATATGGTAATATGATATTGTTTTTTATATACAAATTGACATTAATGATTTTTTTATAAACAATGACATTTGATTACTTTGTAAAGTATTATATTATTTTATTTATTGTGATGTGTGAATGTGAAGACGATGTGGGTCATTTTATTAATTTTATATTTTTTATTATTCTCTCTGTTCTATTAGTTCTTTTTTTTTTCTTTCATGGTCTGGCAGTTTGAGTAATTTATGTGGCCTACCCAAATGTCCTTTCTTTGGTATTGTTCGTCGAATCGTTGAACTCCTTAAGTCTTGAGTTGAGCTCCACGATTTCTGACAAATGCGTGCACTGACTGGACAGGTCCTCTCAATCTGTGTGGTTATTTCCTCAAAAGACATGGTCTTCATATAACCTGACCAAGATTATGTCTGGACTTTAAAAGGGACTGTGACCTCTGAGTTTGTTTCGGCCTTTCTTCTCAGAGTAGTCAGAGAAACGCCGACCTCATCTAGTTTAAAAAAAACATGATTGACGTGTAAAAGTGTTTGTACAAACCTACTTACAAAAATAAAATCACTTATCATTTATATTCTATAATATTCTATAAATAAATATTTAATATGGCCGCAAATCATATTTAGATCATCATACAGCTTGACAATGACCTGCAAATTGTCAAAAGCAAAAGCCTTATGCTACATATTATGTTACTAGCTTCAAAGAATTTAGTTATGAAAATAATGCAACAAACCTGGAAGTAACCATTATAATACAGTCATATACGTAAATAGATTTGATATCAATTGAAATACATAATTGGGGTCATAGGAATATATTTCCTATGTCCAAGTGAGAGTCGGACTCGCACACGAAGGGTTCCGTGCCACAAGGCAAATACGCCGAAAAAAACACTTTTGTTGTATGGGAGCCCCTATTAAATATTTATTTTATTATTAAAGTAAAAATACTACTGAGTATTTTGTGAATATTTCAAGTGCCTACCTGATGCCATGATCGATATCGAGCAAAAAAGGGCAAAGAAATGGCGTTTGTTGTGTGGGAGCCCGCCTTAAATATTTATTTTATTTTTGAAGTGAAAACTTCTTTAGCGGCGTTGTACACTTTTTTTATAATGGGTAAAAAATGTCAGACAGAGAGACAGACAGACAGACAGAGTTTCGGTTTCGGTTTCGGTTACGGTTACTTTGTTTGGTTGTTCTGTAAAACTTTTATTAATCCGTCATCTTGGAGCGGCGGTCATATTGAATTTAGTGTGATGTTACTAACTTGTATCATTTTCTACTCTTCAAGTCATTGCCAGCCATTTGACACCCATATTAAGGGGATTGAAAAAATGTAACCCGCCATCTTAGAGCGGCGGCCATATTGAATTGTATGTGATGTTATTTACTTTATCGTTTTCTACTCTACAAGCCCTTTCATTTGATACCCATATTAAGGGGGTTGAGAAAAAATATGTAATCCGCCATCTTGGAGCGGCGGCCATATTGAATTTAGTGTAATTTGACTAACTTTATCGATTTCTACTCTTCAATCTCTTTCATTTGATACCCATATTACAGGGATTGAAAAAAATATATAATCCGCCATCTTGGTGCGGCGGCCATATTGAATTTAGTGTGATGTTATTAAATTTATTGTTTTCTACTTTTCAAGCCCTTTCATTTGATACCCATATTAAGGGGGTTGAGAAAAAATATGTAATCCGCCATCTTGGAGCGGCGGCCATATTGAAATTATTACAATATTGAGTATTGCATATTGTATTGTTACCAGAATTAAAGGTGTATGCAAAATTTCAGCTCAATTGGATACCAACAAATGGTCGAAAAATGGTTTGCAAATTTTGACGGACAACTTACATAGGTACATACATACAACGCGGTCACATTAACTCGACGCTTGGCCTTGATGACGTCATTTTGGTTTTTTGTAATATACCTAAATATACTTAATAAAAAATATAATTAAAACAACAACAGAAAACTAGCCAAATTATCGACGCGCTTATCGGTAACAAAGACAAAGGCCTAAAACTTGCTGGGCGAGCTGGGCCTCACATTCCAGAGATGCGTTGACCGCGTAGTACTTACATACGAACAGTGCAAGCTAAATTAAAGCTTGTAATAAAAACATCTGTGAACGAACAGTAATTACGATTTTGTATCATGTGGCAGCCAACTGTAACTGTCACCTTGACCTGGGCCTCAAGTCTGCTATTACAATAGTGTCAGAATGGTCTATCATTGATTTCATAATTGTTGATTTTGACAAGTTTGGTAATCTACTAATATAATGGCGTCATTATGACTTTCCACTGACACTCCATTGAAAGAAATGGCATAGAATGGTAATCTCGTACATAATGAATAATGAATTACTGTCTTAGGCGGTAATCTGCTACAATTTTGACAGTTCCTTTGATCAGCGATCTACCATTAAAACGTCACTGTGCAGTCATTGCTTTTAATTCGTTACGAGTATCGTATAGTTCTGTGCCATTGACCGACCAATGATCAACCATTATGAATTTAGCAGATTACAAACTTTTAGCGAAGTGACAATGGGATGGTGGTGTTATCGTGTTGAAATGACGAATGAGGATGTTTACTGCCATTTTATCACGATAGGTGGCGCATCGGCGGCATGGCCATTGAAAGCTGTCAATTCAATACATTTTATAACCTATCATTCAGTTAATTTTAATTTTCTCGAAAAATGCCTTTGTGTGCTGTACCAGGATGTAATATCCCCGGTGTACATTTATTTCCCAAAGATGCAACGCTAAAAAAGAAGTGGGAAAAGGCTATACGCCGCAAAAATTTTGTAGCGACACAGCATAGCAGGTTATGCCGGAATCATTTCCAAGAATCTGATTATGTAGGAGAGTCAGCTTATACAGGTGAGTTATTATTAACTATGTGTTGATTTTAGTCATTAGTCAGATCACTGTGGTGGTTAATTTTAACTATCTGGTCAGTGGGTCATCTGTGTAAGAAAACTGTTTGTTTCCTGTGGATTTATTATATATAAATAAACCAGTGAACGGGGATCCTGTGTGCCTCCTTAGAGTTAGTCTTCTGTTTAATCTCTTGTACCATCTTCTGTCTACAACTGTAAAATATGTGTAATTGTTGTTGTTTTTCAGGAAATCCTCAAATATGCAGATTTCTCAAAAAGGGTACTGTGCCAAGCATATTTCCTTGGTCCACCCGGGTGTCAACAACACCTACATCAAGAAGCCTACGGTATTTGGAAAGAAGCAAACGCAGAATTGATTTCGATCAGCCAATTGTGGACGAAAATATTCCCGAACCCTCTACAAGCACTGAAATAGAAATATCTACTGTAGAGAGCTCCCCAGAATATACTACTCCAAGAACAGTTTCTGTTAGCACTCAATGTGGTAGTTCTTTGGGTATCATATCACTAGAGGCTATGAGGGCAAATCAGCAAGCTATTCATTTTTATACTGGGCTAGAAAACTATGAAAAATTCATGCTGGTTTTAGACACATTAAGTCCCATGTGTAATAATTTAAATTACAAGGGAAGTAAAGTAGTAAATGTTTCTGCTGGTGACCAACTGTTGATAACACTTATTAAGCTAAGGAGGTATTTACCAGATTTTGAGTTGGCGTTTTTATTTGGTATTTCCCAAACTAATGTTGCTAATATTTTTATAACATGGATCAATTTTATGTATGAAATATGGAGTTTAATTAGTATTTGGCCCAGTAAAGAATTGGTGCAATACTTTATGCCAGAGTCATTTAGAAGAGACTTTGCAACTACAAGAATTATTGTGGACACAACAGAAATACCCATTACAAAGCCTGGGAATCCTGTAGCACAGCAGGTGACATTCAGCAGCTACAAACACAAAAATACTGTGAAGGCTATGATTGGAGCTACACCTGGGGGCCTAATATCATATGTCTCAGAATGTTATGGAGGTTCAGTTAGTGATCGTCAGATTATAGAAAGATCCAACCTTGAAAATCTGTGTGACAGTGGCGATTCTATCATGGCAGACAGAGGTTTCAACGTGCAGGACATTTTTGCTCCTAAAGATATTAAAATTAACATTCCAATGTTCTTAAAAGGAAAGACACAAATACCAGGTGTTAGAATAATACATGATAGAAAACTAGCAAGCAAACGAGTTCATATAGAACGTATTATAGGTCTAGCTAAAACTTATAAGATTTTAAAATGTGAACTGAGCCCATATCATGTACCGCTAGCATCTAGAATTTTATTTGTATGTGCTATGGCTTGTAATTTTAGAGAAAATATTATGAAATAAAAGCTTTTTTATGATGATAAATAAATTTTATTGTAATACCTTATTCTTTAAAAAAATATTTATTTATTACAGCATTTTTAAAAAAGTTGTGATAAAAAGAATCAAGTTTTGTCACCATATCCTGTATGAATTGTTCATCACGTTCAATAAATATAACATTTAAACTTTTATAGGTAAAAACCAATAAATTACAAAATAATCTTTTTGTTATATATAACTGCCCTTGAATTTGGGAATAATATATACAACTTTTTTTTAAAGTTAGTTGTCCATTTTCGCCATATTGTAGATATGGTACTGTTATAGGACTGATTACTTGATTTCTAGAAGCATATGGACATTTAACTTCAATTATGGTTTCTGATCCCAGTAAACCATCAGGAGATGCTCCCAGATAAGGCCTGTCTTGAGACAAAAACAAACCACATTCCACTACAACCACATCATAAGTCTCCATGTATTTTTTAATAGCCACTTTTTCATTTAATATCCCATGTGCCATGGCTCTTGTACGGACTGAATTTTTATTTAATATTTGATAGGAATATTTATTTAAAGTTTCACTTTTCAAATGGCACACAGTGTGAAAAATGCTGGCTGTTATGTGGGTTTTTCTATAATTATGCCACTTCGGATTGGAACTTTGCCCTCTAGTTTCCATTTCGATTTCTTTAATTCTGTTTTCAGACACATTTAATAGACACATAGATTCTAAAAAAACATCGAGGGGTGATTTTTCCATATAGTCATGGTCCAAACATATTCCTCGTTGGTTAGCTGCAGGATATAATTGTTTTAGAGGCATTGACGACTGTGAGTAATTTAAAATCAATGACTGAAACCTGCACTGAAAGGCACCCTTATCAAAATTAGGGTTTTGTCTCAAGTATGGAGAGTAAACAGAATTATGGATATCTCGTTTGGACGGCAATCTGGAGGCTCTCAACGGTGTTGCATAATATTTCTTTGATGGCCTATGAAATGTCTGCAGTTGTGAGGTAGAAACTTCATGTAGTAGTATTACTTTTTCTCGGACAATATTTTCAGCAGCAAGAAGTACCACAGCTATATGTTTACAATGAGCTTCTTTTCCTTCTCCTGCGGCACATTCACAGCTTGCTTCTTCAGGCATTCCATCATTAGTTAATTTTATGTTAACCTCATATTGAAGCTGCTTCATGGATGCCTTGCAATAACCTGGAAGAAGTATTGATATATTTAATAGGCAAATTATACATCAATATTTAAAACTTCACCATCCTACCATTATAAACCATGGAAGAAGCGACCTGGCTACACTAGTTTCTAGACATCAACTTTAAAATGAGTTTTTAGTGAGAATAAGCCTACCTTTTAAGTATGTATCTTGGCCAGATGTTGTTGATCGTAAAACAAGAAGGTATCTTGATTCATACAATCTTACAGCATCACTGGTATTCTTATTAAATCTGCAATAAAAACCATTATGAAAAATAAGGGCCGCACGAGGGGGTATAAAACAAAATTGACCTTTAACTTTAGTAATAATATTCTATTAAGTACCTGTCAAAATAATGTTGAATATGTTGTTTGGTAATCTTCGGCAATATGGTGGAGCTATTAACGTCGTGGTAAAGTTCTGCAGCAGGAACGTCAATTGCTTGGCTTTCAGAAGCTTGAGGGCTTTGATTACCGAAATTAAAATTTCGATCATAAGCTTCTAACCTAAAAAATAAACAATACCATTTATCACTAAAGTAACGTTCTCCCATTTCTCGTAAATTTTCCTACTATGAGTCCAGTAACAATTAACAGGTAACAACTAAAAAAATATCCAAATGTAGAGCCTAATACTAATAAAAAATATTTTATTAAATATAAGTCTACCTGTCAACAAGATCTGCTTTCTTTCCAGTTATCCTTCCTCCTCGTTTTTTTAGTTCATCTTTCAATTCTTTAACCTTCCAGGTACCATACATGTTGTCGATAACGATAGCGGACCGGTTTCAACACAAAAAATAGCAAGATCCAAAGCGTACACAAAGCGAATACGATTTGACAGCAGCCATCCCGCCGCTAGCGACATCTGCGCTGAGCTTTGCGTGTGGATCCCCATTTATAAAAATAGCAGACTTGGGCCCCTGCCCTGCACATTTGCACCATACTCATTGCGTCGGCATCATTGTTTATTCCGTAGGTGTAATTGCTTTGTGGGAATACAATGCGAGGATTGACAAGTAAATGCCTTAAAAATGAGTACCATATTGCGGGTTGCGTAACACACGAACAGTAGTATAATGGCTTCCAATTTGACAGTTCAACAACATTCATTGCGTTATTTATGTTGTTGAGCAGACAATTTATCGAACATCAAAATTCAAAGTCCTGACTGACTGATTGACTGACTGACTGACAGATATATCAACGCACAGCCCAAACCGCTGGACATAGAGACTTGAAACTTAGAAGGTGTGTTCTTTGTGAAGAGTAAGTATCCACTAAGAAAAGATTTTTGGGAATTCAACCCCTAAAGGGTTGAAATAGGGGATGGAAGTTTATATGAAAGTCCGACAGTTTTGAAGTTAGGATCTTCTAATTTTGTATTTAGGCTGACAATTGAAAATTAATTTATATGTGTGTCAGCGATTTTGATAATTCCACCCCCGAAGGGTTAAATAGGGGGATGAAGTTGTGTATAGAAAGTCATTAATTTTCGACGTAAAAATCACTAAATTTATTATCTAGGCTTATGATTGGAAGCTAACACAACGGTGTTGTTTGAATTTCATCCATTAAGGGGGTGAAAAGGGGGATGAAATTTTGACCTGACTGACTGATATATCAACGCACAGCCTAAAACGCTGGTCGGTACCGCTGGGTAAAGAAATTAATTTTGGAGGGTGTGTTCTTTGTGAAGACTAGATATCCACTTTTTTTTTTTTGCGGATTTTGCTGTAATAAGGACTAGCGAAGAATATTAAAAGGTAGCTCTCCAAAAGGCTTGTTTAGAGGTACTTCTACACTTGATACAGATTGTCGTTGTTAGAGGGGCTCGTGGCTTAATAACACGCCGCACAGGTCGAGGATGGGACCTTCCATTAGATACCGAGACTTCTCCGTGCCTCGGAAAGCACGTTAAGCCTTTGGTCCCGGCTGTCACTCGTCACACAGAGACTCATCAAAACGCCCATAAAACCAAAAAAATATATATAAAAACAATATAAATGTTAATTTATATTGTTTTTATATATTTTTTTTTATTATTATTTTTATTTATTTTTTATTAGGTGACTCCTGAAATCGTGAACTACCCTTAAGGATAAACACCGTCGTCGAACTGAGTGACTCAGACCTTCGTGCTTCGTCACACGCGCCGGTGAAATCTCCCCAGTTATCCCGTCCCATTTTATGCATCGAGAATTATGCCATAAGCTGTTTACTGTGAGTAAATTTTTCGCTTGAATTTTTTTCACAAACCCGCGAATTTTCCGCCCCTGCCCATATGGGGTCTCGGATCTTTGGAAGACGTACGAGAAGCTGAAGCCAACTCGCAAAGGCCCCTTAGACAATTTTAAATGGAATTAGGCACCAACCGACAATTATCTCTGTATGCACCTTGCAAGTGCACTCAAGGACAACCCCCGAAGGGTGCAAGACTATTGCAAAATTATTATTTACACGATGTTGTTAAATATTAAATAAAAGAAAAACAAGGTCCCACGACTATAATGTAAGTTGACATTTTAAAAAAAATGTGTATGTGAAAGAATGTCATGTAGGAGACGTGTTTTCATTTTATGTGATAACCTCATCGCCTCTCTAAAATACAAATGTTTTCGTGATTGATATCACGAAAACATTTGTATTTTTCTGTCGCAGTCTGCGATTTTCAGTAAAATGTAAATGCACCTTAACCATAGGGCGCTGCCCGGGGGCAGCGTATTATTAAGTACGATTATAATGAAGGGAGCCCGATGGGGTGAAAAATTACAAGATTTACGCAACGTGCGCCCAGACACCCTGTGCTTACTTTATATTTACCTTATGTACCTGCAAAATGCCAGTTTATTTTTCTGTGTTAGTTTTTACGAATTTGCAGGTTAGCGTCAGGTAGTCAGTTGATTAAAATATGATTTGCGACCGTAACAAATATGGCTTTACAGAATTATAATCAGCAATACAATTCCTTATGTTAAAATTGGCCTCAAATGTCATGATTTCATGAATTAGTCATTCAATATGGTAATATGATATTGTTTTTTATATACAAATTGACATTAATGATTTTTTTATAAACAATGACATTTGATTACTTTGTAAAGTATTATATTATTTTATTTATTGTGATGTGTGAATGTGAAGACGATGTGGGTCATTTTATTAATTTTATATTTTTTATTATTCTCTCTGTTCTATTAGTTCTTTTTTTTTTCTTTCATGGTCTGGCAGTTTGAGTAATTTATGTGGCCTACCCAAATGTCCTTTCTTTGGTATTGTTCGTCGAATCGTTGAACTCCTTAAGTCTTGAGTTGAGCTGCACGATTTCTGACAAATGCGTGCACTGACTGGACAGGTCCTCTCAATCTGTGTGGTTATTTTCTCAAAAGACATGGTCTTCATATAACCTGACCAAGATTATGTCTGGACTTTAAAAGGGACTGTGACCTCTGAGTTTGTTTCGGCCTTTCTTCTCAGAGTAGTCAGAGAAACGCCGACCTCATCTAGTTTAAAAAAAACATGATTGACGTGTAAAAGTGTTTGTACAAACCTACTTACAAAAATAAAATCACTTATCATTTATATTCTATAATATTCTATAAATAAATATTTAATATGGCCGCAAATCATATTTAGATCATCATACAGCTTGACAATGACCTGCAAATTGTCAAAAGCAAAAGCCTTATGCTACATATTATGTTACTAGCTTCAAAGAATTTAGTTATGAAAATAATGCAACAAACCTGGAAGTAACCATTATAATACAGTCATATACGTAAATAGATTTGATATCAATTGAAATACATAATTGGGGTCATAGGAATATATTTCCTATGTCCAAGTGAGAGTCGGACTCGCACACGAAGGGTTCCGTGCCACAAGGCAAATACGCCGAAAAAAACACTTTTGTTGTATGGGAGCCCCTATTAAATATTTATTTTATTATTAAAGTAAAAATACTACTGAGTATTTTGTGAATATTTCAAGTGCCTACCTGATGCCATGATCGATATCGAGCAAAAAAGGGCAAAGACATGGCGTTTGTTGTGTGGGAGCCCGCCTTAAATATTTATTTTATTTTTGAAGTGAAAACTTCTTTAGCGGCGTTGTACACTTTTTTTATAATGGGTAAAAAATGTCAGACAGAGAGACAGACAGACAGACAGAGTTTCGGTTTCGGTTTCGGTTACGGTTACTTTGTTTGGTTGTTCTGTAAAACTTTTATTAATCCGTCATCTTGGAGCGGCGGTCATATTGAATTTAGTGTGATGTTACTAACTTGTATCATTTTCTACTCTTCAAGTCATTGCCAGCCATTTGACACCCATATTAAGGGGATTGAAAAAATGTAACCCGCCATCTTAGAGCGGCGGCCATATTGAATTGTATGTGATGTTATTTACTTTATCGTTTTCTACTCTACAAGCCCTTTCATTTGATACCCATATTAAGGGGGTTGAGAAAAAATATGTAATCCGCCATCTTGGAGCGGCGGCCATATTGAATTTAGTGTAATTTGACTAACTTTATCGATTTCTACTCTTCAATCTCTTTCATTTGATACCCATATTACAGGGATTGAAAAAAATATATAATCCGCCATCTTGGTGCGGCGGCCATATTGAATTTAGTGTGATGTTATTAAATTTATCGTTTTCTACTTTTCAAGCCCTTTCATTTGATACCCATATTAAGGGGGTTGAGAAAAAATATGTAATCCGCCATCTTGGAGCGGCGGCCATATTGAAATTATTACAATATTGAGTATTGCATATTGTATTGTTACCAGAATTAAAGGTGTATGCAAAATTTCAGCTCAATTGGATACCAACAAATGGTCGAAAAATGGTTTGCAAATTTTGACGGACAACTTACATAGGTACATACATACAACGCGGTCACATTAACTCGACGCTTGGCCTTGATGACGTCATTTTGGTTTTTTGTAATATACCTAAATATACTTAATAAAAAATATAATTAAAACAACAACAGAAAACTAGCCAAATTATCGACGCGCTTATCGGTAACAAAGACAAAGGCCTAAAACTTGCTGGGCGAGCTGGGCCTCACATTCCAGAGATGCGTTGACCGCGTAGTACTTACATACGAACAGTGCAAGCTAAATTAAAGCTTGTAATAAAAACATCTGTGAACGAACAGTAATTACGATTTTGTATCATGTGGCAGCCAACTGTAACTGTCACCTTGACCTGGGCCTCAAGTCTGCTATTACAATAGTGTCAGAATGGTCTATCATTGATTTCATAATTGTTGATTTTGACAAGTTTGGTAATCTACTAATATAATGGCGTCATTATGACTTTCCACTGACACTCCATTGAAAGAAATGGCATAGAATGGTAATCTCGTACATAATGAATAATGAATTACTGTCTTAGGCGGTAATCTGCTACAATTTTGACAGTTCCTTTGATCAGCGATCTACCATTAAAACGTCACTGTGCAGTCATTGCTTTTAATTCGTTACGAGTATCGTATAGTTCTGTGCCATTGACCGACCAATGATCAACCATTATGAATTTAGCAGATTACAAACTTTTAGCGAAGTGACAATGGGATGGTGGTGTTATCGTGTTGAAATGACGAATTTATAAAAATAGCAGACTTGGGCCCCTGCCCTGCACATTTGCACCATACTCATTGCGTCGGCATCATTGTTTATTCCGTAGGTGTAATTGCTTTGTGGGAATACAATGCGAGGATTGACAAGTAAATGCCTTAAAAATGAGTACCATATTGCGGGTTGCGTAACACACGAACAGTAGTATAATGGCTTCCAATTTGACAGTTCAACAACATTCATTGCGTTATTTATGTTGTTGAGCAGACAATTTATCGAACATCAAAATTCAAAGTCCTGACTGACTGATTGACTGACTGACTGACAGATATATCAACGCACAGCCCAAACCGCTGGACCTAGAGACTTGAAACTTAGAAGGTGTGTTCTTTGTGAAGAGTAAGTATCCACTAAGAAAAGATTTTTGGGAATTCAACCCCTAAAGGGTTGAAATAGGGGATGGAAGTTTATATGAAAGTCCGACAGTTTTGAAGTTAGGATCTTCTAATTTTGTATTTAGGCTGACAATTGAAAATTAATTTATACGTGTCTCAGCGATTTTGATAATTCCACCCCCGAAGGGTTAAATAGGGGGATGAAGTTGTGTATAGAAAGTCATTAATTTTCGACGTAAAAATCACTAAATTTATTATCTAGGCTTATGATTGGAAGCTAACACAACGGTGTTGTTTGAATTTCATCCATTAAGGGGGTGAAAAGGGGGATGAAATTTTGTCCTGACTGACTGATATATCAACGCACAGCCTAAAACGCTGGTCGGTACCGCTGGGTAAAGAAATTAATTTTGGAGGGTGTGTTCTTTGTGAAGACTAGATATCCACTTTTTTTTTTTTTGCGGATGGGAAATCATCAAATGACTCCTCCCGCTCTGGGTGGAGCGGAAGGGAGTGTCAGACTCTTACTGACTAAAACCCACCCGTGTTCCTTCCTTAGCCCTTTATGTTCCGGGCCAGCGGTAACCCTTTCGGACAATCCCGCTGACCCGGGCTAGATATCCACTAAGAAGGGGTTTTTGGAAATTTAACCTTTAAGGGGTGAAAAGAGGGGTTTTTGTTTGTATGAAAAATCTTATTCCTTGAGTTAATAACCATGAAACTTGGCACGAATAATTATCTAAATAAATTATGAAGTTTGGCTTTTTTTTCTAAACTACCCCCTGAAGGGGGATTGGCAAGTGTCAAAGTTTGTATGGAAGAATTTTAACGCGTGGTCCGATTAACTCGAAACTCAGTATTTATACTTAAGACCGAAAATAAAGAACGTGTATCATCGTTTTTCGAAAATTTACCCCTGACGGGGTGAAAAGTTAATTTTATAGGGGAAAACTTTACTGCGTGGCTTGATTAACTCGAAAATTGGTATAAACAATCTTTGAGTGGAGTAATGAACACATCCCAAACAATTTTACGAAATTCCACCCCTGTGGGGGTGAAAAACGGGGATACAGTTTATAAGAAAAATCATATTCATTTGGTTAATAAACTTGGCAAGAATACTTGCCTAAGCAAGTAATAAAGTTTATCATTATTCGTTTATCAAAATACTCCAACACCCCTTATGTTGGGGTGTTAAAGTTTGTGTGGAAGAATTTTAACGCGCGGTCCGATTTACTCGAATCTCTGTATTAATACTTTTGACAGTAAATAATCAATAATAACAGCCGCACAGATCGATCGATCAGGTTACGCAGGCTACGCTTGCCGCGGTTGGTCTGTGGGTAGGTGTCCATCTTTACATACCATGACCTCTCCGTGCCTCGGAAAGCACGCTAAGCCGTTGGTCCCGGCTGTCATTCGTGGATCTTTGACAGTCGCTAGGGGTGGTCAGAAGCCCGAAAGTTTGACAACCAGTCTTATCAAGGGGTATCGTATTTGGGTTGTGGAGGTCAGATAGGCAGTCGCTCCATGTAAAATATTGGTACTCAGCTGCATCCCGTTTGACTGGAAGCCGACCCCAACATAATTGGGAAAAGGCTAGGCAGATGCAGCATCAGATTGTCACTTTTAGTAATGTATGGGGTTTTTGAAAATTATTGACCCCTGACGGGACAAAAAGTGGTAATTCGATTTATAACGGGATTTTAATGAGTGCCTTGATAAACTCAAAAAAAATGGTACAAATAAATTTGGAATTGAAACTTGGCACAAATAAATTATAAAGTTCGAATTTTTTTGGAATTCTAAACTAACCCAAAGAGAGATTGGGAGTGACAAATTTAGTATGGAAAAATTTTAATGCGCGGTCCCATTAACTCGAAACTCAGTACCTATCTAAGACCAAAATAAATAATAAAGTGGTTTAGGGTTTTTCGAAAATCTACCGCTAATGGGGTGAAGAGGGGTAGTCAATTTCACAGGGCAGAATTTTATTACGAGGCTTGATTAACTCGAAAATAGGTATAAATAATCTAGATTATGTTTCAAAATTCCACCCCTATGGGGGTAGAAAGAGGGGATACAGTTTATATGAAAAATCTTATTCATTTGGTTAATAAATTAGAAACTTGGCAATATTTGGGTCAGTAAATAATAAAGATTGTCACTTTTAGTTTAAAAAATCCCTCACAGAGGATTTGGGGGGTGACAAAGTTGATGGATTAGAAAAATATTTAACCCGCTGTCGGATTAACTCGAAACTCGGTGCTACTAAAACAAAAAATACTTAAAAAAGTGATTTAGAGTTTTTCAAAAATTGAGTCCTACGAAGGTGGAAAATTCTACTGCTTGCTTCCATTAACTCGAAAATGAGTATAGGTCTTTAAGTCATGAACACATCCCAAACGATTTTTCAAAATTACTCTCCTGGGGGGGGGTAAAAAGCTGGGATACAGTTTATTTGAAAAATCTGATCCCTTAGGGCTATAAACTAAAAAATTGGCCCGAATACTTATTTATATCTAAATAAATGATAAAAATCATAAACATACATTTTCGAAATTATAAGAGGAAAGTACGAATTTCACGCGGACGAAGTCGCGGGCAGAAGCTAGTTATTACTAAACGAGTTAAACAAATGAATAAAATAAAAACTTAGTATTTTGCAAAAAATAAGCACCTTTTTTGAAAATCTGTACACAATAGGTATGTCTTCAGTAAACACACCGTTCATTGAAATGTGGAAGCTAGCTATTGCGCAAACGTTGAAGAAGGTTATTATAAGTCACAAATAAGCCTTGTAGTTTAATAGGTCCACGACTTTTATGCAAATATTCTTATTTTTTCCTTTTTTCCTCTTCGTCTGACAACGGTGCCCGTAATCTAAGCGTTGAACGCCCTCTAGTAATATTTCTAGACTGTAATTTATATTTTCTTTATCCACTTAATAAGATGTTGTTTATTTATTTTCCGGGTTTTTAATTGCTTAGGTTGTGCCCTTTTATGTTGGATAGAGTAGATTGCCTTATCGAATTTAAAAAGCTAAACAAATACTTCAGTCTCATTTTTTTTAGTCATCAGCTATGAGTACTTACATGATTCTGCACCCCAGTGTTGAAATATTAAAAAAAAAAAAATACTGTTCCATAAATTTTGACCGCGTAGGTATTTCAATTTTCTATTAAAATGCTGTTTTTTTTAAATAACCGATGAAAAATTTCTACCCTTGGGGGTTAAGAATCATGTGTTGAATTCATGGTTACAGTTCGCGCGATGCCCCTGCCACCTTGTATACAGTATATATCAGAAAGGTGTGGTCATATATAAGGGTTTGGTACTGACCATCAATCTAAACAACTGTCCCATAAAAAATTTCGCTACCTAATCGACGAAGTCTGTCTGGTGGACTTAAAGAATAGCACCACCCCATACTTCCCGTGGGTGTCGTAAAAGGCGACTAAGGGGCGTACCGGAGAATGGGCAGCAGCGTTCTCTATGCATTCCACCACCATACCATACTGCGATCGCCAACCCGCCTGCCAAGCGTGGCGATTATGGCACACCCCCCCCTTTTTGGGGGAGGCCTATGTCCAGCAGTGGATGTCTTTCGGCTGAAATGATGATGGATGACCTAATCGACTTGAGACGCCTGATTATTTTTCTTATACACGCAAGGAAATTATTAAATGCCAACTCCATCTAGTTTAAAAAAAATATGATTGACGTGTAAAAGTGTTTGTGTAAAATCTACTTACAAAAATAAAATAATTTATCAACAAACAATAATATATTTAATCTTACTACACTACGTATTATACTCATATATGTAAATATACGAGTATAATACATAGTGTAGTAAATGTATCTATGTATACAGGCTGTTGATTTGCATCCTAGTCAAATTCAAGGACGTAATTATGCTAATGATTCTCGACCCAAATCAACAATAAAATGGGTAGGTATTGTTTTTATTTTTTTTTCTTATTTACGGAAATCCGTAAGTGTGAACCAGCCGTATTTAAACGCGGCCCGTCTGTTACTAGCCCTATAACCGAGCTTTCATGCACAATTGCACACACACATTCAAATGCGCATGAGAATCTATCATTCGATAAATTCGTAGGTAATCAATCCCATCCCCCAATCACGATGCGGCAAAGCGGGTACTTAGTCTCCCGCGCACCCTAAGCCACGCCCCCGCGGCCCCGGAACTAACAGTGTAATTGAAATCGCCGCAGCGTTCGTGCGCTTTGCGAATTCCGCTTCTCGGTACATCGTTGAGACGTTGGTACAAAGTGTTCGATTCAAATGTCGTGCTGGTGGAGATGGTCAGGTGGGTATGCCATCAGTGGAGACAGCCTACGTGGAGTCATCCGGATGTTTCCCGATCGGGAACCCTCATCACGTCATGCTGGCTGCTATGCACCACACCAGTGTTGCGCATACTGAAGCGTGAACTGCAACACCCGTTCCACTACCCCAAGGCACAAGACATTCACCCAGGTGATAATGCCGTGCGGATTACATTTTGTCGTTTTCGACAATTTAAAAACGAATGTGTTAGTGTTGTTAAGCTGAAGGAAAACCAGTACGTACTACCTAAGTACGTGGCAACTTTACCTCCGGTAACATAGGTAGGTAATTTATTTTTTGTACATTTTGTAAATACGTTGTTAGCTTAATCAATTTCATTAGTGTAAATAAGTTATTTCAAATTTTTAACTACCTACGCCAATAATACCTAAGAGTCGAAAGTATACCACGTACTTACACTTTACTAGAACGTCTTTCCATTTCCATCAAACGTAGAAAACATTTTTAGACTTAGTAGATCTGTACACCAACAAAGGTAGAATTATTGCCGGTCCTAAGCCCGTTAAGTAGGAAGGAAAGTTTCAAATCAACCAATTTAATCCACAAATAAAAACAAAATGACTACGAAAACTTTAGCTTGAAGGATATTATTAATCATCTGATAACAGGTCAGTGAACTTTTCTTTGGCGCACTAGTATTACTGTCATTAGTAAGATTTCCGTATTCCAATGATGCTCAAAAATGAGTTAATTATCAAGCGAAATTTATGACAATAATGTAGGTGATTTTCGAAATAAAATTAGGTAAAATTATTGCTACCGGTCATTGCACGCGCATTGGCGCGACGGCGCAACCATTTCGGGGAAAAACAGCTGCATGCATTGTCGCTGTGTGCGTAGTCGGGTGATTCTATTTGTATTGAATTAAGGGTGTAATTCTGAAATACTGTTAAATTTCAACAACAAAAAAAAAGCAGCGCTTACTAGTTATTGCTCCATAATGTACTTCAATTGATTATTTATGTATTTTATGACAACCTCCTGAACTTTGACGAGGATGCAAATCAACATATTGTATATGTAATCTTACTACTAGGCCTTTGCCCAGCAGTGGGAAACAAAATAGGCTAAAAAAACTACTCTATAATTTTAAGGTTGGTTCCACGATTTGATGGTATTTATGAAAATACCTTTTAAAAAGTCCACTTTTATAATGAAAAAGCTAACAGTCTTAAAATGATTATATGTGCAAGTATATTAAAAGGACCGGAAATAGGTATTCAAAGGGCACCGCATCGCTGTCAATAGGAGAAGTGCCCAAAAGGGTGTCAGCATTGCCACGTTGTATTTAAAATGTTGGTTTAATTAGATACCGCTCACCTTCACAAACTTTACTAATTGAATAATGACACGAAAATTCAAAGTTTAACAGTTAAATTATCCGACAAGTCTATTTAGAACAACTTCTTCGACTTCGAAACAATGTAAAGGGATTCGCCATTTTAAGTAACATTTCTCAGGCGGAATCCCGAGAGTCGATTGTTTAATGTACCGTACAGACTTTAGTCGGTGTCATAATCGGAGCAGTCAGCTGTACTCTAAATAGATTCAAGTTATCGAAGTTTAATGTAGGCACAATGAGGTTAGAAGATTATGAGGAGGTACCTCATGAGGAGAGAAAAACTTGAACACTTACACCCGAAGGTCTGCAGCCTAAGTCGTTCATTTTTCATTCGTTCAATACTGTCAACTGTCAGACAGGACGACACATCAAAATTTTCCGTTTTTACAAAAATATATATTTATTTTGAAAAAATCCTACAGTCTCAATAAATCGCAAAGAATGTGCACAATTTGGATGGAGTACCAATGGAACTGTGGAGTTGACGCTGTGTGAGCATGCGTGTTCCATCGCACCGCCCGTTCGATGTCCACCGCGCACAGGATGGATAAGCACATGAAGTATTTTTTTGCTCCGTTGGTGTAATTGCTGTATGGCGTTCCAGCAGGAGGATAAATAAATAAATAAATTTTGACGACTCAACAATATTCATATCTGTATTCCCATTCTCAGCAGACGAATTTTTTCAAGCTTACGAAGCAATGGACTAGGATATTCCTTCAAAATCTTTCGGATTGTGATTGTGTGTTTTGTAATTGGAGTACTGTACAGACTTTAGTCGGTGTCATAATCGGAGCAGTCAGCTGTACTCTAAATAGATTCAAGTTATCGAAGTTTAATGTAGCCACAATGAGGTTAGAATATTATGAGGCGCTACCCCATGAGACTAATAAATATTCGAATACTTTACCCGAAGATCTGCAGCCTAACTGCGTAACACACAATAGTGACAACTCAACAATATTCATGTCGATATTTTTTCATTCTCAGCAGACGAATTTTCAAGCTTACGAAGCAATGGGTTAGGATATTCCTACAAAATCTTTCGGATTGTGATTGTGTGTTTTGCAATTGGGGAGTACCGTACAGACTTTAGTCGGTGTCATAATCGGAGCTATATGAGGAACAGGGTGTAAATTTCACTCATACTCTATAGAAAAGGAAGGATCCTCCGACCAGACGGCTGTTGTGTCTGGCGGGCAACTGCCCGATGAGTCATGTCAGGCCGGTGTATCTACGCTAGTTGCGCGGTAAACTCTGCTTGCGCGATGCAGGATTTTGCGTGACGAAAGTATGACGCGTTGTTCGCATGTGGCGTTGTAGATACCGCTATAGGAGCAGTCAGCTGTACTCTAAATAGATTCAAGTTATGGAAGTTTAATGTCGGCACAATGAGGTTAGAAGATTATGAGGCGCTACCCCATGAGACCAATAAATATTCGAATACTTGACACCCGAAGGTCTGCAGCCTAACTATGCTGGCACTGGCACTGGCAATAATAGCTCTTTTTAATAGGCCTTTCCAGACTTTGCTTTCCTTTCCTTGTATTGTTAGACTCACATAAAATCCTAATAATATAATGTTTGAACTTTAAAAGAGACCATGACCTCTGAGTTTGTTTGGGCATTTCTTCTCAGGGATCCAATATTGACGTGTTAAAGTGTCTCAAAAGATCTTGTTACAGAAATGAACATTTAATTTCACTTAGAATTGCAATGCTTTTCATTTTGACAATCTATCAACAATATTGATATCGTTATTTACGTTGTAAGCAGACGAATTTTTCAAACTTACGTAGCAATGGATTAGGATTTTCCTTCAAAACCTTTCGGATTGTGATTGTAAGTGTGTTTTGCAATTGGGGGTTGAGGCGAGAGATTGAAAGGAGAACGCACGCAACGACCGCATCAAAACGAATGCTTAGTTTTTCTCTACACCAGTGGTGAAGGCTGCACTGCAAATGATTTTAGCTCGGGTCCTGAAATGAAAGCTGTGATAGTCGGTATCTGCTGGCATTACCAATGCACCAAGATTTTAGACTGTTTGTAGCTCAAGTTCAAGATAGATATTTCAATGATTATAATATTTTCGTGGAAAGAATGAATAAATATTGTATAGTTTACCGAGGGGAGAAAGAGACCGATTACTAACGAGGGTGTAGTTTGCGGCCTGGACCGTTTTTTAGGGTTCCGTAGTTCTGACAGGGAACCTTTATAGTTTCGTCATGTCCGGTCTGTCTGTCTGTCTGAGGTTTTGCTAAGAGACCGTTAGTACTAGAAAACTGTAATTTTGTAGGAGTGTGTAGATCAATTACGTGGAAAATATTTTTTTTAGGGTAGCCAGCCTACATGTGAAGTGGGGATGAATATTATTTCATAAACTTAAAAAGAAAATTATAGCGGTTAAGATAACTTTATTAATTTAGCAGTAATAGTCGTTGAACTTGAGTGTTGGATAATTTTATGCCAAATACAAAATCCTTAGCATTAATCCTTTAAAGTCACTAAGATGTAGTAGTAGAAGTAGTTGTTTATAACGGGTAAAGACTTGCATTGAAAAACAAAATATAACATAACGGGCTACTACGGAACCATACACTGTGCGTGGCCGGACACGCACTAGGCCGGTTTTTTTTTCTTATTTTGGGCAATTCAGTAGCTAATCTAATTAAATATAGTTTACTGCCAAAAGACAAAAAGTTTTAATAATCAGTACAGGCTAACTAGACAGATTGAATACGATACTTTAATAGTTTGCCTCGTAATTGGCCAAATCACCACTTGTGTTATCTTACGTCATATTACATCAAATGTTTGCGACAAATTACCGACGCTTAGAATCGGATGGCTGGGAAACGCATTGTTATTGTCAATTGCCTGTGATACATGTTCCGTCCGAGCGTAGTACAGTAATCACTTGATGATAGGCCAGAGCTAGTTGTTAATAGGCTAAAGGTACACATGCAACAGAACTGGATAAGGTATAGTGCGTTTTTGCTTGCGTGCCTTACATTTGTAAGGCACGCAAGCAAAAACGCGCTAACCTTTTGCGACCGACGTATTTGGTTACCGTATAAGTAACAAAAGCACGTCAGCGTCGGTCGCAAAAGGTTAGCTGTTTTCGCATTAATACACACATTATAACCCGTTCGTGCTAGTTTGCCGCTGACTGTTAGCAAAACTAACAAATCAAAACAAACAAAACTGAAGAATATTAATGCCGAATAAGTAATTATCGAATAATTTTAATTCATTCTACGGACCGGCAAACAGCGCGAACGGGTTAGTAGTAATAACCTACATTAAATTATGCAATAGCGATGATCTTTACAAGAAATATTCGGTGTACAATAACTTGTATTTTTATTGTTGGAACTGAATTTATGTATGTCATTATACATAAATTGGCAAAATAAATGTAGAAATTGCCTAAAATCTTAGATGTTTTTACTCTAATCGTCTAGGCTCGTTCTCAATCTTGCTACAATATGGCCGATTCTCATAATTTTCGGATCGCTATTGGTTAAAATTAAGACTCAACTTTTTGAAGCAAAGACTTCATCGCTTTGCATAGTAGACCCTCCCATATGGAAGAAGAAACTTACGAATCCATTTATATGCCCAGTTTGCAAATAAAAATGCTACCATTTGTAAACAAAACGATCCGTTTTTATTTATTTTACCATTTATGTAAAATAAAATAAATAAATAAATTTAAATTTATTTAAATTTTTTAATAAATTTAAATAAATTTAAGAAAACAACAGAACAGAAAAATAAGTACAAAGGTGATGTTTATTTCAAAAGACAGTACAGGACAGACAGACAGGACAGGTTAGACAAGACAGGACAGGTCAGACAAGACAGGACAGTTCCTTACACAAAAACGAATCGTTTTTCTTACCAATGATAGCATTTTTAATTAGCATTAGTTAATTTTCAGCTCTCCATAGACATCCAGCCCCCATTCGAAGTTACCACCATCTTTACCAAATCGCTCTTACGTCATTGGCGCACAATTGTGGGCGAGTCATACTTTCCGAGTTAGAAAACTACCTAACTGGAAGTTGGAGTGCTGTTAGTGGACTTTAAATATCGAAGTTGAACTAATTCTTGGAGTGTTCCAGTAAGAACCACTTCTTGTTAGCGGTAAGTAATATGAAAGGTGTTACTAAACTTGGGAGTTGTAATTTATTGGAATTTTGTTAAGTAGTGTGGTTCTCGGAAAAGGACTTTGAAGTTAGAAGGCACAACTACCTGTCCGCCGTATTGTTTTTTTTTTCAAAATGGCGGCCACGCGTAAAACTTTTATGAAATAATTTTCAAATAAAAAACCGGTCAAGGGTCCGACTCGCCCACCGAGGGTTCCTTGTTGTGAAACGTGAAATGTTTTATAATTTTCATCGGCCTATATTCGTTAGAGAATTTTAATACTGCGGTGTAGAAGATTGCCGTTTTAGGTCAGACATTTAAAATTACGTTTAAAAAAAATCTCGTGTTAAACTATTTGCATACCTACTCTGTACGGAACCCTCGGTGCGCGAGTCCGACTCGCACTTGACCGGTTTTTTATTGTATAGTATTATAAAGACGGGTATCTTTTTTTGTTAGCATATTCGACCCTGAAGAGCGTATACGCATATACGATGACAATGAAATTAGAGACTCAGTTGGTCGCTGCCACTCGCAATGTTCACATGGACACATATTAATAATATTATTTTATTATTACGTTTAATGCGTGTTTAAAAATATTCTTATCAGTTACAAAGGGCAGTTGTCGGTGAAGTTTTCTTTGTGATGATAATAGAGAATTTTAGAGCAGTGTGTGTGTGAAATGTGATAACAGCATAAATTTAGTATACTATTGATAACACTGAGTCAGTTTGTTTAGAAGTTATCACTTCGCTTCAATCCATAAAATATGCTCTTTTTATAAACGAGTTTTAATCGGCTACACTAAGGTATGTACATGGAGTTTTTTTTTTGTGATATAGTGGACCGAAATTCAATCGTTCTTAACTAACAAGTAGCGCCCCGCGGTTTCGCCCGTACAAGTCTACATCCTGTGGGTTATCAGGATAAGGAGTATCCTAAAAGTTAATCCAGGTTATAAACTATCTGTGTGCCAAATTTAATCCAAATTCATTAAGCCGTTTTTGTGTGATTGAGTAATAGCCTCCCGACCGTTTTTGGTCACGGTGGCCACTCTCAACGGAGATTAGCCAGGTACGCAGGAGATATTAAGTATTATAATGCACCAGTGTCTGCGTAAACACAGATGCACTCTCTGTTCCTTTACTCTCATAGTCCGATGGGACGGCAATACGACACGACCGGGGAGAGATCAGGCGCAGGACCAACGGCTTAACGGCGTGTGCTTTTCGTCCACTTCCAAACTCCGGACTGTTACTAAGAAATTCCTAATGGAAAACCCAATCACACTTGGTCTGACCTGGGGATCGGACTCAGGACCCCACGCCCAGCAGTCACGCTTGCAACCACGAGACCAACGGGGCAGTGATTGAGTAACAAACGTCCAAACATACAAACTTTCGCATTTATAATAGTAAGTTAGTCGTTTAACACAACTAGAGATTGAACATTTAATTTTGTCAGTTTTGTTTTTTCATTGAATTTGAATATTTTGTCCGTATCCTACATAATTTGAGATTGCAAATGTAACAACATTTGGCTTTAGAACCCCGCCAAAAAACTCACCGATGAAGCTCAACCTATTTTTTTTTTTCAAAAATGAAAATAAAGGTCAAGGAAAATCCTCATGGATGCCGCCGTCGGGGTCGTCTCTTACAGAGTAAAAACCAACCCGGTGTTCCCTTCACACACTTAGACCCGGGATCATGGGAAAACATCTCGCCTCTTCCCGGAAAAAGGGATTTTGTTAATTACTATCTTAGTATTTCATAATAATAGTTTCGGTACTTTAAATGGACTAGGGGTCTAAAATCACCATCGCCAAGTAAGCAAGCCTTGCTACATTTTTTCCTACAATGCAGAAATTACGCCACGCGACATAAGCCTTTAAGAATAATACACTAATTCATACTATGTTGTGTAAAGTATCTACTACTACAGTATAAAATAGTGTTCTAATTTAGTAGTCGTTTTAGTTTTAATACTTATATATTTCAGAATAAACCATGGCAACATCAAACCTTCTATCAAGAACAGCCCAAAGACTACTGACACATAGAAATATTTCCACAACTCATAGAAAACATAGTAGTCTCTGGACAGCTGATAATATCGTCAAATCACCTCACAAGGATGTGGATATACCGAACAGGACTGTCCCTGAGCACATATGGGAGAATATGGAGCGGTGGGCAGATAAAACTGCCATGGTACGTATTTTTCTGACTGTCGTATTTGTGACTGCCTTGTAGGTAAGATGGTCTCGAGCCCTACCTGCCCTACCTGCCCTGCCTGGTTAAAAGCTAAGTATCATTTCAATTCAGCGGTATTGTCTGAAAGGGTTGCCGCTGGCCCGGAACATAAAGGGCTAAGGAAGGAACACGGGTGGGTTTTAGTCAGTAAGGGTCTGACACTCCCTCCTTCCGCTCCACCCAGAGCGGGACCTCATTTGATGATTTCCCATCCCAAATAAAAAAGCCCTATCGTTAAATCGAAGTAAGGATTAGGATAGCTCGATTCACGGCCTGGGCCTCCTTTCTATGAGAGGGGGATTAATATTATGTGGTTAATGTATATATTGTATTAAGTTCTAAGACAACTCAAGGTAAAAGTGGAATTCGAAGACATGATTGTGACATTCACAAACCCGCACTGGGCCTACGTGGTATATTACTGCACAGTCCCTCTCACAGAGAGAAGGCCTGTAAGTGTCCCAGCAGTAGAAACTTTGTAGGCTGGTATGCTTTGGTATGCTTTCCTTATTTAAATTGAAATATTATTTATTAAAGTGATAAATTCTTTAGGCGGGTTGGACATTTTTTGAGATGGCAAAAAAACCATTGAACTCGCGCCACTGTTACCGAAAGCGTAACAAAATGGGTCACTCGCGTGGCGTCTCGCGCGTGTTTTGTTTATGAGACGATTCAAAAAATACTAGCTTGGATGTGTTCGGCTGTCCTCGAGATGTAATTGGTTTTAATGTATATCCGATATGTTAGTGAGTGATGGCAAAGTATTATGTTTGTGTTTTGTTTTCCCTTCTGTTGGCACTCCTGGAATGCCACTGTTTTTTTTAAGGCTGTCGTTACTAGATAACTTTATCTTACTTTTTGTAATGCATAATAAAAAACCTCTCAGTGAGAGGAAGTGGGCCGTTATCCACCAGTGGGCCAAGGGCCCAGTGCGGGTTGTTAGATGTCGCATGTCTTCGAATTCTTGATTCTAGGACACACCGGTTTTCTCACGATGTTTTCCTTCACGGTTTTGAGAGCAGTGGTGATGAAATAATCAATAATGCAAATTTTCATTTTTAGGTTTGTGCAATAACAGACAGATCATACACTTACCATCAGTTGTACAAATACTCACGGAATTTCGCCGCAAAACTTCGTACGCAGTTGAAGATCAGGGATGGAGACGTTATCTGTATTATGATGCCGAACTCTCCTGAGTATGCGTTGGCAGCCCTTGGAGCATTGGAAGCTGGTGCCGAAGTCACCACTGTCAACCCTATTTACACTCCATGTAAGTATTCTGTTAAACTATGATCGCATAAGGAACTCGATTTTTTTTTTAGCCCTTGTCCTTCTCTCTCCGTTTTTTGTTTTTCTTTTTTCTCGATATTGCGTTCCATAATTCAAATTGCTGATAAAAGTCAAACGGCTGCCAATTTTAAATGGCTGGCCACATTTGTCGCATGCCGAAGGGAGGAGCTATGGGTTAAAATATCCACTCAGTTTGTCCCAGACAGCAGAAAATGGCATCGCGGCAGGCCTAGGAAGATATGGTGGAAGGAAGGATGTAAGGTCTTTAGCAGTGGGGCACAAACGGCTCATAACAATAACTTAATTCAAAACGTCTAATGGGCCTCTGCGAGTTGGCTTAGGCCCATCCAAAGAACCGGGATCAAAGATCCTAAGATTTACAAACAAATATTTGGAAAATAACAATAATAAGAAGTAGTCGGCCACGTTGGTCTAGTAGCCGCGCACGACGGCTGAGCGATTCTGGTCCTGGATTCGATGACCAGGGGGGGTCATGCTCGGTTCCTATAAACAAAAACGAATCCTATCGTAGCATTTTTTATTGCCAAACTGAGCTCATAACTAGATACGTAAGCTAATTTTACCTGTGATGTCTACTTCCATATGCATATTATTATATTATGCATATTATGCATATGCATATGGGTATTAAAAAGTCAGTGCAATATTCTTTTATTCTCAATTTCGATATCTATCGTCGTACCTAATTACATACATATATTTACAGCTTAACACAGCGTGCCTACCATAGCCTTTGTAATCTGTATTAGCTATTTAACGCCTCGATAAATACTCCTTATCGAATCTCATAAACAGTTTTCAAGATAAAATTGTTACGCGCAGTGATAAAAAATTCTTATTTAATTTAATACAAAGTGTAACAGAATAATCGCAAGTCATGAAAGTAGTTTTTTCATAATTGATTGCTGAATCGATTTCAGTAACTTTTAAGAAAGGTATTTTTTTTCTAAAATTATATCTTTTGTCATACTGACCGCCGATTGAGCCAAAGAAAATGAAATCTTATTTTAAGGCAATAAGACGCAATTTTGAATGCATATAGTAATGATAATAACACAATTTTTTAATAATAATAATAATACTTAGCTTTAAAAGAAAATAAGTTTTGGTCATTGTTTTATGCTTTTAACTCAATACTCTAATTGGGGTTTATGAGGTCTTGCGTTAATTATGTACACGTTGTTTGAAAAATTCAAAGTCCTGATTGATTGATAATATATCAAAATTGTCGTCTCGCCACCTCTCAACCCTTCCTCTTCGTCTTCCTCTCATCGTCTTCGAATTAAATCTTGCTCTATCATTTTATTACAGATGAGGTGGAGCGCCAAATAAAGCAGTCCGATCCTAAAATTTTGATTGGTGTACCAGAAACCATACCAGTGTTAAAAGAAGCATTATTTTTGGCCAAAAAAGATTTACCTATAATCGCTGTCAAAGAAACTAACAGTGATCTTCCACCAAAAACTATTTCATTCCAAGAATTTGCACTAGCTCATAATGTTGATCACAGTGTTCTTAAAGAGGTTGCAAGAACGTCTAAGGATGTCGCTTTTCTGCCATATTCTAGTGGTACTACGGGTCTACCAAAAGGCGTGGAGTTGACGCATAGGAATATTGTTGTCAACTGTCTGCAGCAAGATGTTGACAGTGTCCGACATTACGTTGAAACAACTAGTAAGTTGAATAATTAAAAACGTATTGATAATTTAGAAATATAATTTAGATTGTATAATAATGATAGATATATTAAAATTTTATCTTAAAGTGGTTCTGTAGCCATTGTGAAAAATTAAACTTGACAGCAAACGATCAACCATCCGGGTGGCTGGGTTGTTCAATTGCTGCGTTTATTTATAACTTTTGTCTGCTATAGAACTTGCTGCTTCAATTGAATCGGATTCGAGTTGGATATTTGAAGTCTTCTTTAGACGCGTTGGACATTTTTTGAGATGGGAAAAAACCATTAAAGTCGCGACACTGTTACCGTAACCGACACCACACGTGTTTTGTTTATAAGATGCTTAAAAAAATACACACGTAATTTTTCAATTTTATCGGCACTCCCGGAATGCCACTGTTTTTTTGTATGCACGTGTTTCTATGACAAACAAAACCTATTTCCTTTCTTTCAATACTTCGTTCGTTCTTCGTCATCGTACGTATGACCTAGTAGATTAAAGTCAAAGCCAAATCATTTACCAATTTCAAATAGGCACAAAAAAGGCAATTCTGGACGTCAAAATTTACAAATAAAAATAGAATTGACTCTAGTTATCCCTTCTAAAAAGGTAGTTTCGTATGAAGAAGAATGGGCCAGAAACACCACCGTTAGGGGGCGTACACACGAGCGCAATTTTTTACGCGCGCGCGTCGGCTACTAATCGTCGCTCCCTCAAAAGAGAAGCATTTAATTTCAATGTTTTTCTAAATAGGGACTTTCGAAAGAAGAAGACAAAGTGTTGTGTAACTATAGGCACAACCGCTATAGAACGTTTATTAGTAAGGGGATAATTATCTATAATTACATGTGAAGACGATGTGCCTAGAATAAAGTTATGATACCACAATAGTATCAAGGCAAAAGGAATTATTTTCTGGAACTACGTAACATTTTGCAAACCGCACTAAAAATCCAAAATTAACATAATGTCTCCTTTAGATCTTGCTTACGTTAACAAGACTTAAGATCATTCTATGTACTACTTGTATTTTACAGTTTATAGTCACGCAAAACTGGGAAAAAAGTGACCATTTTTGTTTTAGATTTTTGACCTGAATATTTCTAATCATTATAAACTGTTTCTTACAGAAACCAATCAAGATGTAGCTTTGGCCGTTTTGCCATTTTACCACATCTATGGACAATCTGTAGTAATGTGGCACAAACTATCAGTGGGTTATAAAATAGTTACAGTGCCTAAGTTTCAGCCAAATACATTCATGGAAACATTGAAAAATCATAAGATAAACCTGTTATGTGCTGCTCCGCCTTTGGGTAAGTGATAACAACTAAATAATACCGTCTGTCTCGACTACTTCGTTGGTCGTATGTTCGCAATCGTGAATGCTGATCCTGAGATAGGTTTGATTCCTACTCAGTAGTAGCCCGGTGTCTGTATTTGTTGCCGAGGAAAAGGCAAAAACTCAACCACTATCACGTGCGATTTAAACACAACATCCAACATATGATTCCAATGAACACCTCTGTCCAACCCTGCGAGAATATGGGCTTTTTAATCACGCTAATATTATACAGGCGAAAGTTTGTGAGTGTGTGTGTGTTTATATGTTTGTCACTTCTTCACGCTCAAACGGCTAGACCAATTTTGATAAAATTTTGTATGGAGGTAGCTGTCACCCTGGATTAACATATAGACCTTTTATCGCGATATTCCCACGGGATCGACATTTACGCGGGTTGAACCGGGGGTCGCAGCTAGTGTGTACATAAAATTATAATAAACTATTTTCGTTTTTGTGTCCAACCAAATTACCTAAATCCATGTAATCTTTTCAGTATTGTTTCTTGGTTCACATCCTGGAATAAAAGAAGAACATCTGGCATCAATGAAAACGATTACTTCTGGTGCCGCACCGTTAGCTAGAAATGACGTCACTAAAGTACTTGAAAAGGTTAAGGTAAGATTGTATATTTATTGTTTTGTTTTAATCTCAAACTTTTCGATTACACTTTCAAAGGTAAACTTCGCAAAAGCTTGAGATAAATGATAAATATCGCACGAAGAATTGCTTTACGCGGAAAATTGTTTTGGGAATATTTTTTCCTGAACTTACTAGAAGTTTCTGTTCAAACCATAATTTATTAATGCTTCGGAACACGTTCCATTAAGTACCTAGACATTGCTTGTTTTAGCAGATAAGGACGTCGATTTTAATAAACCAACAAACCCGTAAAATAAACAACTTCAATACTAAACCTCCATTAATATATAATATAAAAAGCTTCAACAACATTTTCAAAAAAACTAAACTTAAGAGATCCTCACGGAGCTATTCTAGCGAAGATAAATGGAGAAAATAAACATAATCCAAACTTTCTTTGCATAATAAAATTAGTCGAAACTAAGTAACATTAATATCCTTCAGTCTTTTTTTCTGGATTGAGTTTTATTTTCTCATTTATTATATATATTATATTATATATAAAACTCATTTAAATGGTCTATTTATTTTTTATTATAATTTGACGAGATATAATATGATACTAGGGAGGATAACCAATATTTGTGTTAAATCGTCGCAACAATCTGGGTTTCTTTTTTTAACACCCTCGACAAATTTATACCTAGCTATGTTCGTCCAAATTTTCTTAATCTAAACTTTCATATGCTTAATACTTGTCCGCCCGCAAGGTATGTCGATAAAAACTATCCTATGTCCTTCCCCGGGATGCAATTTATTTCTCTGCCAAATTTTATCGAAATCCGTTCAGTGGTTTAGGCGTGAAAAGGTAACGTACAGACAGACAGAGTTACTTTCGAATTTATAATATTAGTATGGATAAATGCGAAAGTAACTGTGTCAGCCAGTGTGTCTATTACCTTTTCACGCCTAAACAACTGAACCGATCGTTGTGAAATTTGACAGATAGGTAGCCTGGGACCTGGAAAAAGGACATAGGCTGCTTTTCATCCTGGATTGCAATCAAAGTTGCTACAACAGCTAGTACTAGACAATATATCGACGGTAACAAAGTAGCAGGCATAAGCGACATTTTGGTCAAAAATGAGTTATATATAGGTACTATCCTACGTAAAAATTTTCGCTCTTTCGAATGCGCTTACGCCCATGACTCTTCGATGACTTTTTTGGCGTTTATGCCCTAGCAATTCAGTTCAATCAAAAAATTCAATCAGTTTTTCTAAAATTTAAAACTTTGAACGGCTCTCCTGAACATTTAATTTTTTGTCACTACACTCTATATCCTCTTAACCGTCGATATAGTAATGAATAATATTGTAAATGCGAAAGTATCTCTGTATGTATCTGTTAACTTTTCACGCCTTAGCGGCTGAACAGATTTCGATTAAACAGATACACAGGTAGACCAAGGGGCCTAAAAAGGCCACTTTGGCAGAATTATAAAAGGATAACATTGAATCATAATATGAAAAACAGTCCGTGTTTTTTTTTTTCGCTGTACTACGTAGGTATAATCAAAGAGATTGGAATTGGATTTGGATTGGATTGATTGGTATTTTAGCACAAACAAAAAAATAACTGCAAAATCCTTCACCAATGGGATTTGATACGATTAACTTAATAGTTAACTGTTCATTATGATTCATAATGTTATCCTTTTATCATTCTGCCTAATTGAACTTTTTAGGCCCCCAGGACCTGGGTTGGGTCATAGGATACTTTTATCCCAGTAGTACGTTAACGTGGGTTAATTTCCAAGCTCCACGCGGGCGAAGCCGCGGGGAAAGCTAGTGCATACTATTTTCTTTATTTTTCAGCACAACATGGACTTTTTACAAATCTATGGGATGACAGAAGCATCTCCACTTGTTAGTGCAATGTTACCAGGCTCTAATGATTACTCCAAAGCCGGTTATGCTGTGCCAAATACTGAATTGAAAATTGCAGACAAAGAATTACGACCAATGGGACCTAATGAGGTGAGTCCAAAAAAAATAATACATAAACCTATATGGGCACTGCAACTTCAGACGCTAAGTGCACGGTTCCAATCGGTTATTGCTTATGAATAAGAGCCGGCAAGAAATTCCACGGTTACTCTTTTAACCTTTTAACCGCTTGTGTCGCATTTATGCGGCACATATTTCCGTGCCCCTACCGCTCGTGTCGTATTTCTGCGACAGAGAACAAGCATGATTTTTTCGTTCTATTCAACTATTGCTCCTCCTTATTTGTTGTAGGTATTATTTTATCGATTTAGGTATTCAGCTGCATCCGGTTTGACTGGAAGCCAACCCCAACATGGTTGGGAAAAGGCTAGGCAGATGACGATGATTATTTTATCGATTTGTGGCCGCACGCTAGGGGCAAGGCAATTGATATTTAGCCAAGAGCTTAGAAGGTTAATCAAAATAATTGGCCTTTACAATGTTTTCAAATAGCACTGGGGAGGACAGTGCAGATCTGTCAATAAGTACTAGGTTCTTAACAAAATAGAAAAAGGTCAACAGATATTTTTTATAAAATCCCCACCTTCGGATTGTCTCCTGGCTAACATGTCGTAGCTTGGATGGTATCCAACGTTCCACAAACTGACACCTCGTTAGTGCCCACTGACGCTTTCGTATCGACCTGTCTTTCAGTAATATCACTTCAGGGGGAAGCGCTAAGGTAGCCCGCGAAATTCAAATTTTCTTACGTTTTTTGCAATTTGCTGGTCAGTACTAAGTTGTACGTTGATTAAAATATGATTCGCGGTCGTAACAAATAGGTATACAATAGGTATTTACAGAATTATAATCATTACATTCAGTAATACAAGAGGGGCCCGTGGCTAAATAATAACAGCCGCACAGGTCGATCGATCAGGTTAAGCTACGCTTGCCGCGGTTGGTCTGCGGATGGGTGACCATCTTTACATACCGTGACCCCTCCGTGCCTCGGAAAGCACGTTAAGCCGTTGGTCCCGGCTGTCTTATGTGGATCTTTGACAGTCGTTACGGGTAGTCAGAAGCTCGAAAGTCTGACAACCAGTCTTACCAAGGGGTATCGTATATCCAGTAACTAGGTTGTGGAGGTCAGATAGGCAGTCGCTCTATGTAAAATACTGGTATTCAGCTGAATCCGGTTAGACTGGAAGCCAACCCCAACATAGTTGGGAAAAGGCTAGGCAGATGATGATAATTCAGTAATACAACTTGTTAAGTTAGTATAATCCCCAAATGTCAAGATTTCATGAAATAGTCATTCTTGGGGATTACTTGGTCTTAGAGAGTTGTGTTGATGACTTAAATGATTATAATTCTGTAAATACATATTTGTTACGGCCGCGAATCATATTTTAATTAACGTACAACTTAATACGTACTTGTATGTGTGGTGCCGGACTTAAATAATTGCACCACCCCTTACTTCCCGTGGGTGTCGTAAAAGGCGACAAGGGTCTTACCGGAGAATGGGCAGCAGCGTTCTCTATTTATTCCACCATCATAACATACTGCGATCGCCAACCCGCCTGCCAAGCGTGGCGATTATAGCAAACCCCCCCCCCCCCCCCCCCCCCAAATTGGGGGAGGCCTATGTCCAGCAGTGGACGTCTATCGGCTGAAACGACAACTTAATACTGACCAGCAAAACGCAAAAAACGTAAAAAAAACGAATTTCGCTGGCTACCCTGGCGCTTTCGCCTTATAGAATTTTCTTCACCTTGCCAAATACTTATACTTGATATTTTAACGTCATTTTCGACATCATTTAAGTTTGGAGTAGTCTACGCAACTACAAGCAACGAGTTTTATTTTTCCCCAAATTTCTCGGTCATGTGGCTTCATATAATAAAATTAATATTATTTTGACGTCATCCATCGGTTTTCTCCAGACGAGATCGAGCCCAATATATTTATTAATGAAACAAAAACAATTAGACTTTCGATTTGAACTATCTAAAAACTATTTATAAAACTAATATAAACTAATAAAACTAGTTATTCTAAAAAAAGACCAAATATTTTTACATACTGCTCCGAAGGATTTTTAGGGTTCCGTACCCAAAGGGTAAAAACGGGACCCTATTACTAAGACTTCACTATCCGTCTGTCTGTCACCAGGCTTTATCTCATGAGCCGTGATAGCTAGACAGTTGAAATTTTCACAGATGATGTTTTTCAGTTGCCGCTAAAACAACAAATACTAAAAACAGAATAAAATAATTTTTTTCACAAATCTTTTATGATCCTGCCAAAGTGGCCTTTTTAGGCCTCCAGATGGAAAAATACAAAAACACTTCTGCCGACACGAGAATCGAACTCAAGAACTCACGTTCTGCAGTAGCGCTGGCGACCACTAGACCAAAAATGCAGTCAAATAAATAATAATCATCGTTCAAATAAGAATCACAACAAAAGAATTACTTAACTTCTGGCGACACGGGAATCGAACTCAAGAACTCACGTTCTGCAGTAGCGCTTGCGACCACTAGACCAAAGAAGCAGCCAAATTAATAATAATCATCGTTCAAATAAGAATCACACCAAAATAATTACTGAAATCCATTCACTTACAGATGGGAGAGCTTTTTATTCGTGGCCCACAAGTGATGAAATGCTACCGTAATAATCCTGAAGCCACAAAGGCAGCTATTTCAAAGGACGGCTGGTATGGAACTGGCGACCTTGCAAGCATCGACGAAAATGGAATCCTTACAATATGCGACCGTCTCAAAGAACTGATTAAGGTATTTTAAAAGACATCGTATGTCACCCGTGGCTAAATAATAATAGCCGCACAGGTCAATCGATCAGGTTAAGCTACGTTTGCAGCGGTTGGTTTGTGGATGGGTGACCATCTTTACATACCGAGACCCATCCGTGCCTCGGAAAGCACGCTAAGCCGTTGGTCCCGGCTGTCTTTCGTGGATCTTTGACAGTCGTTACGGGTAGTCAGAAGCCCGAAAGTCTGACAACCAGTCTTACCAAGGGGTATCGTATTACCCAGTAACTGGGTTGTGGAGGTCTGATAGACAGTCGCTCTATGCAAAATACTGGTATTCAGCTACATCCGGCTAACCGGATCCGAACCAGCGGACCGCAGATTAATTTTGAGTCCTCATTATAAATGCTGGACAGAAAATAAATAGATTTTTCATGCAAAATACTGGTATTCAGCTGCATCCAGTTAGACTGGAAGCCGACCCCAACATTGTTGGGAAATGGCTAAGCAGATGTATGTCACCAAGTTTCCTCACGATTTTTTTAATGAAATAGATTTCAGGTAGAGACGTTGACGCGAAAACTGTAAACATGAATTCAGTACATAATTCTGCGTTGTTCCGAGGGTTATTAAAAAAAAAACTGTTAAACTATTATATGCGGGTAGTTATTGCACTTTTCTATGAAACAGCCGATTTTTTTTGATAACCTACGAAAAAAGCGTTTGGAGGTCCGTGGCATAACTACTGTCGCCCCATTATGTATTTTTTTCAAAATGTCGGCCGCGCAGGAAACTTATATAAATCGGTAGCTGACATCAGTGCAAATAGAAAACATAATAAGACCTTTTTCTCATATATTAACATCCAAAGTCGATCACGTGACATTCTCATATTTTTTTTTAATTATGCAAGTTCAAAAAATATGGCGGAAAAATGTTTAAACATTCAGAGTGATTATTTCAAGCATCTATGCAACAAGATGTACACAAGTTCAATAAAGGTTCTATGCATAGTCATCATCATTTCAGCCGAAAGACGTCCACTGCTGGACATAGGCCTCCCCCAAAAGGGGGGGTTTGCCATAATCGCCACGCTTGGCAGGCGGGTCGGCGATCGCAGTATGGTATGGTGGTGGAATGCATAGAGAACGCTGCTGCCCATTCTCCGGTACGCCCCTTTGTCGCCTTTTACGACACCCACGGGAAGTACGGGGTGGTGCTATTCTTTAAGTCCGGCACCACACAGACATGCATAGTAGATGCACTATGCATAGTAGCATCAGAAAATGCGTGACGCCTCAGTGCCGTGACCAATGGACAATAATTGCTCTACTCTAGACAAAATAATTAGTAAAAAAAACGGTCAAGTGCGACTCGGACTCGCGCACCGAAGGTTCCGTACTTTGTAGGCATGTATTTTTACACGGGATATTTTTTTTTATGTACCCACAAATTTACGGTTTTCGAATTTTTTCCTTTACTTGGGCTACATGATCTTGCTTCTTGCCAAATTTCATGGTTCTAGGCCAACGGGAAGTAACCCTATAAATTTTGAATCCCTTGAGAGTGTCGAAATATACGTTTTTTGCGGCATAAACGGCAAATTTTTTTTTACGTTAACTTAGGTATTTGATTTTTTCACAGCTTCAAGGGACTGTAGAGCTGAGTATAAGGTTTTAATTTCAACTCGATACCTCTACGCGTTCCTGAGATAAAGGGCCTTGACAGACAAACGGACGGACAACAAAGTGATCCTATAAAGGCCCCGTTTTTCCCTTTTGAGTACGGAACCCTAAAAAACAGAGATGGTGAAACCAACACGCACTGGACGCACGTGGTGAATGGTGGTTCTCTTGAAAGATAACAGTAAAAAAAAATGTAGTAACAAGTAGTGATATTTTCAATTATTTTCAGGTAAAAGGCTACCAAGTTCCACCAGCTGAATTAGAAAACGTACTAAAAGAACATCCGGACATTCTAGACGCAGCAGTACTCGGCATTCCTGATGCGAGAACGGGAGAAGCTCCTAAAGCATTCGTAGTTTTAAAAGATGGACGTAAATTAGATGCAAATGGTGTTACTTCCTTTGTATCCGAAAGAGTTGCAGTATACAAGCGAGTGAAGGAAGTCGTGTTTCTAGACGCATTACCGAAGAATCCCTCTGGAAAGATATTGAAAAGGGTTTTGAAAGAAAAGTATTGTTAAGCTTAGTTTATTTATTATTAAATACTCAAAATATACTTGACATTTTAACGTTATTAGTTGAAAAGTAGCAATGGAGGCCCAGTGGTAAAGGCCGCGAGTTACGAGTTGTGGGTCGCAGGTTCAAACCCAGAGAGGCGCTTTACTTAGTGTAAATTATTTCATCACCACTGCTCTCAAAACGGTCAAGGAAAACATCGTGAGGAAAGCGGCATGTCCTAGAATCAAAAATTCGACTTGTTGATTTGACTTCTTGTGACAAAGTGTTTGTTGTGTGTGTGTGTGTGTTTTTTGTGTTTGTTCTTGTGTTCAAGTCAAAGTCAAAGCATTTATTTCAAATAGGCACATAAAAGGCACTTTTGAACGTCAAAAATTACTAAAATAGAATTGATTCTAGTCGCCTATTCCAAAAGGTTGTTTTCGTATGGAGAAGAATGGGCAAGAAGCTCCACCGTTACTCTTTCAAAAGTTTTACAATATTTTGCATTGTACATTAATAATATAATAATAATATATGAAGACGATGCACCTAAAATAAAATTACTGAAAGGGGTATAGCTTGCCCTTATTGTGTTGTAGACTTTTTCAGTTACCATAGGACTTGCGGGCGAATAAAATAAAACAACTTGTTGAGGAATAGTAGCTGCGGTGTGGAGTAGATGTGATGCGTGTTGCGTAGGCGGCGTCTGACGATAGAATGAACGCTGAGCGCTCGCGCGCTGCTCTTTTATAGTTTTGCACATGAGCGAGCGCAGTGTGGGCGTTAGGTGTTTAGTGTGAACGAAATGGCAGCTTATTTATTATCTTAATACATGCACCTTAAAACTAGCATACATAATCAACAAAGGTAATAAGATTCCAATTAGAACATAGAATTATATGCTTAAATGGCTAATTAGAATAAAGGTAAATAAAATGTAATAAAATAACAAGGAAAGGACTTAATCTAAGCTTAAATAACTAGAGCTGTTATTTACAATCTCCCCCTCGTGCGCAAGCACCGTTACACATAGTGATTAGTCCGCTGTTGTTACCACGATGAGTCGAGAGGCCGGGCGACGAATCAAGCCAGCAGCTGTTCTAATCTCAGTTACTCGAACGCGTCCGTCTGGTCCCGGATAGACTCTAGTTACTTCTCCTCTTGGCCATACTCCTCTGGGCATCGTATTGTCTGCTATTATGACAATATCGCCGATTTTCAGATTCTTATGTTGTGAATTGGAGCCAGGTCGGGGCATCAGCAGAGGTTTGTATTCCGCCGACCAGCGTGCCCAAAAAATATCGGCTAATGCCTGAGTGGCTTTCCATGTGTGTAAGTCCAATGTGGTGTCTTTGAATGAGCCAAACGGTGATATCCCACAAGAGCGTCCCATTAGAAAGTGATTGGGAGTTAACGCTTCTTCTTCTAGGTTGGGATTTACCGGGGTCAGTGGCCTCGAATTGATCACATGTTCCGCTTCCAATAGTAGCGTGTGTAGAACTTCGTCTGGTGGGTACTTTTCATTCAGTGTGACTTTTAGGGCTGTTTTTACTGATTTAACGAGGCGTTCCCAGGCTCCGCCCATGTGAGGAGCGCCTGGTGGTATCTTCTTCCAGGTGATCAGTTTATCTGATGCAAAGGCTTTAACAGTCTGGTCGTTGCTTTGCATGGCTTCCATTATTTCTTTTTCAGCGCCAACGAAGTTGGTTCCATTGTCGCTGTATAACACGGTCGGCGTGCCGCGGCGCGCTATCATTCTTCGCAGGCTCATGATCATGGAGGAGGCCGTGAGGGATGTGGCCATCTCCATATGTACTGCCCGCGTGGTGAGACATGTATATAATGCGCCCCACCTTTTCTCGTGTCTTCGCCCGACTGTTACATGCATGGGCCCAAAGTAGTCTACCGCGGTTGCAGTGAATGGCGGTTGATTTTGGGCCAGCCTTTCAGCAGGTAAGTCGCCTAGGGGGATTTTTGAGGGGATCCCCTTATAGGTCCGACACCATTGGCATTGGTTGCATATGTAGCGTATAGCACTGCGCAGTCCTATTATGTGGTATCGTTGTCTTAATTCGTTCATGACAGTTTGATGGTTGCCATGATTGAAGGTTGCGTGCGTGTGATGCACCAACAGTTTTGTGAAGCCTTCTTTGGCATGCAGGACTGGCGTGCTTTGCTCATCTTTGACTCTGCTGTCCAAGCACAGGATCCCGTTGCGGTCGATCTTCACGGAGAGCTTGTAGAACGGTGACTTCTTCGGTGGTCGCCGCCCAGCCTCTATTGTCGCGATGTCTCCGGCAAACGAGTTAAATTGACTTCTTCTTACGAGCAACAACTCTGCTAGTTTTATGTGGTTTGGTGCGAGCTCAATTCTCTTGTTTCTTTTGAGTAGTTTGGCTTTGAATACCTCAGCGGCGAGAAGTACGGTGGCAGCAGCACGAATTAAACGAATATACTTTGAGAAGCGTTCTAGTTTAGGTAAGTAATCGCTGACGTCATGCCTAATAGTCACGTGAACTTGTTTTAATACTCTTTCTTCCCCAGTAGGGGGTGACGGCGCCACGATTTGTTTTTCCTGCGGCCAGGTCGTGGGGTCGTTCCTTATGAACTCTGGTCCTATGAACCACCTATGTTTTGCATTGAAATTTAAGGGAATGCCCTTGGTTGCGTCGTCCGCGACGTTATCGGCGCTGGGTACCCACCGCCAGTTTGCTGGCGTGGTTAAGCTTTCGATTTCGGCTAATCGATGTGCAACAAACGATTTAAAAGTGCGCGGGTCAGATTTGATCCAAGCTAGAACTGTTTTAGAATCGGACCAATATTGACATTTTAATATTTTATAATCAGACTCGCGCTTGACCGATTCTGCTAGCCGGCTACCTAAGACTGCGGCTTGCAGCTCTAGACGGGGTACCGATATGGGTTTTAGCGGGGCCACTTTGGCCTTACCTACAATTAATCGAGACGTTTTGATACCGTCCGTCCCTGTACTGACTAAGTATATTGCGGCGGCGTATACTTTCTCGCTTGCGTCACAAAAAATGTGCAACTCCCCCTCGCCAGAGGGCGTTGCTGGTATGTAGCGGTTTATTTCCAGCTTTTTCAGTAGCTGTAGGTTGTTAATGAATGATGACCATGTCGTGCGATGTTCACTCGTAATGGGGTCGTCCCAACCTATACCGCTGCGCCATATTTCTTGTATGAGACATTTACCTATCATCGTAATTGGTGAGACCAGACCTAATGGATCGAAAACCGACATGACCGCGCTTGTTGCTTGTCGTTTGGTAGGTAAAGTGTCGCCTTGTATGACGCTTGCAGGTGTATTTCGAAGGTTAACGTTGAAACCTAACGTATCGCGTGCGTGGTTCCATATGAGACCTAATGTGCGTTCTGTGTCACTTTTACCCAGAGTAGTCGTGTCGCTGCTGCGCGTGTCCGTGACGTTACTTATTATCTCGGGTACGTTTGACGCCCATCCGCGTAACTCAAAAGATGCCGCTAAATGGACTTTATGCATTGAGTCTATAGTTCGCTTCGCTTCGCTTTCGCTGTCGAAAGCGCCTAAATAATCATCCATGTAGAAGTTGCGGACTGTGGCTTTCGCGACTTCTGGATATTGCTGACTGTGACTTTCTGCGTTTTTATTTTTAACGTAAATGGCGGTACAAGGTGATGACGCTGCCCCGAATATTAATGAAGTCATTCGGTACTCTTGTGGCGGCCCTTCCCTATCTTCACCCCTCCATAAAAATCGTAGACTGTCACGGTCTTGCTGGGTTATTTTGACCTGTAAAAACATTTCTTTTATGTCGGCTACTACTGCGATTCGGCCTTCTCTGAATCTAACTAGCACGCCGAATAGCGATTGTAGTAAGTCCGGGCCCGCTAGGAGAGCGTCGTTTAAACTCTTTCCCCCGTATTTAGCTGCTGCATCGAAAACTAATCGAACTTTTCCCTTTTGTGGGTGAACGACAGAAAAATGAGGTAAGTACCAACTGCGCGGCGATGTAGCCGGGTACTCTATTTTTTCAGCGTAACCCGCTTCTATGAGATTATTTACCTGCTTATTGTATTCGACTTTTAATTTTTTATTTTTATCTAATTTCGATTCCAAGCTGTATAGACGGCTGAGGGCCTGTTTTTTATTGTCTGGCATCACCTCAGTGTCCGTGCGCCATAATAAGCCCGCTTCGTACCTGCTGCTATTTTCTAGTTTTTTGCATGTTTTATCTAGAATGGCTAAGGCGCGCTGGTCTGGGTCGGACGCTGGCTTTCGCGGCTCTATACCGAGCGACTCGATACTAAAGTAGTCTCTGATCAGCTGTAGTGCGGGGTCATCGACTTGTACGGGTCGCATGTGGTTTATTATCGCGACGGTATTGCGTTGCCGCGAATCGTGCCCGTGTAGTACCCATCCTAACTTAGTTAATGAAGCTATGGGTTGATTTTTATTACCGACGCGCAATTGTCTGGATGTTATTAGATGCCAATTGTCTTGACCTATTAATATCGTGGGTTTACCTAACTCGTAACAAAGCTCCTCTTCTATTTCGGCTAAGTGACTACACTGGCGCACTAGATCCCTGCTTACCTCCTGCGGGGACAAGTTTAAATTACCTATTGTGCGCGCATTCATAGTTTCTATGTTTCTGCTGCATAAACCGAGTATTGATAGCTTAACGTGGCACGACTCGGTTTCGTCTATTCGATTCCCTCCTATTCCTTCTAATGATAATAGCTGGCCGCGTTCTTTAGGTATAACGCCGTCCGCTACCTCTTGTTCGACTAACGTCATTGTCGATCCTTCATCTAATAAGGCGTGGGTAGTGATCGTACCTATTGGACCACTTAATTCGACCGGCACTATTTTTAGGTAGGTGTTAGTCTTATGTAGGTGGTTAATCGAGCTTACGTTGCCGCGATTGGGCATAGATGCGGGTGCTCGGTTATCATCCTTTTTACTATTGCCGTGTAATAATTTATGGTGTGACGCTTCACACCCGCTCTCCCCGCACGGTACATATTTGCATTTATATAGTCTTATGTGCGCATCCCGCAAACATCGGAAACACAGCTTATTATTTTTGACCGTATCCCATCTATCGCTTATGGTTTGTTTAATGAAATCTGCGCATTCTGCGTTGTTGTGATTACCCGCACATATTACGCATTTGTTTTTATCCGACTGTGTCGGTTCTCCTGGCGGCCGCGCCACTTGCTTTTTTTGCGATTGCCTTTTTGTAGAAGACTTATTTAACGAGGCTACCGTTTTGCGATTTTCGGTGCTCGACTGACACGAACTATCGCTGTCTTCGCTACACGAGCGAGCGCGTCTACGACCTTTTTCTCGTATCGTATTTACTGTACGCGACTTTTGTTTTGTTTTGCGATCTTCTCGTGCGGTCTCGTACGCAAACATGGTTCCGCACCGATCAGCTGTGTTATTGAGAAACCTAGATAACAACTCTAACTCGGGCGCGCCAGTATGCTCCGATTTAAACTCGTACCATTTATATTTTAGAATAATACTTAGTTTTTCTACTATTCTATTTACTAATTCGGGCGAGTACAGATATTGCGGTTGTTCGAGTGATTTTATTGCCGCTACCGTATTCGCTACTTTGCTCGCGAAACTACCTATGTTGCGCCCATCGTCCGTCATGCGTGGCATGCGTTTGACGTTCTCGAGTTCGGAAAGTACGAGTAATTCCGGTCTTCCGTACCGTCTTTCTAGCGTATCGATTATTTCGTACGGATCCGATACTGTGAACAATAGCGCTCTGGTAGTCTCGCGGGCCGCGCCTCTCAGCGCCTTTCGGAGGCGGGCCACGTTCTGAACGTCCGTGAACATGGCCGCGGTGTCGTTGTAGACTGCCTTAAAAGCCATCCACTCCGCGATTGTCCCGTCGTAATGGGGTAGTTCGTGGATGAACTTTGGTGGCGCTGCGCCTGATTTATTGGAGTTTACCGCCTGCACTATCGCGTCGGCTAGCATTGACATGTCGCTAATATTTTGCTTATTTTTTGCGGACATGTCTTCGCCTACGCGTGGTAAACTCCCTTTCCCATCGAGTGGCCGTATGGGCTGTCCCGCGTTTTGAGTTTTGTTTGTTATTTCCGGCCTACTGAACGCGTGTTGTTCCGAGATCCAACCTTCTACACGAGACTTTTCAACATTAGGCGGTTCCGCGTCGTTTGAGCTTTCCAGTTCTATTCTGGCTATCTCCAAGCGACTTAAAGCAACTGCGGAGGCCGCCTTAGCCTGTGCTAATTCGGAATTGTACAACTCTATTTCGGCTGTTAAAATAGACAAACGACTACTCGCTCTGTCTGTGGGGACGTTTACAACTGTGCCCGGCGCACTTACTGGTTGGGTATTTAAATCGTTTATCGCGCTTTCTTCGTTGGTTATTCTATCGTCGGCCCTATTTACACGCGTGCTGCTATCACCGGACGTATCCTCTGTGCCGGTGCCCTTACTCCACGTATTTGTTTCTGTTGAGCCTGTTTGGCCCGACGCCGGTGTGGCGTCTGTGGTAGGCGTTGATTTGCCTGAACGTAACATACGTGCGTTCTCCATTGCGCACGAGGGGTTCCCTACGCCTAATTATTACTTAAATCTAACACTTTTCACTTTCACTTTCACTTATTGTTCTGAAGCCTAACTTGTCTATCTGCCTGGCCGGACTCCTACCGCGGTGATGCCGGACCAGGAATAGGAACGAGAAGGTGAGGAAGGGTAGGAACCTCCCGGCATAGGATGCGGACACTTTTTGGGTGCATCAGAGTGTGGTGGGATAGTCCGCACTTGTCGTTGCGTGCCAACTTGTGGCCCCAAAGCGTTTCGCACCGTACCGGCGGGGTCTGACTGTAACACCTGGGGGGGTGCGTGGAGTCGTCAGGTAGTCCACTATGCTTCCGTACGCTTGGAATGGCCGTTTATCACCGTTAGGTGGCCGCGTACGTATAATGATGATTGCTTCCAAGTATCTTAGTGTGGTCAAGCAAACCAACAACTAATAACTCGCGCGTACATGTTTCTTTCTTGAATATCTTGAAAATTTCTTTATTCCAGCTTGATTTCTTGAAAGTTTCTTTATTCTTTCTTGATTTCTTGAAATTTTCTTTGTTCTGTCTTGATTTCTTGAAATTTTCTTTGTTCTGTCTTGATTTCTTGAAATTTTCTTTATTCTGTCTTGATTCACGAAATCCGACGACGAAGGACCATTGAAAGGGGTATAGCTTGCCCTTATTGTGTTGTAGACTTTTTCAAAAGTTTTACAATATTTTGCATTGTACATTAATAATATAATAATAATATATGAAGACGATGTACCTAAAATAAAATTACTGAAAGGGGTATAGCTTGCCCTTATTGTGTTGTAGACTTTTTCAGTTACCATAGGACTTGCGGGCGAATAAAATAAAACAACTTGTTGAGGAATAGTAGCTGCGGTGTGGAGTAGATGTGATGCGTGTTGCGTAGGCGGCGTCTGACGATAGAATGAACGCTGAGCGCTCGCGCGCTGCTCTTTTATAGTTTTGCACATGAGCGAGCGCAGTGTGGGCGTTAGGTGTTTAGTGTGAACGAAATGGCAGCTTATTTATTATCTTAATACATGCACCTTAAAACTAGCATACATAATCAACAAAGGTAATAAGATTCCAATTAGAACATAGAATTATATGCTTAAATGGCTAATTAGAATAAAGGTAAATAAAATGTAATAAAATAACAAGGAAAGGACTTAATCTAAGCTTAAATAACTAGAGCTGTTATTTACAATTACTGTAACACAATAGATAAAGGAATTAAAAATGAAACCATGACATAAAATGAATTATCTGATAGTTACATGGTACTCACATATTGACATCTACCAAGCCGCATTTCCGCGTGGTGGATTACGGTCCACCCCTTGTCAAAGAAAAGAGGCCGGTGTCCAAGCAATGGGAACCTTATAGGCTGATTTTGCTATGGTTGAAAAACAAGCAGGCTGCTCAGCTGACGCTAAGTCGCCACCGACGCCATTGACATTTGCAATACCAGAAGCTTCGCATAAGCGTTGCTATCCCAGACACAAAGCTGGAATGTGTCATGTGCCTGTAATTACGCCAGCACCCATACCCTAATACTGTTTGTCCACCGCACAACGTCAAGGGACTCAACGTCACGAGAAACGATATTATTCGAACCGAACGTGACGTGTGCCGAGGACGCGCAGCCATAGTAAATGTATCGCTACTTTGGCAACGTCATCTTGCTCCTTTGACGTCCCGATGACGATATCGGTGGACAAAAGGCCTCGAATCGAAACACGGTGACGACGTTCTTTGGCGCCAGAAACATGTGCGTGGAGGCAGTACTCGCTCGAACGAGCTCTTTCGTCAAGCTTTACTACTAAGGGCTGATTTTACCAAAGTCAGATATCTTTTATTCGCGGAATAAAATTGATATCTGACAGTTGTATGAATGGAAAAACTGTCAAAAATACAAAATTTATTCTCAATATAAGACGTATTCTTTGTATAAAAGTTTTGTGGAATGCGCCCTTAGAGCCGGTTGTTCCAAACGGTTGGTTAACGTAACAGTATGTCGAATAATAAGTTGTACGTAATCGTTATTATTTGACGTCAGTCAATGCCATCATTTTATAATTGTAATTTGAAACAACGCTGTTTTTGGTTTGACGATAGTTAGCGCCATTTTTGACGTATACGCGTGAAAGAACCGCCCTAAGCAAACTATGGCGTTACAAAAAGATTTTACTCGAATGATTGACCTTTTAAACAATAATAAAAAGTACGACCACCCACTTAATAACTTTTTCATAATAGGAATAAAAGCATTTTACGTACTTACCACATCACTTTAAAACATTACGTCAATTTGCATGGAAGGGTAAAAGTAAACAAACATTTCTGAAACAGTGGTGGCGATTGAGAGAAAAGCTTTCAACTCCGTAAAATACTGTGCATTCTTTTAACTAAAACCTTTTTGTTTCATTAGCATGAAGGAAAAACGGCTCTTTGAGATCCATAGACAAAGTAAAACAAAGCAAAATTTTGAGCGTGTGCAATCGATCTCGAGCCGTTTTCGCCTAGATTTTCTATTTTATTTGGGTAGACGCAATCCAAAGTCAATTTTGTTCTGAAGTGATTGTATCCATACTAATATCATAAATTCACGTATAGTAAATAAGTAATAATAGTGTTATTTCGTACCGTGAACTTAGATAAGACACACTTTGTTTTATTTACATTAAGTTTCAAATTATTAGCACTGAACCAGTTTTCAGAGAGCATTGATCTTGGATTCTAATTCTAGTATATCGTCTGCAGTAACAATCGCATTTGTGTCGTAAGCAAAGATTTTTAAAACTTAGAATAGTAATGATTAAATAAATACATTTTTATTTTATAAGTAGTTTACATGTATGGCATACAGAGTTGTCTTATAAACTAAAATGTTATAGAATAAATCCAGTACCTACCAATAACAGGGGTCATCACAGGACTCCATTTTCCTAAACTAGGCAGAAGTTCTACTTTACACAAGTCCGTTCCACGTTCTTAGAAAATTCTAAGAAAGTGGAACGGACTTGTGTTAAGTCGTAGATAGCCAATTTCCGTAATTAAGACGTTCAAAATGTAGTCGCAACGTCATCTTTAAAATAAAATCTAAATCATTTATTTGCGTAAATAAGGTACAGACAAACCCCCCCCCCCCCCCAAAATTGGGGGAGGCCTATGTCCAGCAGTGGACGTCTATCGGCTGAAACGACGACGAAGGTACAGAAGGAATTTTGACGTGCAAATTTTACATAAATATTAATTATATAAAGAAAAATTAATTAATTTGAATTGTGCATGCATCAAAGAAATTTAAAGGAAGTAAATTGTATTAAGTTCATTCTAATTTGGAAAAAAATAATTATTTATAATGTGACAATCATAATACTACAATTTATAATACTACTTTTATCAATTAATATTTTTATTTATTTATTTATTATATTTTACAGAAAGCTTACAGACTAATAACACAATTAAAAAGCATTCGTAGGCAGGACAATTTGCTAATTACAAGCTTCCACATATAATTTTGTTAGAATACGCTTGAATTTAAAAAATGGGAGTGTCGTTATGGTACTTGGAATTTTATTATACAATTATAAACACATAATATAGCTGTTGTTCCATGTGAGTGTGAGATTCGTCTTGGGTTTATACAACAAGTTGAACAAGACACTAAGACAAGACACTTGACAACTAACAAGTTAGTACAACTTAGCGACAACAAATGTCAAGAACGTGTCAAAAATGTAGGCAAATTAAATGTATTTTTGACAGTTTGCGAATGAGATCAGACAGTGATCGTTCTTAAAATTACGAGAATTGCCCTTCTGATATAATGATATAAACACTTTATTCGTGTTATTATCTGTGGCATTGTCACTATTATTTCTACACTTTTTACACTACACTAACTCAAAACGGTTTGATGGTTTGAAAAATTAATCTGCTCAACAATGTAAATAACGCAATGAATGTTGTTTTTGTAAATGTGAGGACTTTGTAGGCCTTGTAGACTTTAGCTCTGTAGATCATTTTTAGGGTTCCGTAGCCAAATGCCAAAAACGGAACCCTTATAGATTCGTCATGTCTGTCTGTCTGTCTGTCTGTCCGTCTGTCTGTCTGTCCGTCCGTATGTCACAGCCACTTTTCTCCGAAACTATAAGAACTAAACTGTTGAAACTTGGTAAGTAGATGTATTCTGTGAACCGCATTAAGATTTTCACACAAAAATAAAAAAAGCAATAAATTTTAGGGTTCCCCATTCTTAGAACCGAAACTCAAAATTTTGTTTTTCATCAAACCCATACGTGTGGGGTATCTATGAGTAGGTCTCCAAAAATGATATTGAGGTGTCTAACATCATTTTTTTCTAAGCTGAATAGTTTGCGCGAGAGACACTTCCAAAGTGGTAAAATGTGTGTCTCCCCCCCTGTAACTTCTAAAATAAGAGAATGATAAAACTAAAAAAAATATATGATGTACATTACCATGTAAACTACCACCGAATATTGGTTTGAACGAGATCTAGTAAGTAGTTTTTTTTAATACGTCATAAATCGTAAACCGCAATTTACCATTCATTCAATCGACTCAAAAATAAAATAAAAAACATTTAATTTCATAAACATAAACCTTAATGTGCGTGTGGTGTGAGGGCCACTTTGTTAAAACTCTTTGAAAATGTGCTCAGGATTTAGTGAGAATTCCCAAAGAATTGTGAAAGTTGGTATCAGATTTTGTGAAAGTCTAATAACCGAGTTATAGACTGTAAAGTTGGGCCCTCAGTTCTCACATAGAGGATTGAGGGCCCACCTAAAACTGATAAGCTATGGACACTACAGAAAAAGTCTTAATGCCAAAATCTAAGCTAATGCCAAACAAAATTTGTGAAAACAAGATATTATCGCAAAACACTGTCCTACTTTGTATATCTTCGTACAAAATGGGCCCTCAATTCTCATAGACGTAAAAGTTTATTACGCAATTATTATGAAATCATTAACTTACAGCTACTGTTTGAAATCCTATATGCTACTAAATAAATTGTGAAAATTTATGAAAGCAAGAACAGGTCACTACCTTTTGTTGTTTAAAAGTTATGACCTTGATAAAATTCGGGCCCTCAGTCCTCCATTTTATTTTGTTTTCGATTTATTACGCTTATCGTATGAAAGATAAGACAAATACAAAATTGTCTCTTTACGTGAAAAAAATTGTGCAACAAATGCGATACCAGAAAGAAATTAAAAGACCCTTTATTGTATAAGTAAATCGAGTTTTATTTTTGTTCTCTGTATAAGGAAATACCACAATTTCTTTTAGATTGCAGTAAAGATTAGTAAATCTAGAGTCATAGGTTTTAATAAACTTTCTTCGATTTTTCGCTTATTATCGTCATAGCATTTGTACTCAAGGTTCGTGATAAAAAAAAATAATTTCGGAAATTGAACTATCACATAGAAAAATACTGTTCCCCAAATCATTTTTGCTTGAAATATCGTTATCGTTTTAACTTTTTGTTGTTTGGAAGTTATCACTTCCAAACAACAAAAAGTGGTGACCTGTTCTTGCTTTTACAAATTTTCACAATTTATTTAGTAGCATATAGGATTTCAAACAGTAGCTAAGTTAATGATTTCATTATAATTGCGTTATAAACTTTTACGTGTATGAGAATTGAGGGCCCATTTTGTACGAAGATATACAAAGTAGGACAGTGTTTTGCGATAATATCTTGTTTTCACAAATTTTGTTTGGCATTTGCTTAGATTTTGGCATAAAGACTTTTTCTGTAGTGTCCACAGTTTATCAGTTTCAGGTGGGCCCTCAATCCTCTATGTGAGAACTGAAGGCCCAACTTTACAGTCTATAACTCGGTTATTAGACTTTCACAAAATCTGATACCAACTTTCACAATTCTTTGGGAATGTTCACTAAATCCTAAGCACATTTTCAAAGAGTTTTAACAAAGTGGCCCTCACACCACACGCACATTAAACCTTATGCATAAACCCGGATGTTACGGAACCCTCGGTGCGCGAGTCCGACTCGCTCTTGCCCGGTTTTTTATTTTATCAAGTACCTGGTACTTGTTGACAGGCCTACGCTGTCCTCCCACACCTACTGTAATTTGAAAACATTGTAAAAGCCAATAAATTTTAAAAAGAGTAACCGTGGAGTTTCTTGCCGGCTCTTCTCCATAGGAAACAACCAATTGGAACCGTGCACCTAGCTTCTGACGTTTCATATGTGCCCATTTAGGCATACGTATGTGAAAAAAAAATATTTTGATTTTTTAACTTCTAAATAATAACAGCCGCACAGATCGATCGATCAGGTTAAGCTACGCTTGCCGCGGTTGGTCTGTGGACAGGTGACCATATTTACATACCAAAACCCCTCCATGCCTCTGAAGCACGTTAAGCCGTTGGTCCCGGCTGTCATTCGTGAAACTTTGACAGTCGTTACGGGTAGTCAGAAGCCAGAAAGTCTGACAACCAGTCTAACTAAGGGGTATCGTATTACCCAGCAACTGGGCTGTGGAGGTCAGTCGCTCCATGTCAAATACTGGTATTCAGCTGCATCCGGTTAGACTGGAAGCCGACTCTAACATAGTTGGCAAAAGGTGATGATGATTTTGATAAACTTTCAAAATGATAGCATAGCACAGCCATTGTATGTTACGCAATTGCCCCGGCAGGTCCATGCTGAAATGTGAATCGATTGTAGTGAGAGGAACAGACATCAATCCGAGGGACAGATGGACACGAACTGACGTGTTAATCTGTCTCGTGCACACAGACTGATTCTTATTGCTGGCGCGACGCCTAAGGAAAATACATTTTTAAGGATAATTTATTTGTCCAAAACAACGTTTTTGTGTTTTAAAAATAATAATCTTATTTGTTGAATAGGGGCTGATTTTTCAATCATCTGATAACTTTATTCGAGGAATAATTTTGAAATTTTGACAGTTATTTCATATGAAAACTGTCAAACGTCAATTTTATTCCTCGAATAAAAGTTATCTGGCGATGGAAAAATCAGCCCTTGCTTCAATAAATTATTCCGTATCTTAAGTAGGAGGACACTGAGCCATGTTAAGCAGTTAGCAGCACGATGTTATAAATTACTATACAGTTCGACAGTACTGTGCCCAATTATTGGGGGTTTTACTCCTAAAAGAATACGGGAAACATTTAAACAGGCGCGACACGCGATAAAATCGCGCGCGACCCAAAAGCACCGCAAGTCGCGCAACGAGCGGTGCCACTCTATCGCGCGCGATTATATCGCGTATACCGCCTGTTTGTATGAGCCTTTATTAATACTTTATCATCCTACGGGACGGGCTATTTTGATTGATTTTGGCAATTTCCAGAGCCACAAGATACAAGCGGCGCGTAGTTTGTGGCTCACCGCGCATGTCACTTCCACAAATCTCCATTATGAGCTCTATGAGACTTCAATGGGGATTTGTGGCAGAAAAGTTCACAAAAAAGTTCAGTTTCCATTAATGGGGATTTTCAATGAGTATAAGTGGAATAACCCTATGTCATCATTCATCATTTCAGCCGAAAGACGTCCACTGCTGGACATAGGCCTCCCCCAAGAGGGGGGGTTTGCCATAATCGCCACGCTTGGCAGGCGGGTTAGCGATCGCAGTATAGTATGGTGGTGGAATGCATAGAGAACGCTGCTGCCCATTATCCGGTACGACCCTTAGTCGCCTTTTACGACACCCACGGGAAGTATGGGGTGGTGCTATTCTTTAAGTCCGGCACCACACAGACAACCCCTATGTAATATTGTATTATTACTTTTGATGAATAAACTTTTATTATTTATTATTATTAAAACGAATAACAACCAACAGCGGTAAATATTATCCGTTCGCAAAATATAATTATAGTCAAGACCCGGTTATAATGTTTGGCATTTAAAAGGATTTTGAACAGTTTTAACCTTATAACTCAGTAAGTAAATCTTCACAAAAACTTACTTAACACACGGATTTGTTCCGCTACATCATGCTACTGAAAAATTTACCGGTACGTACACCGTTTACCCGGTTATTATGGACATCAACCACAAAGTATGGAGGTTCACGTACGTTCATAACAACTGAACTTTAGGTACTGGCGCACCACTTTTGAATTTCGAACGAGGAGAGCGAACATGTTTTTTTTTTCTATTTGCATTTAAGTAGGGTCTGCAGATTGAGATCTAGAATGGAAAGAGTTTTTAGGCATGTTTCACCTCCTTTGTTGAATTAAAAGACCAATTAAAATACTTGGCTCATTAACCTGTTCTTTATTGAATGTATCCGTATACCGTCATATCACATCACCACCTGACCAGTAAGTACGTCCATGGCGTTTGTCTGGTTTTTATTTACCAGTCACTATAGCTGCGCCCCGCGGTTTCACCCGCGTAAGTGTCGATCGCGTGGGAATATCGGGATCAAAAGTACCCTATATGTTAATCCAGGGTGTCAGCTACTTCCATACAAAATTTTATCAAAATTGGTACAGCCGTTTGAGCGTGAAGAATAGAATTGGAATGAATTGTATTGAATTGTATCGTATTACCCAGTAATTGGGTTGTGTAAGTCAAATAAGCAGTTGTTCCATGTAAAATACTGGTATTCAGCTGCATTTGGTTAGACTGGAAGCCGACCCCAACATAGTTGGGAAAAGGCTAGGCAGATGATGATTGCGATTTTGTGCTACAATGAAAACTGAACGCTCGATTAAAATAATGTCGTAGATACTGGATCAACCTGACAGTTGATATTAGTTTTACACCTTACAAAGAGCTCTGTCACTCCATTACTTTCCCACCATGATCGCAGAAAACGATCTTAGCAACTAAGAAAACATTTCAAAAGTTTTCGTCGATCCTTACAGCTCAATATTCAGCTCTACTACTAAAGAATAAAGTTGAAATTCAAATAGTAGAAACCACCCTCGGTTTCTTTAGTTTAAACTCATTAAAGCCACTTTTGAATCCCCATAACTAGAATAGTCTAGGTGCTGCGAACAACTGAATCTACCATCAGACGTCAACTGGTGAATATAAGCACATTACTAAATTGGCTCGACAAAGAGAAAACCATTTAAGTCCTGCTGTTTTCGTTCTGCTATATAAGGTTCTAGCGTGCCTTACACACCGAAGTGATTGCGAATAATTTGTATGTAGAGATTACATACAAATTATTCGCAATCAGGGTCGGTGAATATTATAAAGGCGAAAGTTTGTGAGTGGGGGTGTGTGTGTGTGTTTATATGTTACTTCTTCACGTTCAAACAGCTGGACCAATTTTAATAAAATTATGTATGGGGGTAGCTAACACCCTGGATTAACATATAGGATATCCCGTTATTCCCACGAAATCGACACTTATGCGGGTGAAACCGCCGGGCGTAGCTAGTAAATAATAAAACAACGTCGGGTTAGTTACACCATTTATAACTCAAGAACGGCTGGACCGATTTTTATGATCTTTGTTTTTTTGGATTCGTCTCGACACTGAATAGCAGAATAACTATTATAACATAGTTCACACACACAAGTTTACACGAAAAAAAATAAGAAAGAAGTTAATTAATTTTCTCATATCGTTCTTATTGATTCTGAGGCGGCACGAGGTTCGCCGGGTCAGCTATTATCTATAATTAAATACAAATGTATTGTAGTCATGATTTTTTTGAATTGAAAAAGTTTTTGAATTCAGAAATGGAAGTTGAGAAATTGTTAGTCTGATTTGACATTACTTAAGGTGACGCCCGCGAAATTATTTATTTATTTAAACTTCTCGCGCAGATTAAGGTACAAAGGCGGACTTAATGCCCTAGGCGTTCTCCACCAGTCAACCAAGGGTGGTGAAAGATTAGATGGCAGGTGCTCAGTTTGAGAGGAAATAATAATTAGAAACTACCTTCATCTTTTTAATATTAAAAAGATAACCTAATGAATTATAAGTAAAATAGAGGTAGGTACACAAGTACAAAAATAGGGCATAAACTGGTTTGGTCCCATAGTAAAAGTTGTTCATAATGATGAGTACAATGACCTCTTAAGAGGTTGTTAATGTTTTACCAATAACCCTGTATATGCAAATTCATGGAAGAGGGGTAAATTAGATGACTCTATGGTATTTATTTTGAAAATAGCTCTGCAGTTTTCGCTATGCATACCAACTAGTGGCCGTCCTGATATCAAGAGTAAGTGCATTCCAGAGAAGAAAAGACAGAATATGAAAGGAAGAATGAACAAAGTCCTAAGCATGTTGGGGAGTTTGTTGCGGCACTTCTTCTCAGCGACAGCACTATGAAATGGTGAAGAACGTTTTGGTGGACTGTCCTATGTAATTCTGACGTTCAAAAAGTGCTGTTTCTCAGCCTAATTTTACTTTTGATTTTGATTTGGGCATGAGAAGGGCAGAGCATGAGAAGATTGTTGGAAGAACGCATATTCCTAGTGTCTTTAATATTTCTTTGCCAAACGTAAGAAATCTTGTAAAGGAATCGCCTTAAGTAATACTAAAATAGAGTTCAAATTCCCAAATCAGAGTGTCAAACATGGCTGCGTCAACAGTCGTAAAAAAGAACCCGTTCCCAGTTCAGTTGTGAGTCATATATGATTCATGGGAATCGTTGTTTGATTTGCAGTGAGTGGGATTTTTTTTTCAGAATGGCTGTCCAATCACGTAAATGGATTGTTTAGCAAATTGATTAATTGACTATTAACTCTTACGTAGAAGGTTCTGTATAATATATTGGATGGCTCGTGGCTAAATAATAACAGCCGCACAGGTTGATCGATCAGGTTAAGCTATGCTTGCCACGGTTGGTCTGTGGATGGGTGACTATCTTTACATACCGAGACTCGGAGATACTCGGAGAGCACATTAAGCCGGTAGTCCCGGCTGTCATTCGTGGATCTTTGACAGTCGTTACGGGTAGTCGCAAGCACGAAAGTCTTACCTAGGGGTATCGTATTACCCAATAACTGGGTTGTGGAGGTCAGATAGGTAGTCGCTTCATGTAAAATACTGGTATTCAGCTGCATCCGGTTAGACTGGAAGCCGACCCCAACATAGATGGGAAAAGGCTAGGCAGAGGAAAAGGTTCTGTATAATATAGGAAGAAGTGGTGGCCCAGTGGTAACCGCCGAGACTTACGAGTTGTAGATCGTAGATTCAAACCCAGACAGGCGCATTATTATAATAATTATAAGCCCGTGTTGTCCCACTGCAGCGCAAAAGCCTGCCTTCCCTCTTTCCACTTTTCCCGGTCTACTCACACGATTGTGGGCCAATCCTTAAAGAAGGAGTACAGCTCATCCCGCCATCTCTTTCTGGGCCCGCCGCGCAGTCGTTTCCTGCCATTTAGGATCCACTGAGTGATGGCTTTTGCGTATTGCAGCTCCAACATGCGACAGATATGGAGACAACTTTTCGGAATTTATTTCATCATCATTGCTCTTAAAGCGGTGAAGGAAAACAGTGTGAGGAAGCCGGCATGCCTTAGAACCAGAAATTCGATGACAGGTGACATGTACCAACCCGCACTGGACCCGCGTGGTGGATTACGGCCCACTTTCTCTCAGGGAGAGGAGGCCTGTGTCGTAGCGGTGGGAATATTATAGGCTGATTATGCAGTGTGTCTGCTAACCTTTTAACCGCTTATGTCATATTTATGCGACACATATTTCCGTCCCCTACCGCGCGTGTCGTATTTCTGCAACAGAGAACATGCATGATTTTTTCGTTCTATTCAACGATTGCTCCTCCTTATTTGTTGTAGGTATTATTTTATTGATTTAGGTATTCAGCTGCATCCGGTTTGATTGGAAGCCGACCCAAACATGGTTGGGAAAAGGCTAGGCAGATGATGATGATTATTTTATCCATTTTTAGCGCGCGCTATGGGCAAGGCAATTGATATTTAGCCAAGCGCTTAAAGGGATTTCTCTGTGTGTATGAAATCAATTACTTAATTTATCTGTGTGTATAATATCAATCAATCACTTGGACAGTTGAATTTGTCCACTATCTGAAAGTTTACGTAAGGTTTCATATCGAAACTTCTACATTAATATCAGTATGATGCATTACTTAGGATCAACTTACTACAAACTTGGTCAGAAAATCAGAACTTGTCAATAAAGTTTGGCCATAAATTGGACGGCGTTATATAATATGGAGGTGTGCGTGTGGTTTGAGTGCTCCTTTTAAAAAAAAATATATATATATTTTTACGAAATCAAGGAAGAATTTAAGAAATAATTGTGAAAACTGCATGGTGAAGATAAAAAAAAATGTGAAATCTATGGTGAGAAAGTCGTGGTCAATTAACTAGAAGAAATGAAATATATCAATACGACAATATATTATGAAAACACTAGCAATACTAATGTTTATGAGTAGGTAATCTATTGAATAAATCTTGATATAAAAAAAATATATGTGACGGAGAAGGTAGATTTGTCTCGTCATCATCAGCCATATTTCAATACCGTGGGCGTACTAAGGGTAGAGTTGGTTATTGCACAATAGAATAACTGTTTGTACTTCAAATCAGATTATAATTTACGAACAATTGAATCACACTCGCTAATCATCACACACCGTAGGTACACGACACATCCAGATAAGGAGCGAGATCGTTACCGGGCTGGCTAACCAAGTTGACCTCCTTTGACTGTCCCTCAAGGAACCTCTCTCCTCTAGCGGAGTTCTCACTACTCCTCTTTTCCAATTTCCATCGTAAACTCCTCCCATCCCGAGGAACTCCGGGGAAGCACGTGTATCAGTCGTTATGTTGGCTAGCTTTCCTCCGTTCCCCCCAAAACAATGCTACCAACCTCAGTAAAACCAAAACCAGTGTTGCCAGTCCAGTCGCGAGCTCACTCAAGCGATTCGCTTGACGTAGGTATCCGAATGAGTCGATTTCCGAACTAAGCTCTATTGCTTAAACCGGCTTAAACGTCAAAACCGAGTGACATCTGTCATCGCGTTCTGACAGCTCGAAACTTCAAAACTAACAGCGCAAACCACATCCCGCTCCGACATAATAATATATATGTACACATATTATATAATTCCATACAAACTAAATTAATAGTAGTGATGGACCGAATATAGGTTTTGCCGATCAGCCGACTAGATATAGTGACTAACTATTTGATATATTTCATTGACTTTTTATAAACAGACTGGGGACGTCATTAGATATAGGTACGAAGTTTAATTTATTGTAGTATTTTCCTCTCCACCTTGTAGACGGCGATAAAACCGTATTAGGAGGCAACCTTAACCTCAAGTTTCCTAGGACGACCCTTTTCAGAAATGCGGTAGTAGATTAACCGACTGGTTAATTAGGGACGCCCAAATACCGTCTAATGACGAGAATGACCATGGAGCTGGGTCAGCACAATTTTATGGTTCCCTACATTTAAGGGAAAATAAAGATAATATGTTAATGCATAAAAATTTAGCTTTAGCTATGGAGGAAATCGAAATGTTATTTACGTGCCGTTTATATAGCTTTAGGTACCTTTTTGAATCGTTGGAAAGTTCTCGTTTATCCTCCCCACCCTCTTATGGAAAGACTTTACATTAATACCGTACAGATTTTTTTCACGTGTGAAAATCTTCATGAATTCTGGACTGTCAGACCGGTCCCAGGAGGGTTGGATTTCCAGGTAGGACAAAGTGTTATTGGGTTTTGGTTCATAGCCCGGAGTTTGCGAAGTTGGCGGTATGATACTCCGTTGCCTCGGAAAGTACGATAAGCCGTTGGTCCTGCGCCTGATTTCTCTCCGATCGTCTCGGATTGCCATCCCATCGGACTGTGATAGTAATGGAAGAGAAAGTGCACCTGTGTCTATGCACATCATCATCATTTTAGCCGAAAGACGGCCACTGCTGGACATAGGCCTCCCCCAAGTTAGGGGGGGATTTGCCATAATTGCCACGCTCGGCAGGCGGGTTGGCCATCGCAGTATGGTATGGTGGTGGAATGCATAGAGAACGCTGCTGCCCATTCTCCGGTACGACTCTTAGTCGCCTTTTACGACACCCACGGGGGAAGTATGGGGTGGTGCTATTATTTAAGTCACACAGATAAGTTACGCACATACTTGTGCACTATAATAACTCCCGCGCGTAAAGCTCATTTCAGACTACGCTATAATATATTAGCATATAGTTTATAGCACAACAATATCGCTCGCCATACATTTATTTAGAACACGTTCACACTTTGCTATACTTTATAATATTTAAATGTATGGCGAGCGATATTGTTGTGCTATAAACTATATGCTATATGCTATTATATTATAGCGTAGTCTGAAATGAGCTTTAGGCTATATAGTCTCCCCTGAGATTCGTCGCCATGACCGAAATTCGGTCTGGATGACTATTATTATTACAGTACGGTGTAAAAGTATCCAATGAGATCACCCTCCCGGCAGTTCTAGGTTAACCCGTCGCCATTTCTGAAAGTATAATGGGAATCTCGGATTAAACTAAAGTTTTAATTAGTTGCAATAGTGAATTGGAAAAGTCAGGACGTCCATTTTCGGAAACGCGCGGCCATATTGGAAAGTTAAATAGGCGGTTTGATACTAGACAATAATTTCTTTTGTGTTGTGTCCTTTGAATGTTTTTATTGTCTCTCTTTGTAACTACAGTCCGGCCATCGAGAGAATGCGTCGATGAATCGGATACCTGTCGGTGCGACAATTTTAGTAGGTAATAAAGATCAAATGCGCAAAACACGTAAATATTCGTTTGTATGAAACTGTCAAGTGTCAAGAACGCATTCTCTCCACAAATCTTCTGTTTGGGCATTGTGTGTTTCGATACACAAGAAATAAAATCAAGTGCAGATGGCCAGTTTTCGTGAGGGCTCTGGTATCTTCTGGTATTTGGACAATTTTAGGGCAAAAAAAGGGTTCCCGACACCATCGCTCCAGCAGGTAAGGTAAATAACACTAGGCCACTAAACAAACAGAGGAAGGATCGCCGTTTCAGTGTGTTATTGCTCGATTTCAAACAAACACAACTCGCTTTTGATTCATATGTGGCAATGACATTTGATTTAGTAGTGCGTAAAACCATGATCTAGGTATATATAAAATTCAAAGTCCTGACTGACTGATATATCAACGCACAGCCTAAACCGCTGATCCTAGAGACATGAAATTTGGAGCGTGTGTTCTTTGTGAAGAGTAGGTATCCACTAAGAAAGGGTTTTTCGAAATTCCACCCCTAAGTGGGTGAATGGGGGAGGGTGAAATTTCACGCGGACGAACTCGCGGGCAGAAGCTAGTGTTGTGGAATCAAAGCAAGCTAAATATACAGGGTGGCAGTACGTGATGGTCTGCTGGAAGAAATTTCGTAAAAAATAAGTACCTAATAGTACCTTTGTACCTACCTACTCAAATAATAAGGATTATAGTAACGTATTTTACTGTGTGTACATCACACTAATATTATAAAGGCGAAAGTTTGTGAGTGTGTGTGTGTGTGTGTTTATATGTTTGTTACTTCTTCACGCTCAAACGGCTTGACCAATTTTTATAAAATTTTGTATGGAGGTAGCTGATATCCTGGATTAACATATAGGTTACTTTTCATCTCAATATTCCCACGGGATCGACACTTATGCGTGTGAAACTGCGAGAAGCAGCTAGTAAAAAATAAATAAATGATTATGTCCCTAAGATTGTGTCTAATATACTCCCCCTCAAAGGGGATGCAGGCGTGATGTTAGGAATACTACATGCCTCAGAGTATCTCTCCCTCTAATTGAGAGACAGGATCTTGTCGCGGTGGCGCAACATTTTTTCAGCTCGGTCTTAGGAGCCAGCGGCGTATATTCCTAAGTTTGTGTCTACTATACTCCTCTGCCTCCCTTTGGGGGGTGCAGGCGTGAAGTTAGGAATATTACATACCTACCTCAGTGTACCTCTTCCACTTTAGAGACACGATTTCGTTGTTGCGGTAGCCCACCATCTTCTTTGAGTCGATCTTAGGAGCCAGCTAAATATTTTTTTAATTACTGACGAAAAATTTTACAGGGTACCTACATAGGTATTACAAAGAACGAGTTATTCCGGTCTGATCTTCTGTTTTACTAACAACATAACTAAACAATTCTATGTAGTTCGCTATCAATCTGTCGAAAAATAAAATTTCGTCAGAAAAACGCGGTTCAGCCATGGATAGTTTTAACGAGGTTCGAAAAACAATAAAAAATAAGGCCCTCAAAACTTTGCCCAACAATACAACGCGTAACAATACAGTTTGGCTCGCGAAAATTCAATACGCCGAGAAACAAATGAGTATACTTTTTAGATTGATTTATTGTACTTTTTTCCAATAGGGCTTCACTTTTTTATGAACAGCTGAACCTCTTTTTTCCCAAGCTGTGAAGTTGGTGCGAATTTAATCAGAAGTAAAATATTGTTCCGTAGCGGTTGGTCTCTTTACAGTTTTTAGGGTTCCGTAGCCAAATGGCAAAAAGGGAACCCTTATAGATTCGTCATGTCTGTCTGTCTGTCCGTCTGTCTGTCTGTCTGTCTGTCCGTCCATATGTCACAGCCACTTTTCTCCGAAACTATAAGAACTATACTGTTGAAACTTGGTAAGTAGATGTATTCTGTGAACCGCATTAAGATTTTCACACAAAAATAGAAAAAAACAATAAATTTCAGGGTTCCCCATACTTAGAACCGAAACTCAAAATTTTTTTTTTCATCAAACCCATAATAGATACGTGTGGGGTATGAGTAGGTCTTCAAAAATGATATTGAGGTTTTTAATATCATTTTTTTTCTAAACTGAATAGTTTGCGCGAGAGACTTCCAAAGTGGTAAACTGGACCCCCCCCCTGTAACTTCTAAAATAAGAGAATGATAAAACTAAAAAAAATATATGATTTACATTACTATGTAAACTACCACCGAAAATTAGTTTGAATGAGATCTAGTAAGTAGTTTTTTTTTTTAATACGTCATAAATCGTAAACCACAATTTACCATTCATTCAATCAACTCAAAAATAAAAATAAAACATTTAATTTCATAAACATAAACCTTATGCATAAACCCGGAGGTTACGGAACCCTCGGTGCGCGAGTCCGACTCGCTCTTGCCCGGTTTTTTTTTATATTTGTTTTTCTTTACGAGACGTCTAAAGAAGTTTGACTCGACTTTCTCTTTGATTGATTCCTGAGTAAATCTGAATGTAGTCTACCTTTTTTTACTTCAACGTTGATAAGTTAGCATAATAGCCACTGACCTCTATAATACAAGTACGCTGGACTGCAGACTATGGATGACAGATTGAAGCCATTTGATTTTCGCCATTTTGGCGCTGATAGCAATGTGAAGGGACCATAGAACTAATATTAGAGATGGGATATATCCTACGATAAAAAAATACTTTTATGAATTTTATCGACCGTTATAACCACTGAGAGTAATTTATTACTTAAGAGAATAATATCGGATCACTCCCAGTTATTTTTATGCTTCATTTTCAAGTAATAGTGTAATTGCTCTGCAAAAGTTAAGGGGCCGGCGGAGCATGCGTAGTTTTAAAGACGAGTTATGAGAAAAATAAGTTTTCTATAGAAATTTGAAATTCACTCTCGTCTTTTTATCAGAGTCCTTTCAAAATATATATTTGGGAACCTAGATATTCTGTAATCTAATCGGAATAAATACACACTACCTTAAGAATATGTTTGAATTACAAATGATTTTGGTATTACGTTTGTATGAACTACGCATTAGCATGCGTAGTTCGCCGGCCCCCTATCTGAAAATTCATTAGGGCGCGGTCAGATCGCACGCTATAAACTAGTGGATAGTGTCCTAGTAAGGTTATAGCGCATGACGGTCAGATCAGTGAGCTTTAAATATGGGGATAGGCTTAGAATTTAGCCTAAAACTACTATGGTTGAGCTAATATCTCCTGGCCCAACTACACTAGTTTTACAATCTGAACTGGGGTCACATTAGTTCGTAATATGAACTAAAAACTATGTTGCCATTTCGCTCTAACCTAGTAAATCAAATGGCAGCTGTATTCTTCGTGACTTTGTGTTGTTTGTGTTTTCACTTTTGGTGTTCAATTTGGAAGAATTGAACCATGTAGGAAACAAAAAGCAACAAACAGCGTCCATACAAATTCAATCAAATTCACTCAAATTGAATGCCTAAAGTGAACCTTGTAACATTACCATGTAGTCATTACTAGCGGAAAGGAGAGGGATTCCATTTTCATTATTGCGTGCGTACTAATGGAAAAAAACACAAGAAATAACAAAGTCTAAGTCAAATAATTTATTTCAAATGAAATAGACACTTTTGAACGTCATTATTTTATTTCAAATAGGTACATAGGCACTTTTGAACGTCAAACATACAATAAAATAGAATTGATTCTAGTCTTCCAAAAGGCCGTGTTCGTATGGAGAAGAGAGTCAGTGTAGAGTGTTTAACGAAACAGTCCGCAGTGAAATTGCTACAAAGATGATAATTCGATTTAGGACTCCCATTTTCTATTTTCATGTTTTTGAGCCCTGCTTAGTTGATTTGGTGGGAAATCTGAAATTAAGTATTTAATTAAAGTAAAACTGACTAAAGTATACAGTACATTGTAGATGACAAGTTTTATTTTGATGTTAGGTCTTTACTTCGGAAACAAGTACACATTACATATAATACTATGCTTCCGCTCGCGGCTTCGCCCGCGAGATATGTCGATAAAAACTATACTCTGCCAAATATTGAAATCCGTTCAGTGGTTTAGGCGTGAAAATGTAACATACAGACAGACAGACAGACAGAGTTACTTTCGAATTTACCTATAATATTAGTATGGATTTATTTGTTGAAATTAGAAACTAGTATTTGCTAATTTGTTTTAGGTAGGTAATCAAATTGCAGAAATTTCTGGCGACAGAAAATTTCTATTTGAAAGACGTAAATTTAAAATTATTAACTGTCTGAAGAAAACTATCGACACATTATCGACATGGAACATTTACAACCCTATTCAAATTATTGTATTCACTAAATGTGAAAACTGAGCCCTAATTACACTTAAATATGATGGGATATTAATGAAAACATTTATTCTAAATATAAGATAGTAATAAAAATGCTCACTTAGGCAATCGAAACATTTATAGTCGTAAAATTCACTTACTTGTGAAAGGTTAATCCGCTGTCTTTTTGGCAGCGAGTTTTACAAAATCCGCATGCTTTCATAATAAAAATGTTCAAAATATCACGTAGTAAACACAAAATACACAAATAAACTAGTTTTTCACGATTTAGACCTAAATCATCAGAGACGAAGTAAACAAATCAACGTCCATTTGAAAGAACGTGTCAATTTTAGTTCCTTGGGGCTACGAGCGGGGCGCTTTGAATCGGCACAAAAAACAACTGTCATTTCGTAGGGTATCGTTAGTCCAGCGTACTTGTACTATAGAGGTCAGTGATAATAGCACACTGGAGGGCAGCCAGAGACAAACCCCTTTTTTTCAGCCCGTAACGTCTGTCATGTCATTCGTATGACAACAGATTGACAGTTGACGCATTGTCCAACGATTTTCGTAGGAAGAATCTTGCCTTGAAAGAAACGGGACACCCATCTAAAATATGGGCCCAGTACACCCATAAATGTTGTGTGTGTGGTGCCGGACTTGTCTGTGTGGTGCCGGACTTGTCTGTGTGGTGCCGGACTTGTCTGTGTGGTGCCGGACTTGTCTGTGTGGTGCCGGACTTAAAGAATTGCACCACCCCTTACTTCCCGTGGGTGTCGTAAAAGGCGACTAAGGGTCTTACCGGAGAATGGGCAGCAGCGTTCTCTATTTATTCCACCATCATACCATACTGCGATCGCCAACCCGCCTGCCAAGCGTGGCGATTATGGCAAACCCCCCCCCCAAAATTGGGGGAGGCCTATGTCCAGCAGTGGACGTCTATCGGCTGAAACGACGACACCCATAAATTAAAACAACGACCCAAGAAAAACATAGAAGAAACAAAATATATAATCAGCACACTCAACGAACTGAGTCATACTGTCCCCAATCGTTTATGTAAATGGAATAACCCATTCAACTTTATGTACGTTATCGGAGTCCAACTGTGGCCAATAAAGTTGGTAAATAATGCAATTATTATAACTAGTTAGTGGAGAGATAATGGCAACAGGAAACGTTTCCAATAGGACCAATGACGATTGTGCACGTAAATATTTTTTAGTTCCCAAGATAGGCTGGTGGAGTAGCTGTCTATGGGGCTATAAAAGTCATAGTTACGTTCTGTTTATGGTCACATTTGCAAGGAAAGTGTAGGTGTATGGAGATATTTTTAGATATGTAGGTAGATGATACGGTAATTAATTAATTATTTATATTTTCTCAGGAATCAATGGTGAAGGGCGGGCGTTATGGGGGACTGTCTCATGTAATTTTGTCGTACGAAAAGTGCTGATTCTCAGCCAAATTTTGAATAAATGACTTCTGGTTTTGATTTGATTTTGATCAGGTCACTTTTACTGACTTGAATATTGAGTCATTGGGAAAATAACTTTCTTGAAACAATATTGAAAAATTAACAATAAAAAATAATGTTCAATATGTAAACAAGAATTGATTGATCAATCAACAGTCACAAAAGAAAACTGAAGTTTATCGGTAATGGTTTTCTCCTGAACAAAGATAACAATGTAAAGAACATCGCACAAATAAAAAAATAATGATGTCGTCATTCAATCGCAAATTAAAAAGCGAACCCTTATTGCGTACTTGAAAACAAATCAAGTGTAAAAATAAATTCCTCAAAGCGTCTTCTCTAACAATGTTTCAAGGGACTCGCTTAAAAAGCTAATTCGATGGAATAGATATATCGAATTTTGCTGAGACTGGTGCATTCGAGTGAGTGACAGTAATTGCTCGCTGCATCCCGACGCCATTACGTTGCTTCGACAGATTTTTAATGGCGCACGAACACTGGAACAAGATTTACGAGTTATTAACGAAGTCACTTTTTTGTTTTCTGTTTTTCGATGGTAAAACGTTTATAACAATTTTATTTGCTGGTCTTCTAGATTTTGGATGCTATAGAATTTTATGATGATATTATAATGGTGTAAGGTGGTAAGTTTATATCACCATCTTCGATTAGTTCCCCGTTTTTATATGACAGATCATTTCATCATATTAATTCTACACCATTTTTTACTATACCTTGCCGATAATGACGGCACAGGCACGTGTTTCCTATAAAAGAAGAATATAATACATTTCTAGCCTCTTGTCCGGTTTGCTTTCAGACAAATAAATGTTTGTTTGTTAGTCGTTATTTTCCAAGACCCCTATCACAAAGAGCTTTACTGCTATCTTCTTTATTTTTTTCTCGTAAGACTCGGTGCATTCCATTTATAAAATTTTAAAGTCGCACCAGCCAGTGACATGACATGATCCATTCTAAGGGCGAATTTCATCAATGAAACTAAACGCGATCGGCACGTCGAAATTGTTAGTTTTAATCATGATGTGGCAGTTTGGGTAGTTTACGCGGTCTACCCAAATGTCCTTTCTTTGGTATTGTTCGTCGAATCGTTGACCTCCTCAAGTTCTGAGTTGAGCTGCACGATTTTTGACAAATGCGTGCACTGATTGGACAGGTCCGCTCAATCTGTGTGGTTCTTTCCTCAAAAGACCATTTCAGACACCAATATACGTGGTCTTCACACGATCTGACAAGATTTTGTCTGGACTTTAAAAGAGACCGTGACCTCTGAGTTTGTTTCAGCCTTTCTTCTCGAAATAGTCAGTTAGGAAACGCCAAACTCATCTAGTTTAAAAAAATATGATTGACGTGTAAAAGTGTTTGTACAAACCTACTTACGGAAAATAAATCATTTATCATATGAAACCGCGTCCTGGAGCTGTCAGTGTCAATGTACCATGATAATAGGTACACTGACAGCTATTGGACGCATTTAGATGTGCTGATCGTTTTCAGTTTCATTTGTGAAATTCGCCCGTAGTCCAAAAGCGCACGGCTCTTCTATTTAATCCCGACATTCTCAATTAAGCTTAGTTGATATCCATTCAGTAGTTCGACATCTGAAGTTCAAGGGTTAAGACAGACACTATCTGTATCCCAAATCCTCCATTAGATCTTGCATTAATTTGAAACAATTTGGTAGACGAAACAAATTGACGATCATTTGTCAGAACCAACCACGATTATTTGGCTGTCAAGACGAGTAGAAATGAGTTATGACTATCGAAATTATGTTACGGTCGATGAAAACTATTTCGAATATACCATTTGTCATACCGAACGATTATTACATGGATCTTTTTTATTCAAGTTTTATATTCGTTTCGTATGCTTTTGACACTTTTTAGTTTCAATGAATGATGCTTCAGTTAGTCTAGACGAAATGTTTTCAGTTTTTTCTGTTTCTTTTAGATTGCGTTTGGATTATTCGTCATTGTTTATATTCTAAAATTTACTATTTTGATTAAAAATATCTTTATAATAGATAAATTATTACTGTGATTTTTTTTTCTTTCTTTTAGATAACTAACTATTTACACTGGGTACTAAATTAAATGACTAACTAACTATAGAAATAAATACAAAAAACAATAGGACTCGAAGTACTCGTCCGCATCGCTGTCATCAGGAAACGTGACCAGGGGGCCCTAAAAAGGCAGATAACCGTTAAGTGAATCGTGTCAAATCCCATTGGTGAAGCATTTTTCAGTTATTTTTTTTTTATCTGTGCTAAAATACCAATCAATCCGATCCAAATCCAATCACAATCTCTTTGATTATAACTACATAGTGCAGCGAAAAAAGAAGAACACGGACTGTCTTCGCCATATTACGATTCATAATGTTATCCTTTTGTCATTCTCCAAAGTGGCCTTTTTAGGCCCCCTGGAGACTAGCAGCATGGCCACGTTGAATGGCAATGCTAATTCTTTGGCCAAAGAACGACCCAGCTCCCACGTTAAGTGTCAACTAGTCGGCGAGAAATTTCCTTAAAAAGGAGACGCGCAATTGGGCCCCATGACTCGAGCATTTCGATCCCAAACGGCTTAAAGCTGTAGATACTGTGATTATGTAAAAAATACTTTATAAAAAAAAAAAATAAACAAAAGCTGTTTTACATTGAGCAAAGTTCCAGTAGTTTCCGATTAAAGTTTTTGCAGCGTTGATTCAAACCTTCTTTGTAGTCGAGTCCAATAAATAACTCAGTAAAGAAATCTAAGAGTTTAGATGTCAGTTTAAGCTGTGAGCCTTGCGAGTTCTGTAGTGGAGTGAGAAGGAGCCACATTACAGGGAAAGACAGAAGTAAGAGATGACAAGACTGGACCGGGACTATAAAAGAAAGAAAAATAGCTTAATATCACAGAAAGTCATGCATATCAAAAGATAAGGTAAGTTGAATAATAAAGAAAAAAAAAAAGTGTCTATAATCACGTGCACAGAACAGAAATAGTGAGGCTCGACTCAGCATATGCTGCGCTATGAAATTCGGTCATCTGATAAGGGTGAGGCGTTCAAAATGTGGTGTGAGTATGTTCAAGTTATTGTAGGCTCTGCGTCACGCAAACGATCGATGTCGGAAAACTTATTAATTAAGAAGAGGCTTTCGACTGTTAAGAAGACATGGTTGTGGAATGAACCATAGCAAAAAAAAATACTGAGTGAATCATCATAAAACACAATTAGTAATTGAAACAAAAAACAGAATTTCCAAGAATTTTATTCATTCTATTCCTAATCAAGGCAAATCAACGGGAGCATTCTTGATCGAAGGCTGAAATCCAATAAATTAAAATAGGCCGTTGAAATAAACCTACCGCCATCTACCGGCCCTGTGTCAAAACTAAACAAAAGAAGTCACGAGCCAAATCTTTTAGCTCCACTGTATCAGCTGCTTACGATCTGAAATAAGGGCGGATGTACAGTCGATAAAACATGTTTAGCAAGAAATAAACATCTGTGTTCAAGCCCAAGTAGTAGTAACCCAACCTGCGGATTCGACCCAAGACCCCACCACAACACATGTTCGATTAGGAGGATCGTATCTATAATAGTCGTAATTTCACATCATAAAAACTGTAATAGGAGATTTAGCTCTGCCAGCTGATGGCTCGGAAAATACAGATCGTGTGATGTAATAAAATATTAAACGTGATTTGCTTTGTGTAAATTATTTCATCGCCACTGCTCTCAAAACGGTGAAGGAAAACCTCGTGAGGAAACCGGCATGTCCTAGAACCAAAAATTCGAAGGCATGTAACATCTACCAATCCGCACTGGGCCCGCATGGTGGATACGGGTCCACTCCCTTTCACAAAGAGGCGGCCAGTATCCCAGCAGTGCGAACGTTATATGCTGATTATACTTACATCACAGTAATATTATAAAGGCGAAAGTTTGTGAGTGCGTGTATGTGTTTATATGTTTGTTACTTCTTCACGCTCAAACGGCTGCACCAATTTCGATAAAACAAATATGGAGGCGGCTGACACCCTGGATTAATAATAATAGTAATAAATCATTTTATTTGCTACGACACTATGTGCTAGCGCTACGACACTATGTGCTAGCGACCGTTTCCGGGGGCCCATTATTGAGTGTGCAAGTCACCCCCTGCCATTTTATCCGTGTATATATAAAACATTGATCAGGCAGGGGTCATAGTTATCCATAGTTCTTGGTAACCAGTCCCCTTTAGCCACCCAAACCAATAGTCCAACTTTTTATTTTCCATATCCTGCAATAGTCCTACACCAACCAGGGGTTATCCTTGGGTACACTTACATAGCGCATACAGGGATAATCGTCGGTTGGTGCCGCATTTCATTAAAATTTCCTAAGGGGCCTCTGCGAGTTGGCTTTGGCCCCTCGTACGCCTTCCAAAGGACCGGGACCCCATGGTTCCGAGATATATAAATAAATCATTTTATTTCAGGCATTTACATACATACAGTTCACCCGTAGTGACTACATGTCATAAATAAATAAGCATTATAAATAGATTAAATTCGTCATTTCACTTGATTACATCATAGTCAATGCTGAGATTGAACAAATCAATGATTGATTAACATATTACTTTTTATCCCAATATTCCCACGGGATCGACATTTACGCGGGTGAAACCGCGCGGAGCAGCTAGTTAAAATTAAATATGATTGATTTACATTCAAAAAGAATAAAACAGATTGTAAAAGAAATAAATCGTAGCATGCTCGTTACTTATACCTAATGCGGGGCACGTAGTAGAAGTCAGCTAAGGAAAACAGCAAACATAAGCAATATAGACCAAAGAATTGGTTTCTACTGCGCTCGACTGTACCCCTGAGTAGATAATCCAACAGCAACAACAACTTTTATAATATTGCACGTTCCTCGCTACGTAACAGCTGAAACTAACAATATTTTTAAGCTGACTTTTAGAAAATGATTGACAGCTAAAAATATCACTGTTGTAATCAAATATGAAAATTGGATGTTTGTGATAGTTGTTTTTATTCATGTTAGGAATTTTATATTTCCATTTTTCATTCGTTCCCGGTTTTTGTGATTTAGTTACTCTTTTGTTTTTTTTTATACACCCATCGCTTACAGTTGTTTAAGTCGCAATAAATGTATTTTAGGTCCATCATATTAGGCAAGGTTCTTGAGTAGATATCCGGCTCGAAGGACCAAATGCATCTCATGAAAAATAAATAGCATCGAAACAGATGCACGTAATAGCGTACTTATACCTGTGGAATTATATGAGGCTTGGTCTCTGTCGACTATGTACTCTGGATCTATTGCAATGTCAATATGGCTTATGTATTCAAACAACACCAGTCCTGTAGAGATTTGTGAATCATTTTTAGTGAAACATTTTTTGTTTCATTTCATTTGAATTTTCGAATATTTCAATAATAAATGGGCACGGTTCGTTTGATATTTTGTTACTTCGAATAATAAGCAAACAGACTGCTCTGCGGCAACGTTCATTATAATATTTTGTCGGAACATAATATTCTTGTAGTCTTTAAAATCAACTTTGTGACAAGAGGAAAACATTATTGCATCGAATGAAATGCTGGAAAATTCTGGTCATTACTTTGAAAAAAAAATCTTGATCTTGAAATTAAATCTCTCTTCGAATTACATAGAACTAAACTTATTTATTTATGTCCCTTACAACTGTAATAATATATGTTTGTGTACTTAATACTACAGTACAGGCTTTTCAACAATGTTCTCCTACATATCTACTAGAAATATTAAATTCATTCATTAATTCACTGACAGACAACGGAAAGCCTAAACCGCTAGGTCCAAAAGTATGAAATTTTGTACAAAACTTCCTTACATAAGGAAAGAAGAAAGAAAGAAAGAAAAATTTACTATTCTGCACAAACAAAACGAACATTACAAAAAAAAAACATAACGTACAAAGGAGCCAAAAGCCTCGTATTCAAGCAATAAAAGGTTTTCAATTTTATCCAATGCTTTATGTCAGGGCCAGGGACCAAAGACAATACACATTAATCTGTGTTGCGACATTCGCTCATGACATTCGATCGCTTTACGTGACGCGAGACAAAGCGGACGTGTGTTTTGTATTGATTGTAATGAAATAAATAATTACGCCAAATAAATATAATTATTTGCGCCGTCAGTATAAAAGTAAAGTGTGTCGCGTGTGACTTGTACGTTTTTACCGACTTTTCATGTGCAAGATGATCTAAATATTTTTTATAAACAGTAAATAAATTGTTTCTGGTAGTATGTCTAACCCAGTATCAAGCCCATTTGGTCGTAGCCAATTATTACCGAGAAGTCCCCCACCGACGCCCACCGAACCATTACCCCCGAGCAACCCAAATCCACCAGCCCCCGCAGAGAATGAACTGCCGAGTGAAGTCATCAGTACGCCGGAGATCCAGAAGTGGGTAGGATCTATTGATGCCCTACTAAACGAAGTTTGCAGTATTGTTGGTGAAGGAAAAATGAATTCGGACCAGAAGCTTCGTGTCTCCACTCTATGCAGGAGGGTCTCAAGTGGGACTTCTCAGATGGCCATCTTATACCAAGCGCTGAAGCAGAAAACGATTCTGGCCCATACCACAATCCAGCACCTTCAGGTTCATCAGAACGTTTTGGACTCATTACAGCAATTTAAAGAGGTCGTAGAAACTAAGTTGAGCCCCTCGGAAAATTCTTCGTATGCTAGCATGGTGAAGAAAGGATCTGATAACTTCGTCCGTCCTGCAAACTTGAGTTCAGTCGCCATCTATCCCAGCGATAAGACCCAAACAAGTGACGACACCAAGTCACTTGTCCAAAAGATAATCTCCCCCGAACAACTTAAGCTTCATGTCCGTGGCCTGAGAAAAGTGAAAAATGGTGGCGTTCTGATTAGCACCGAAAACAAAGGCGATATTGACAAACTTAGGAAATCGGAAAAGTTAGTATCATCAGGCCTTACAATAGAAGAACCGACTAAACGCCGGCCGAGAGTCGCTGTCATTGGTGTCCCCGTAGCCCTTACAGAGAAGGAGGTATTGGACTGTATTTACGAGCAAAACCTCTCCGACAAGTTGCCGAATATCACCCGTGAGTCCTTCCTTGAGAGTATCAAATTGAGCCATAAATCGGGTAAGAAAGACCTTCCTACGTGTAACTACATTTTGGAACTACCTGCTAGCATCCGAAAAATTATAATAAACCAAAGCCGAATTTTTATTAATTGGACATCATGCCCTGTGAGAGATTTCACGATCGTCACCAGGTGCTTCAATTGCCAGCAGTTCGGACACGCAGCCAAGTTTTGCCGAGAAACTAGTCCTACTTGCAACCACTGTGGAGAGTCTGGACACTCCTTTAAGGAATGCAGCAGCAAATCTTCTCCGCCTCAATGTGCGACGTGCAAACGCTTCAAGAGGAAATGTGACCATCCAACTGGAGATATTAGTTGCCCGGCGCGAAAATATGCAGAGGTGAACTATATTAACTCGATAGACTATGAAGGCGCCTAAGAGCGCTACCTAATTTTTTATTTAGTAAGCACTTAGACAGGTAGTTTATCTTCTATTTTTATTTCCATTTAGTTTGTAACGATCATGACAAATCAGCTAATTTGTGATCTGGATAGTTTTTCTGTATCTGAATCCAAAATCTGTAATGTTGAAGACTGTAAACATCTCGTCCCTTCTGGTGACAATACGTTAACTCTGCTCACACAGAATATTCGCAGCATAAATCGAAACATCACCGGGTTTGAAGTGCTATTACAGAACCTTGACTTATGCTGTGATGTTATTGTCCTAACAGAATGTTGGTTGTCAAAACAGACTGTCAACTTACCATCTCTTGAGGGTTATTATTCATACAAAACTGAGAGAAATATAAACCAAAACGATGGAATAGTAGTGTATATAAAAAATAATCTTCGTACAATTAAAGAAGAACCGGTATCCCAAGAAAGTAATTGCTTAATAATTAAACATTTTCCCGATACAGTAGTCATGGCTATTTATAGGCCTCCTTCTCAAAATGTGGACAGATTTTTAGAATCACTTGACACAAACTTAAAAAACTTATCTTCTTTTAAAAACATAATACTTGTGGGCGATATTAACATTAACATTGCTTCCGGGAAAACCGATACCCATGTACATAATTATCTGAATATTTGCTCATTTCATGGACTATTACCAGCTCACTATCACCCCACGCATCAGAGCGGCTCATGCTTAGACCATATCATTCTAAAATCGGACAATCCATCCAAAACATTGGTTACTAATTCTTCGCTTACCGATCACCAAGCTGTTTTACTAACATTACAATTAAGTTCACCTAGAGTAAATTGCATGCGTAGCTACACCAAAGTAAATATGACAAACCTCGAAAATGACATAAGCGGTATTAATTTTGACCCAGTTTATAATTCAAACGATGCAAATATTTCTTTAAAGTATTTCATAACTTCGCTACAATTTGCAATAAGGAAAAACACATTTACTAAAACATTGCCCAGAAAGTATAGTTGTATTAAACCCTGGATTACACCTGGCCTCGTTCGTTGTATAAGACATAGAAACAAACTTCACCTAAAATTGAAACATGCACCTGATAACGACATACTTTCTGTTACATATAAAAGGTATCGTAACTTCTGTAATAATCTTTTGAAAAAACTCAAAAATCAGTATGATAAAAATGAATTACAGAAGGCGGGGAAAAATAGTAAACTTGTTTGGAAATTTATAAAAACTAACACATTTAGATCAAAGAATCCCGAACCTCCGCTTGATTTACTATGTACAGAGATAAATCCTTCAGAAGCAGTGAATAATGTAAACAATTTTTTTGCTAATGTTGGAAAAAACTTGGCTGAAAAATCTATACATTCTCTCAATTTTTCTCCTCAAAACCCGACTACGGCATCCTGTACAATAAATTCTTTCGTTTTATTAGATACCGACGTCAACGAAGTAGTGAGATTAATAGACGGGTTAAAGGATGCATGTGCTACTGGGTGGGATGACATACCTAATAATATACTTAAAAGATTTAGATACCTACTTGCCCCTCCCTTAACCCACATTTTTCAGCTATGTTTATCACAAGGAATATTCCCCAAATTGCTTAAAAAAGCTGTGGTCACACCTGTATTCAAGTCTGGAGACAAAAACTGTGTAAACAACTACAGACCCATTTCAGTGCTAACAGGCCTCTCAAAAATTTTGGAAAAAATAATTAACAGTAGATTGATAAAATATTTGGAAGATAACAGACTACTTTCAGATAATCAATTTGGTTTTAGGCCCAAAAGATCAACTAGCCAAGCAGTACACAAATTAACTAATTATATTACTACCGATCTAGATTCTGGTATGCACACAATTGGGATCTTTCTAGACCTTGCCAAGGCCTTCGACACTATTTCATGTAGTTTACTTTTGCACAAGCTTGAAACACTTGGGATAAGAGGAACACAACATCTACTTTTTGCGGATTATCTCAGCGATCGTCACCAGTGTGTAAAAATAGGTCAGTGTACAAGTTCTGAAGTTAAAAATAGTTGCTTTGGAATTCCACAAGGCAGCATTTTGGGCCCTACGTTATTTTTAATCTACATAAACGAACTGTGCAGCCTGCCACTCCAAAATGGAGTCATAACGTCTTATGCGGATGACACTGCCCTATTTTTCTCGGCTAAATCAAGAGCTGAAGTCTATGAATATGCTCAAAATGGCTTTAACATTGTCTCTAATTGGCTTCATAATAATCTCCTAACATTAAACGCAGATAAAACAAAATACATTTTATTCACAATGAGAAATACTAACATACCGCTTACTAATCTGAACATTTACGCACACAATTGTAGCACGAACGCTGCCGCTGACACTGCATGTTCTTGCCCCACTTTAGCTAAGGCCGACCATTTGAAATACCTAGGTGTCACTATTGACTCCAATCTAAATTTCCGTAAACATATCGATTTACTTTGTACCAGAGTGCGCAAATTAATATATGTTTTTAAGAACTTACGGAACATAGCAGACTATAAATTAATTAAACAGGTTTATTTAGCTTTGTGTCAATCCATACTTACCTATTGCATAACTTCCTGGGGGGGTGCTGCAAAAACAATTTTACTCCCTCTAGAGCGCGCCCAAAGAGCAATTCTAAAGGTTGCTACCTTTCGCCCTTTTAGATTTCCTACGCACCAACTCTACATAGCATGTAATGTACTAACAGTAAGGCAATTATTTATTCTAAGCATAGTACAACACCAGCACACTGCACTTCCTTTTGACCCAGTACCTTCCGACAAGAGAAGGAAAGACTTGGTTTGCATAAAGCCTCAAACCAGACATACGTTTGCTAATCGTTTTTATGTGTTCTTAGGACCTTTTCTGTATAATAGACTGAACAAGTTACTAAGCTTCTATAGCGTAAGCTATAAAAAATGTACTTCAATGTTATCAGAATACTTAGCATTACTCAATTACACAGACACAGAAAAACTTCTAGAAATTTTGTCATGATTATAATTTGATTCCCTTGTAAGTATTTACTTTTGTATTTTTACATAGACTAGTTATAAAATGTATTTTCTTTGTATTTTCTACACTAGTTTAGTATTAGGTATTAATGTACCAATGTGCTTTTTCTCAGAATTTTTAATTCATTATATTTATATCAGTTTTATTTAAAAATTACCGCTCCAATTTAATTGAAATGTAAAGTGATGGCCTGAAACACAGGTTTGAATAAACCTAGTTCGGGCAGGTCGCTATCTAACACTCTAATTCCGAACCATCACTACTTGCACATGTAATAAAAAAGAAATATTTTAGTTTTACTTTATTTTTAGGCACTATAATTGTATGGAAAATTTTCTACTCTTGGCTAAATGTACAACTTTTGTAAACGTTTTTATTAAATAAATTATTATTATTATTCTCTTTTTTCTCGGAACCATTGGGTCCCGGTCCTTTGGAAGGCGTACGAGGGGCTGAAGCCAACTCGCAGAGGCCCCTCAGGAAATTTTAATGAAATGCGGCACCAACCGACGATTATCCCTGTATGCGCTATGCAAGTGCACCCAAGGATAACCCCCGGTTGGTGTAGGACTATTGCAGGATATGGAAAAATAAAAATTTCGACTATGGGTTTGGGTGGCTAAAGTGGACTGGTTACCAAGAACTATGGAATAACTACGACCCCTGCCTGATCAATGTTTTATATATACACGGATAAAATGGCAGTATTATTATTATTTCGTTTATTCATTTAAATTCCTTATTTATTACATTTTTAAATATTTCAATATAAAAATAACTATAAAAAAACATTTAAAAATATAAAAAATAGTGATCCGCCGGTGTCGGGAGCAGGGTCCAAGCTACCGGTGGTTAGGGCTCTAGAGACAGGAACCTCCTCACAATGCGAGCCGTATCGAGGAGTACTGCCTTCTGAATCAGGCCCTTGATCCAACCACCTAACGAGAGCCTCGATAGATGTTGATCGAGGCTTTCGGCCATCAGTCCATTGGCTGATACGACAATCGGCACAATGACAGCCGAGCTCACATTCCACATGTCAACAACCTCGTGTGCTAAGTCGAGATACTTAATTTTTTTCTCTTTCTCAGCTTTCACGAGGTTCCCGTCATGTGGAATGGTAACATCGACAATCATTGTGCGGCGCGCTAATCGATCTATCACCACTATATCAGGCTTATTGGCAACAATAGTCCTGTCAGTAATGATAGACCGATCCCAGTACAACGTGACATGGTCATTTTCAAGAACTGGGTCGGGCACATACTTGTAATACGGTACCTCAGAATCCACAAGCTTATATTTCAAAGCAAGTTGCTGGTGAATAATCCTGGCCACTTGGTTATGCCTGTGCAAGTACTCGCCGTTAGCCAGACGAGAACAACCAGAGATAATATGTCTGATAGACTCACCCGGACGGTGGCATGCCCGACACACGTCAACCGTCCCGTCCTTCATAATATGTCTCCGGTAGTTATTCGTTAAGATAACTTCGTCCATAATTGCACAGACAAAACCTTCAGTTTCCCCGAAAAGGTCACCAAAACGTAGCCAGGATACAGACGCTATGAAATCTACACCGGGCTCATGAAGAGCCCGATAGAAGCGCCCGTGGAGCTCCTTGCTTTGCCATACCTTCTTGCGGTCATCAGTAGAAAGTACTACAGGTTTGCGCCAGTTCTCTTTAGCCATGGAGAGCGGGGTGAGCCCCTTGTCCACTTCGACCACATCACGGTGCATACCCACTTCGGCTTTTAAAAAATATTCCCTGAGACTGCACACCTCGCGGTTGTGGAGGGTCTTCGCATTTAAAAAGCCTCGACCCCCGCACTTCCGCGGGATATACAGTCTCATCACCGATGATCGTGGGTGATGCATCCGGTTTGCGGTCAGTAGTGTACGGACTCTTCTATCCAGGGCGTCGAGTTCGGTCTGAGTCCATTTGAGTATGCCGAAAGAGTACATCAAAACCGGCATGACCCAACCGTTATTATTATTTATTTATTTTATTATTATTATTATTATTATTGGAAAATGAAAACAAACAACAGTATAACCAAAACCAAAATGCCGATTGCAGAGTGGAAAAATAACTACTTTTTTAACAAAGTGACCAAGGAAGGATTTTTGAAAATTCATCCACTAAAGGGAGGGAACGGGATGAAAGTTTGTATCGAAGTTCGTCATTTTTGCAGATGTGATAACCCAACACGATTTAGGAGTCGATTCGCACGAATTTATTCGCCCGAAAAGTGCGAATTGTCATTTTTGAATAATATTATTTTTTCTATAGGCGACTCGCACGAATTGACACATTTTGAATTGTATGCAATGAAGTAAGGAAAAAAATAGTATATAGTATGTAACTCATCTCTTCTGTGGGCTAGTGTCCTCTTTTTCTATACTTTATGTCTTCTAACTAATTATGTATAAGCTTCATCAATCGTGTAGAAACACATTTCTACGCCTGCAACCAGACCTGAGTGGTGGTGGTGGGAGTGGACCTGAGTGATAGTCTTCAATGTTTAAAGAAAACTTACTTCATAAACAAGACTGTTTTATATTTACAAATGGGTAAAACTCGAAACTTTCGTGTTTGAGGACAGTCTTAATAAACAACTATTTAAGTAACAAAATGGTTTCTTGATATACTTTTGCATGGTACGATATGACAACCGGTACCAAAGGATCATGATGGTAGAGATAAACCATTTTAAAAATGAAAGCTTCTCCACTGCTTGTACACATTTCAAATGTTTGTATAGAAATTTTTGTGGAGGGGCGTGCAGTTTTATAATGGTTTATCTTGACCAATTTTAACAAAAGAAACTCAAACTCAAACTCAAACTCAAAGCATTTATTTCAATTAAACCTTTAACAGGCACTTTTGAATTGTCAAGAAGTCGGTCAGTCATAAAATATGAAGCTAGTTGCCCATTCCAAAGCGTAGGTACCTATGGAGAAGAACGGGCAAGAAACTCCATGGACACTCTTTTTAAATTACATTTTACAAAAACATTTGTTACATCATTTCTTTTGAATTTATGATTATATAATGTGAGAACGATGTAAAAAAAAATAAAAAGATGTCCGCGTTAAGAGCGTCCAGAATACAACAAATAGTAACAAAACAACAATCCAAAATTAAAACAATTAAAATAAGCCCAGGCGGCTAAGTGATGACCAGTCCCAACTGACGGCGCCCGTTCACGAACATGACGTATATATCAGCACCATTCAGCTCAACCACTTTGAAGGGAGCTAAATGATCCAACATACACGCCACCGCCAGCGAGACATTTGAGTGAGCATGACACACTATCAGCCGCCAGGGAATATTCAAGTCAATGAAAGATATATTATTACCCAGTAAATGGTAGCTATAGATTACATAGAACTCACATCTGTGCTATGCAATTATACAATACAAAGGAAATTGAGTTTATACAATGCAAGGATAGTCTTACAATCTTCAGCAGCTCCAACAGTATTTTCAAGTGTTAGTCAATTAGTTGTGGAGCAGGACTAGCATTGAGCCAGGCATTTTTATCAGTGATGTAATCCCCTAACTTATAATATGCCTGACTGCATAGTGTGCGTTTTATACAAGATTTAAATTTTGTCTCATTCAGTTGAAGAATGTGGGGAGGTATTTTATTATAACATTTTAGACAGTACCCCATAAAAGATGAATCTACTTTAGCCAGTCTGAAACCTGGTTGCACTAATAGGTCCCTATTTCTAGTACTATAATTATGTCTTTCACCTCTTTTACTAAAAAGATGTAAATTTTTCCTTACATACATGATGTTTTCATAGATATATTGACAAGGCACCGTCATGATGTTAATTTCCTTAAACAGTTCCCTTAGAGAATCGCGCCTGCGGAGATTATATATGGCTCTGTTGTCTGTATAAGACACAACACAACTTGATGGTTGTAATCCTCGAAGGACATTTGACAAGAACTTACCTACTAATCGATTCAAAAAATATTACACAGAGTTCTGATTTTTCAATCGACAGATAATTCTCTTTCGCGGAATAAAATTGACGTCTGACAGATTCTGTACAGAAGAACCGTCAAAAATTCAAAATAATTCCTCGGATAAAATTATCTGGCGTTGGAAAAATCAGCCCAGTATAAAAAATAAATAAACTGCGGCATATTCGTAACGGCACACAGTAGAAGTCAGCTAAAAGAAAACAGAGAAGGTAAGCAATATTAGACAACCCAACTTTACTCGTAAGCATTAGCCCTGTCATTGCCACCCATCTGGAAAAACATCACGATAAGCGAAAATTCCCAAAGGTCAGCTTACAAATAACATCACTCCTGTATTCCCCGAAAGGTTAGGCAGAAGCACCTATAGTGCACCTTCATTTCGCCAGTTGTTTAATATATTTTAAATCGCCGTAAGGTACGCGCCTGCGACCATTTACTTGTCACAGCAATGCCACAGACACACCAGAGTGCCTCTGACACTCAAGGTATTGAGTACTGAGGTTACGTCTGGCGCAGATTGTAAAATTTTTTTTTTTTTGCTAATTATTTACATATTTATTTATTTCTGTAAATGCCCGTGACATCACAGCGGGCCCTATCAGAATACCAGCGCTACGACATTTATTTTTTTAATATCGCAGCATCATGCTGAGCTAGGAGCCTTTTGGCCTCGTATAGGACTTTCTGTTTCATTTACCTTTTATCACTTTTTTTACATAACTTTTTTATTTTACTGTGTTTAGTTTAGTTTGTGATCTTCCTGTACGAGTCGCAATAAATACTTTTTCTTTCTTTCAGTTACGAGTATGTAATAGGGAGCGAACCTACTGCCATCAACCGAACACTTTTTTTTAAATTGCTTAATGGCCCCACTCTTGACATCAATCACGCCTGATGGAAAGCGATGGATAAGGTCTATGATGGAACGAGCGTGGCCAAAAGTCGCTTGTGGCACTCAAACTCCCACGCATCGACGAAACACAGCAGGCTGCTTGACGCCAGATTCCGGTGGGAGGGTGGTCGCCACCAGGCGGGCGTTAGCCCTACCACCGCAAGTGAAGAATTGGCTAGTCAAATAAGGTGTTGGGTGTGACTGTCTAGGATGCGCCGAGCGGTCGGTTCAGTTGAGTAACTGGCGGAACAAACTGCGGTACACGAGGAGGCTTCTTCATGCATCCCAAAAAATCCAGTCTCCGAGGCAGCTTGGAGACTGGATTTTTTGGGATGCATGAAGAATTTCGAAGAATTTCGCAGTACTGCTACTGCGAAATTCTTCGAAATTCTTGATGGAAAAAAACCAATAACACTTCGCCCGACCTAGAAATCGAACCCAGGACCTCATTCCAACGAGGTAGCGTGTAGGCAGCTTAACCTCCCTCATTAATTGATACACAATTAGTGTTCCCCTAAAATATACATCTGAAATATAAATGTACTGAACAAAAGTTCGTAAATCCAATAAATTACGCTTAATTGTGCGCCATTTTATGTGTCTCGTTTTAAACGGTGTTCAATTCGTTCTGATTTATGGATTCGCATTGTAAGAGTAGAGAAAAGTGATATTGGTTAATAAATTGTCTCATGAAACTCCTTTATTTAGAAGGAGTTGGTCTTTAATAGCTTTATATATGGTAGGTAGGGATTTATGTAAGTACCATAACATTATATTCTAAGTACTTGCCCCGTTAGTCTCGTGGTCCCAAGCGCGACTGCTGAACGTGAAGTCCTGGGTTAGATTCCCGGGTCAGGCAATGTGTTATTGAGTTTTTCCTTTACAGTAGGAGTTTCTTAGTAACAGCCCGTAGTTTGGAAGTTGGTGGTGTGATACCCCCGTATCTCGGAAAGAACGTTAAGCCGTTGGTCCTGTGCCTGATATATCTCCGGTAGTGTCGGATTGTCGTCCCGTCGGACTATGAGAGTGTGGGAAGAGGGAGTGCACCTGTGTCTACGCGCACACTTGTGCACTATATTATCTCCCGCGCCGAAGGCTAGTCTCCGTTGAGATTGGCCGCCGTGGCCGAAATACGGTCTGGAGGACTTTATTTATTTCTTTTTATTCTAAGTATTTATTTATTTTTACCCGACTGCGTCAGAAGGAGGGTTATGTTTTTCGAGTGTATGTATGTATGTATGTATGTATGTATGTATGTATGTATGTATATTTCTTTGGCACGCTCTGTAGCCTAAACGGCTTGATCGATTTCAGCTTGAGAGGTGCCGTTAGATTCGTCTTAATTGTGAGAGTGCTACTGGGTATATCAAAATTGAAAAAAAATTAAAATGGCCGATTTATGGCGCAATATGTCTTCAAAAAAAAAAATTTTTTTCTCGAAACCTATCGAGTGGGGTATCAAAATAAAGGGTTTTAAAAGGTGATTACAAAAATATATATAACTTATATGGTTAAAAGTAATTCGAAGTGACAAAACGTAAAAAACAAGTACCAAGAACTAAATCGTTTGCCAAATCTTTCACATTTGTAAACTAAAAAGCTGGAAATAAAAAAATTAATTTAAAAAATAAAAAAACCCGACTGCGAAACTAAAAAGCTACAAACAAGCCCATTTTAAATTAAATAAAAGTTGGAAGCAGGCGGGACCCATACCATTTTTACCATATTTTCAAATTCAAATGGGTCCCGCCTGCTTTCAACTTTTATTTAATTTAAAATGGGCTTGTTTGTAGCTTTTTAGTTTCGCAGTCGGGTTTTTTTATTTTTTAAATTAATTTTTTTTTTACTTTATTATCTATTGTTTGAAATCATCGTGAGGAAACCCAAGAATTCAAAGACATGTGACATCTACTCGTACCAATCCGCACTGGTCCCGCGTGGTAGATTACAACCCACTCCCTCTCGAAGAGAGAAGGCTTGTGTCCATTAAAATAAAAAAATAAAATAAAATAAAATTGTTTATTTCTCACCTCAATACATTTTTACAATTTCTAGAAATATCATTTCGAAATAGTTTTACAAAACTAAAACAATATTTATATAAGTAAGTATACAATAAAATAACGTGGTGGCTCTGTTGGTTGCCAATAAATTTTGACCCTATCCCCCTAACTAGGTGGGAACCTGTATCTCAGGGGGTAGTGTTCAGCCATGGGTTATGCCATGGTTATTTTACCGAGTGCCACTACTATTATTTAGAGATTCGGAATTGAAAGTGTTTGTTTGTCTAGCTATGAAAGTGGTGTGTGAAAAGTAGGCATGCGAAGGAGGTGTACCGTGTAGGTGTATGCTCAGTAGTGTGGCGTGTAAGTGTACAGTATGTATGTGGTGTGAAGTGTATTCTGAAGGTGTGCTGTACGAGTGTAGAGATGTGGGGGAGAAATGTATGTACATGGTTGTGAGTACATGTATGTAGAGTTTGTAAGTGGATATGTTAGTTAAAGTTAATTAATAAAGGTAATGAGATTTTCTGTTTCTAAGTAATCTAATTGCAATAACCACCTCTTTACCACAACTTTTGCATCATAGGCTGATTATTTAATTTTGTTTAATCTGTACAAATCCTTAAACCTGACTTGGTTCGGTCGTTTTCGGGTGACCACAAAAAATCTGCTCTATTTTTATTTTTTTTATTGCTGAATGGGCCCGCTCTTGAACTCGGCCTTTCAGTTACGAGTAGCCCTACCACCGCAAGGGAAGAATTGGCCAGTCAAATAAGGAGTTGCGCGTGACTGTCCAGGATGCGCCGAGCGCTCGGTTCAGTTGAGTAACTTGTGGAACAAACTGCGCTACACGAGGAGGCTTCTTCATGCATCCCAAAATGCTATGCTGTAGGTAAGTCTCCCATAGCACAACATCATGCTGAGTGGAACCATCTTGTCACAGTCATGACGTGCAGCTGCCGACTATTTCTGTTCTGGGCTCGAGATTACAGACCTATAAAAAAAAATTATGTATTTTTTTTACTACGATAAAAAAAAACTCAGAATAGAATACTCTTTATTATGTACACCATATAAATTACAGACACATAAATATAGAAATTGTACAAAGGGTGACACAATGGGCGGTCTTATCGCTAAAAGCGATCTTTTAAAGACAACCTTTGGATAGATTAATCAAACACAAAAGGGTAAGGACAGACAAATATTGTAGGTAGTCTGTGGTGTACCATTTACATACATAAAGTATACAAGTAAGTATGTAAGTAGTACTACTCGGAGTGTGTTAGGTTTCTTTTTTTATTAATTACAAATTGCCCGTTTTTGCCTAGCCGTAAAAGACAGACAAATAGACAGTTTCACATTTAACATTAATGATAATAACTGCTATAATAATTAATAAATTGTCCAACACTATTTCCTCTTATCCCCGAAATGCTCGCCTTGAAATTAATTTAGGCGCTCGTCGACTATTTACTTGATTAACGGAGAAGGACGGGCACAGACGAAAAACCATTAATCAGACCCGCCTTTTTGTAGATGCCAACTAAGCATTATCTTTTGTAGTAGCCCTTACTTTCAATTACATTATAATATTTTGTCAGAAATTATGTCATTTAGGATTAGTTTCGGCTCGCCTTTCTCGTGATTTGAGAGGTCAATACTTTATTTCGTATAATTGGATGTTCGTGATTATATACCATGTATAGGTGTCAATGTGGTGTATGGTGTGATATGTGTGGTGTATAGCTTGTGGCAGTAATAACAGCCGCAGGGGTCGATCGATCAGGTTTAGCTACGCTTGCCGCAGTTGGTCCGTGGATGGGTGACCAGCTTTACACATCAAGATGCCTCCGTGCCTTGATCCCGACTGTCATTCGTGGATCTTTGATATTCATTACGGGTCGTCAGTGGTTCGAAAGTCTGATAACCAGTCTTACTTAATAACTGAATTGTGAAGATCAGATAGGCAGTCGCTTCATGTATCATACTGGTATGTAGCTTCATCCAGTGAGACTGGCAGCTGATTGATTGAATATGCTGTCCCACAAACAATGAGGCGCTTAATAACGTGTCCAGCGTATCCTGTCACCTGCACGTTACAGGGATGGACGCTACTGAATGTGCCAAACTCGAAGCCAAATTCCGGGCTGAATCTATTTCGATTATTATCGACACGCTAAGAAGCAGATTATACAATACATATCTACATACTTTTCAATATTTAAAAAACTTGACTAAATACTATGACTAAATATAAAGTCCTCCAGACCGTACTGCGGCCACGGCGGCCAATCTCAACGGAAACAAGCCTTCGGCGCGGGAGATATTATAGTGAACAAGTGTGCACGCAGACACAGGTGCACTCCCTCTTCCCTCAAGGCCCTACGCAGATCGGGACGGCATGGCAAGGGATTTAAATTTTTACTAATGGACATTCAAACGTATCGACATAGAAATACGACATAAATTGCTTTAAAACGATGCCGTGGCTTCGAAAGGGATTTCATTGCACGGCATTGAAAGACGCGCCACGGGCTCCCGCGGCGGGATGCCGTGGTGTCCTGCGGTAGGCAACGGCATGCCAAGGACTCCGGCGCTCGTTGTGACATACCGCGGGGTGAGGCGGCGGGTGTAGAGAAGCGAGGAAGCCGCTGGAATGCCGCGGTATCTAAGCGGCTAGTGTGCGCTGACTGACGGTAAAATCCCTTGCCATGCCGTCCCGGTCTGCGCAGGCCTTCACTCTCTTAGTCCGATGGACGGCAATCCGACACGACCGGAGAGAGATTAGCCACAGGACCAAATAAACACACACTAAAACACTAAATAAACTTTTGGCGCAGAACCAGGTGTTACGGCACCGCAACTTGTGAGGAGCTGATATCCAGCAATATTGTTTAAAATAGCACAATGATGTAAGTATATGTAAAGCCACACTATTGAGAATGTCAGTGGTGATTATTGTCTGTGGTAGCAAATAAAGAATTTCGTTGTCTGAAAGCACTAAGAAGTGAACAGGCTTCTTCTGGGTAAGCTCACTCCATCGTCGACTTTGTCTTTGTCACCTCTGACCTAGATTAGAGTCAAGAGCAAACACATTTCAAATAAAAAAAAGAAGTGGTAAAAGGGAGGCGTTTTGGGGGACTGGCATTAGTAATTTTACCTATTTTGTTTATGATTCAATATTTTTTTTAATAATTTTTTTTTCGTCGTTCCTCTCAACCAAAGCACCTGCCATCTAATCTCTCACCAACCTTAGTTGACTGGTAGAGAATGTCTAAGGTATTAAGTCCACCTTTTTACCATTTTTAAGTACGAAATTCGAAAACGTTCGAAAAGTGCTGCTTCTCAGCCTAAAGGTACCAAATCGGAAAGGGATTGGCACCGTATCGCCTTTCGCCTTGCCGTCAAACAGGCGTCAACCTAACGTAAGCACGTAACCAAAGCGGATCAGAAGCTCCGATACGTCGACTCAGCTACGGCTAGGCGACGCCGCGCTTACGGTTCGCCGACCGCTCTGGTTGATGGTGCAGCTGGCAAGCCGGAGAGACGGCGCGGGGACGACGAGCCGTAACGCACCCCATCGCGGTTCGTGAGCTTGTCCCGAGGCGAGACGATTACGTTACGATTCCGATTAGTTTGCGTTGCAGTAGGGAGTTTCATACAAAGAATACTGAATGGCTCGAGTTGATACGGTGACGACCCCTTTCTGGTTTGATATGTTGCTATAACCGTTATTTTTATAAATGACTTTTGATTTTGTTACCGTATCTGGTTGTCTTATTCATACAATCCGTATATTATTTCTTTATAACCCAAAAGCCTAGTCAGTTCGCCACGTTCCGTCACCACTATCAGTATAAATTAAATAACCATTAACACATTGAGAGATCGTATCAAAATCAGAATTCTCTTACGTCAATCGACTGTCAATTCTTCCGCTGTGTCGCAATCGCTTAGCAATTTATATTGAGGTATCATTACGACCCAGAACGGTGTGGCAGGTGCATGCATGTATATTTTATGCCCAATTTGATAGCGCCGCTCCGAAGGTAGCAAGATTATCGCTCTTGCTTGACCATTTCGGTCTGAATTTAGATCAGGTGGTACCTATTTTCTACTAGATATTACTTAGACGCGAAGTATTTTTCGCGAAAATCAGTAGTTTTAAAATTTATTTTTTAAATTTGTTTTTTTTTTAATCTCTACTTTAGTGTAAACCTCTCTAGACTGAAATAATTATATTGCACTAAATCGAATCAAAGATGAGTAAGTACCTAGTACGTCTGTAGAACGCTGCATGCTCATATGCTCAGTCACTGTGCTACTAAAATAACTTCTACTAAAAATCAAATCCAATAAAATTGCATCATTATAATGCCATGAACGACAGTAAAACAAGCCAGCTTACCCTAAATATCATACGACCAATAAGCGAACAAAAACTTAATCAAAATGCGGACAAAAAAATTCACCCAGTCACCGAAATCGTTTGACAATGCGAACCAAGCTGGCGCTAGAGTAAAATCAAACCTCAAATCACACACACCCATTGTCCCCACGGTACAGAGGCGGGCACAAGTGAATTGTAAATTGTTCAGTGCACCCAACTGTATTTTCGCTCGCTAGCTCAAATCGCGCCGATTGAATAAGCAACTGATATCGAGAGATTTGGCATAGCTACGGTTCGAGCGCTTAGTGTAATGTGGCGTTTAGAAATGTTATTTACACTTCTTGTTGGCCTGAAGTGTAGATTACTGTTGGTGCATTCTGGGTGACGGTTTCCGAATGATGTGTTTAGCGGTTTTTGTTCTGGATTTTGACTTGGGTTTTCATTAGATTGATACTGTCAGTCTGTAGGGTCTAGAATGGGCTACATTGTCTATAGTCCGCGCGGAACTGGTTGGCCACGCCTTGGGTGGGGACGGGGGTGAGGGCGGCGGGGTTGCCTATGCAAAGCGCCCCCACCCCTCCGTCGCACAGCTCACATACCTAAGGCGCGGCCATCTAGTTCCTCGCGGACTATATATAGTTAAGGGCGTTACAGCACGCCTATTAAATCAGATATTCAGCAAAGTTGTGGTGGCGATCGGCTGCGGCGGCGACCTCTCGCGTCCGGCCCTGGTGCAAGCCATGGTCCGGGGCGAGAGGGAGTGGGAGGCAGTCACTCCCTTCTGCGAAGCAGTCATGCTAGCGAAGGAGGTGGCGGGACGGCTCAGGGAGAGAGCCTCCCGTCCCAGCCGCCGCAGGAGACGCTCCGGGCGTCGGGAGCCGCGTGACGACTCCCGGCCACCGTAGGCGCGGGCCTGCGGGAGTAATGGGTAGCTCACAGTCCGATCAGGACCAGGCCCGTGCCGGACGGCGCGCACGTGTTCCACGCGCGCCTCAAAGAGATGTCAGCATCGAGGCACGGCCTCTTAGGGCCGAAGCCTGCCGGGTCAGCGGGATTGTCCGAAAGGGTTACCGCTGGCCCGGAACATAAAAAGCTAAGGAAGGAACACGGGTGGGTTTTAGTCAGTAAGAGTCTGACACTCCCTTCCGCTCCACCCAGAGTGGGAGGAGTCATATGATGATTACCCACCCACAAAAAAAAAAAATTGTGGTGGTGGTCCAGTGGTGACGGCCCCGACTTACTAGTCGTAGGTCGTCGGTTCGAACCCAGGCAGGCGCTATACTTTGTGTAAATAATTCCATCACCACTGCTCTCAAAACGGTGAAGGAAAACATCGTGAGGAAACCGGCATGTCCTAAACCAAAAATTCGAAAACATGTGACTTCTACCAACCCACACAGCGCCCGCGTGGTAGATTACAGCCCACTCCTTATCGAAGAGAGAAGGCCTGTGTCCCAGCAGTGGGAATATTATATACTAGTTATGTATTCAAGGAAGAAGTCAATGACTTATTTGATCAAAGACATTTAGATAAATTGCAAATAAAATAAAGTAGCTAATCATTTCCATATCTGTTTACTATACTTTATTTATCATGGAAAGCAGCTTACAATATTCATTATTAGACGTTCTGTAAATAAAACGTCCGAAACAAAACCTTTGTTTATCTAACAATTCGAATGCTTTTCAGTCATTTGTTTGCAAAACAATTGACAATAATAGACCCTGTTTATTTCATGCCCCAAATCTTTTGTAAAAGATGTGCCAATAATTTTCCTTGACGGCGGCCATACTTTATTTTCACAAAAGCCGTTAAGTTCAAAATTGGATCGGGACAATTTTGGTACTAATTAGATGCAGGGAAATGGTTAAATGCTTTTGTCCAGAGGAAAGTCAGGAGCAGTTATGGGTTTTGGACGAATGGCTGGGTTTCCACTATCCAAAGTCCGAAGAGGCGTGATCAGGAGGCCTGGACATTATTGGACCTATTGTCCTGTATGAAATATCGTCGCTCCCGGTGACAGTGTGTTGGGAAAATTCCTGCTTTGTTAAACGTGATTGATATCGGGTAATTTCGGAAGTTTGGGAAATATAATTGCGTAATAGAATTTGATTTCCATTGTGATTTCAACTATCAATGGAAAATCATTATATTTTCATGTCATTCAAAGAAATCGGGAAAAAATATACCTCTAATGACTTGGACTTTTTATTGAAGTATCCGAAAAAAAGAAAGCTTACCTAAACTAAGTAGGTACACCGTTATAATTAGAGCTTAAAACTCATTAATTAATTTCACATCAGAGGCTTGCCTACGAAACAAGTTGATCAACAAACTAAGACATTCATTAACATTAATCATGTAGAATTGGCTCGCGACCATAGAGCTGAGAATTGGCTGGAAGGTTCGTAGACGACGGTACGTACTAAGGGGCTTGTCGTATCGAATGTACCATTTATAGTAGGTACAATCACGAGCATAAATATATTACTATGGACAGCTCGGCAATAATATCAGATTTCATCCATTAATATATGACGCCAAAAAAATGTGATAATTTTTGGAAGACATATACAAGTAGCAGCACAGATATGTGACTTCGAAGGAACACCAAAACTATCTAACGAGACAGTGACGCCCAAAATATAGGATACTACATCGGCTTCAAAAATATGTGTCAATGCAATATTAACTGACATGTCTTGCGTCTTAAATATCTGCCTACTTAGTTAAATTCAAAAGAATGTGATGTCTCGTTGTGGTCGAAAATAAGATAATCAACACAAACTATATATTATTACGTCACAGTGGCATGTAAGTGTATCCTTATGGGGCTGTCCCATCTATCTGCTATAGCATTCAGAATGCTGTTGAGGCTGGTGCGTGCCCTTCACATAATGGAGGCTCATCGCTTTCGCAGGATGTTGTGAAAGATATTTATTCCCGCCTCTGTGAACATGTCGGAAGTTTATATCGAGTACTTAGGCAGCGTAAAAACCTGACAGTATATTCAAATTAATACTTAGGTACTTGCTTTAAGATCGGCACGTGCATGAACACAATACGAGGCTACATTAATTGCGGCATCAGTCGATTGTCTTATGTGCTTCAGAGGATTGAGGGCCATGTGACTAGAAAAATGTTGAGAATGAAAATGGGTGGCTATAGAAAAGAAGCAACAACTACGATGTATGATGTGGAATGGAAGCGATTTTTTTTGTACAAAGCATTATGAACTTTATGTCAATAGTGTAACGCACAAATTAGATACACCTATACGCACAGGTCGCGCATCTTCTGGAGAATTATCGCGCATTCTCGGGAATTCCCACAGTAACAAGCTCGTATCTAGTTTGTACGTTAGACATTTGACATAAAGCTCATTTTGCTATTACGAAAACTCGATTCCACTCCGTTCTGCGGCGGTATAAATTGAGCCTAAAGATATTTTTTTATGATATATAAAGAAAACGTTCCAAATCGGGTATAATAGACTTAGAAAGCTGCCAGGCTCAAATAAGATTGGGCGGGTCAAATCAGCCGCATGCAGGATTATCGCTGGGCAAATGTCCCAACACAATGGGTGCTTGAAGATAGACGGCGCCACCGAGGTCAGCCCAGAAAGCAGTGGCGAGATGATCTGGACCCGTACCGCGAGGGTTGGTTTCGATGTGGCGTGGGAAAAGAGTTCCTGGAAGGACTTGGGGTCCAGCAGTGGGACAGTATTAATAGGCAAACGAAAAAGGTATTATAAAAGTTGGAGAATTTAGGACTGTATCCTTCACCAATAAAACAGGGCTGCGGTAGCCCATGAAAAAGTTGGCGAAACTATTCGAATGTCGTCATGACACGTAACACAAACTCGTAATAGATAGGTAAAAAATTATGAAACAAATCCCAACACGCTTCCTTCTCTACTCTATACTTAATTCCGTAAAAACTAGCCTTTTTCAGTCACTCTACGTCCTCATTCCCCACCCTTACGTAAGCAATTACGCACTTGGGGATCGTTAAAACGAGGGTTGGAATCGAGATAATTAAAGTTCCCTACAGTCGTGGACTACGTTCAAAGGTCAAACATTACGTTTAAATAATTAACTGGGCCTTCTCTAAATACTTACGTAAGTGGTTATGAAAAGTTTCATATCCGGACACTGCTGGTATAAAGGGTAATGTCTGAGGGATATTACCCTCGTTAAGGGCACTTACTCTGATGTTAAGATACAAGACAAGCTTATGGTCCTAGTACTTTAAAAACTATTACGGAGGGTTAGTTGTATTAAGCTAGTTCTCCCGCTTGTTGACGATACATTATTGCGGTTGAAGGAAATCTTGATTTTGATTTGTATACATTAATTTGTAAGTACGGTGTACAGTCTACTACAGCTTAAACAAAGAGAACAAGATATTTCTAAAGTAATTTTGTATATGAAAAAAAAGATGAATCTTTAAACATATAAATAAAATTGAAGTGTCTGGAATGTCAAATAACAGCTTTTTACTAAATGCATAATTGTGATAGTTAATAATAATACTTATAGTATATATATATATATATAAACGGCTCGCATTGTGAGGAGGTTCCTGTCTCTGGAGCCCTAACCACCGGTAGCTTGGACCCTGCTCCCGACACCGGCGGATCACTACTTTTTTTATATTTTTAAATGTTTTTTATACTTATTTTATATTTTAAGAATTATATAAAAATGTAATTAGATAAGTAAATGGATAAATAAACGAGAATAATACTTGTAGCAAATAACAATTTATACATTGTTGTCTGTCCGTTTGTTCCGGCTAATCTCTGAAACGGCTAAGGGTACTTTCACTGGCGGATAGCTGATGTTGTAAGGAGTAACTAATATTTTAAAAAAGAAGAAGAGTACAAAAAATTAAATCCAATTTGTTTTCCTACATGCACGCGAACGGGACAGCTAGTTTAAAATAAATTGCCACAAGTGTTTCGGTCTCTTCGAGTGGTTGATGAGTATCCTGGAAACGATGTACGGATGGGTAGGGCAAAAAATTATTGGTTTTTTGAAAATCTTTGTACATAGAAGACCGAAGTCACAATGACACCCTAAGAATAAAGGAAATCCTGGAAAATAAAAAAAATGTTTACAAACAACAGAAGAAGGTACCATGGCATCGTATGCTGCATTAAAAACAATATCCTCCAAAGATTCATAAAATTATTACATTTTATCATCTGGACTTTTAATATTGCAGGATATTTTAACGTTCACAGCTGTGATTTTTAATAGTCTCTTGTAAGATCTTTGAGTATTTTTGTCTCAATATACTGTTCGTTTTCCTCATTTTTAATCGTAAATTCGATAGTTTACTTGAAGCGTGTTGACACTTCAGTGTTCTTCATTTGTTTGTTTTCTTTATTAAAAGGACTGATTACTGATAAGGACATCTGTGGGCCGACCCTTACAAACTCTAAATAAGCTTCATCTGCTTTAGCTTATGAGAAAAAAAATTGTAATTATTATAAATTGTTAATAAAATTATTAATTTGTTTACGTGATCCATAATTAGATAACCTTTTTCAGAAGCACACAAGGAAAACCGTTTTTGCTAATACACTGTTTCATTCATTTTGACTTCATACTCGTTGCATAAAAGATTTGTCTGTACCATGGAGAATAAATGAATCTCATGTATTAAAACTTCATTTACTAGCTATTACAAGCCAAAATTAGCCCTCGATCCTAGAATATGGACATATAATATTGTATTCATTTATTTATTCATGTATAGTTTCAGGTTATATTAGAAAGATGCATCGCAGATATACATATCTATGTTCATATTAATTAGTAATTACAAGCTTTCCCATAAATTGAACATTGATTAATAATTACATGTGCTTGACACAGTGACGCTAAGCAAAGGAGCAATTCCTGTATATCGCATTCTAATTTAATTTTGTAAATTGTCGCTAAGATGAGATTTCGGCTAAAAATTTAAATGCAATTTGAACTTGGGAATTGGCCTCCAGATTTCTGCAACAGTTCAACATACAACTATATATAGAGACTTGACATGCGTCTCCTTACGGCCGTATTTGATTGTCATGCCATCGGAATATGCGTGGGAGGGATGAGAGAGTGCTACTATATTATCTGCGTACACGAAAGGAAAGACAATTACTCTGGGTCGTCGCTGTCAGAGGACTAATGGCGGACATACTTTTTGCACTATACCTAGTATCTCCTGCGTAGTTGGTCAGGAGGATATAACTACGTCTCGACTCGTTCACTTGTCCCTTCAAAAACTATAAGTCAATAAATAAACACCTTCTGAAACTGTACAGTTTTTATTTTCCACCAGCAATATTCATAATTCACTTGAAAGAAAGAAGGAAGTGAGGTGGAAAACACCTCACCTAAAGTTATATTAGTCAATGTCACGTCGGATTAGTTTCTCTCTGCTAAAGTTTCTGTCAGCATATGTCGAGTTATAATTTAAAAGTGCGAGCGGAAAACAAGTGATTAGGTCTCAAATTCTTACAAGATTATTGCAACGACTTCCAAATGTCATAATAATATTAAAAACATACAAAATATGACCTTTCATTTATGTTGTTAGACATATATAAAGTAAAACCAACTCTTCTAGCGGCAAAATTTACACTATTTAATTAAAAATATCTTCCAAATCTTGGAAGATATTTTTAATTAAATAGTTTACAATAAATTGACAGAATCATCTTTTTTTACGTTATAAACCTGATATTATTACTTCAAACGCATTCAGAATTGTTAACGAGAAAAAAAATATTCCAGTGTGTAGAAATCTCTCATCACTTGCGGCCCAAGTTTAGAAGATACACTTAGTTATCGTTATTTTCACCAAGTTCTAGGAGTACGTCTATGAATAAGTAATACGTGAATGATAGCGTATTATTAGACGCTAACACTTAATACGTCACTCAATATTAATGGTTACCTTCCGCAGAAACTTTCGTCGTAATTGACGATAAATCTTCAAGGCCTTTGATAGGGTTCGACACCCTAGAGTAATTAGTAAGGTTCTTAATATATGATGAACGCCCATCTGTGCAATTGGATATTCAGTGTGCTAACCGAACGGTCATTAGACCCATAAGGTTTAGTTTACTCAAGCTAATGGCAATCAATGTTGAGCTACCTCAAGGGTGTGTTCTAGGCCCAAAAATATTCTAGCTGTACATATTCTACAGGTCTTCAAGAATCAGATATAAATTAACACTTTTTTGTATTTATTATTCGAACTAATTGATAAGCAAAAAAAGACAACAACACATAATAATATGTACTTGTATAGATAACTGCGGACTTATACTAGTAAAGTCAAAATAAAATACTTTATGTCCTAATATGTATCACGTCGTATAACTTTCACAGTCTCATTAAAGTAATACAAAGGTTTACTGACTTTATCACCACTTACTGCCGAAACATAATTTAGCCAACGTGTTTGATAAAATAATAGTAGGTCCATAATTCGCCATAACGAGCGTCCCCTAGTGTATTTCAAATGAAAACTGCCTTCTTTTGTGTCGAGTAAAAAAATTGAATAAAATGAAAAGTCCGCCTCCAGCCCTAAGCAAATAACGTTTGTCAAAAACTTTTCACAATTTTCTATAATATTCGCCGATGTCACAGTCTATGGAATTTTACAGGTTATCGTCCGATAGTTTGAAAATGTTGTTATTCAGTTTGTAACGAAGCATGATTTTACAAAGCCTTTATCGTGCGTTATTGAAACTGTTATAGTGTTTGTTATATTTACGAGATTATAACTAAAAGGATTGGTATTCTAGCATCAAATTGATATAGCAAAATATTTATTTGTTGTACGACGTTCCCTCTATAAAAAGGGTTTTTCAATAAGGGCGGGTTGATGTAGAAATGAAATAAAACAAGCTGTGTGTGAGGTATTAACAATTTTTATTTTTATTTGAAAGGCCCACACAAGTGCCATTAAGTGTTGAAAATGACATCATTCAAATGCCCGCCTCGGCATCTTACAGTGGCACAGATCCGAGTGGTCCAATTTTCAATGACTCTTCTGCATAGATCCGGTTGAATTTTGATTTCCTGTGTTATGTTCACCTTTAGGGCATCGGTCTATTGTGGTTTGTTTGCGTTCCTTGAACGTACGGGTGTTAGCTAGTTGTTTACCGAACCGGTCGTCTCAAATTTGGCCACCAAACGTTGAAAAGTCGACTGTGAAGGGCCACCACGTCTACCGTAAAATGGGCGCAATGTGCGCATCGTTTGCACCATAGAAATGTATCTCTATGGTTTGCATTTGCGAACACACATTTTGATAATAAAGTTTTATCATTTGAACGTGCTGTTCAATCGTGTAACTTGCCATGGTGATTTGGCATAAGTAACTGAATAATAAACAAAAGATTTGATAGATGTCACCAAAACAAAATGGCCGCCACGGGCCGCTAAAATCTACCCGCCTTTATTAAAAAACCCTTCACTGGTTAATATACAAAAAAATAATAAAAATTTAAAGTTTACCTTTCAATAATTTTGAATATGGCTAATATTTTTTGCATGAAATTGGGAACAATTAAAACAGTATATTTTACTACGAATCTGTTAGGAAACATAATTTCGTGACACACTCACTCACTCCTATATAAAGTCATAATTTGCTTTCATTGCGACAATACAACTAATTCGATTGTTTCACGATTGCCGGCTACTAGAACAAAGCTATGTCATATTATTATTATTACGTCATATTGTCAATAGCAAAATAAAAGTAGTTATAAGAGATTTAATAATATCTCCTTTCATCAATAAGTAAACTTGAACGTTTCAAGTAGCTAACTAGTATGCTTCTAGTTTCAACAAAACCCTTTTAATCTTTTGAGAAACCACTTTCACAAGCCGTAAATAAATAAGCCAAAAAGGCGGAATCCGAAAATAGGACACTTACCATCCCACTTCACATTTCCAAAACTAACGTTTAGTATCCGATACATCACTTTACATAAAGCCGCTCCGCTAACTGACAAGTAAATTAAACTGTCGATCATGTTACATAAAACGCGGGCACAAGTCTGTACTGTACAGCCGGTTTTAGTTGCTCTAGGTATATATATATTTTTGCTCACGAATTCTGCTCTCGTAGCGAATCAAAGTTTGGCGTAAACTCCTGTTCTGAAGTGAATTGGGAATAAAGAGGTTACAGGAAAAGTATAAAAGTGAAACGGTAGTGAAAAACCGGTCAAGTGCGAGTCGGATTTGCGCAATGAGGGTTCAGTACTTTGTAGGTATATAAATGTAAATAGTTTATCACGGGTTTTTTTATGTACCTACAAATTTACGGTTTTCGGATTATTTCCTTTACTTGTGCTACATGATCTTGCTTCTTGCCAAATTTCATGATTCTAGGTCAACGGCAAGTACTCTATAAATTTTGATTCCCTTGAGAATGTCGAAATATACTTTTTTTGCGGCATAAACGGCCGTAGCTTTTTTTACGTTAACTTAGAATATTTATTTTTTCACAGCTTTAAGGGACTGTACGCCTGAGTATATTCTTTTAATTTCAACTCGATAGCTCTACGTGTTCCGGAAATAAAGGGTCTTTACAGACAGACAGACGGACGGACGGACGGACAATTTCCGTTTGAGGGTTCTGTTTTTTCCTTTTGAGGTATGGAACCCTAAAAATCTGTTTTTGATGCGGCCATAAAAGAAGAAAATGTAAAGTAAGTATGCAATAAGTAAGAATTGACTGACTGAAAAAAATAATTTCTTACTACACCACAAAGCGATTACATTAAGACTTACTGACTTTGTACAGTAAGAAGAAATGTTTGTAAAACAGTAAAATACAAAACAGTAACTTTTAATAATGATTGAACGTAATATTTACTGAAAAAAAAACAACAAAAAAAGGGAAAACCACCATTACTGTAATGTAAATAAATTTCAATGGTTTGAACGATATCACCAAATGAATAAAACAGTTAATTTTGTGACCTTTTAACTACTTAAAACTCAAAGTTTACTGTCATGATGGTAACATTTTGCCTCAAGCTTTAACTGTTTTCGGATCAGTAAATAATAGATATTGTTTTGAACTTTAGGCTCATATGAAACTGTTTAAAGCAGTTCAGATTAATGTTTTTTCATTTTTATTTACTGATTATTTCTTTCAGTGTACTTACAGAAATAAATACGAATCATCAATGCAAGGAAAATTTGATTATTTTTTAGAAGTTAGGTTTTTTTTTTTAATTTCGAAAGACCGCATGGTTTTGTTATATTTCTTGTACATTAGTTTTCTTTGATTGTTGTGTGTACATAATTATGTAAAGAATTAAACAAAACAAAAACGTTGATTAAAAAAACTTTTATTACAATATTTTTACCAAACTTTTCGTTGAAAATCCGCATACAAAACTAAAATTACTTAGCTTTAGCAAGTTCAAAGACACTTTTATGCACTCGTCAACGAAAAGTTTAATTTAATTAGTACTTACCAGTTCTCGAACAAAAAAGTAGTCAAGAGTTTTCATTAAAATAGGGATTTGACTAATGAAAGCTGAACAAAATGTTCCATTACTAAATCTTTTCTATGGGCTTCATTAACTAGAAATACTTTTGGAAATCATACACAAACTCAAAAGCTGGTAAGTGATTTAATTTGCAAAAAATAGTTTATTCTATCAGTGGAAGTGCAGGCGTTAACCAACCGGATAACCTCTGCTTCCCATGGGTTTACCACTTGACAAAATATTCAGATCTCTTTATTAGATACCTATATGATTTTTTTTGATGCCCAATGAGCTCCTGCCTTTTTCTTATTTTTTTATATTATATACTTCTATAGAATATATGTATATATTTTTATAGTGTTAGCTTGTAAATTGTAATTGTTTTGTCTTTGTCAATAAATATTACAATTCTATTTCAATTTATACTAATTATGCTATCTAATTTTGTCTAATTTTATCTTATTTTTTACCTAATTTTCTATCTACCCACATCTATCTACCCACATACATAATCAGCCTATAACGTTCCCACTGCTGGGACAAAGGCCTCCTCTCTGTGAGAGTGAGAGGGCATTCCCTCTCACTCTTACAGAGAGAGGAGGCCTGTAATCCACCACGCGGGCCCAGTGCACATTGATAGATGTCACATGTCTTCGAATTTTTGGTTCTAGGACATGCCGGTTTCCTCACGATGATAGTACTATCTAATTTGATCTAATTTTGTCCAATTTTTATGTGATTAACCTAATTTGTAATGTGTGTAATTACTAATATTGACTAATAACATGTAGGTATGTATGGTGGAAACTGTTAATTTATGTTGGTTATTAATAAATAATAAATGCCTATAATATGTTAGTTTAATGTAAATGTCCTCATAAACCTTTTTAAATAATGGTACCAATTACGTCAAAATTCGTTGCGTCGTTTCGAAGAAGAACGAGGTCACATGACACATTCACGAAAAGTGAATTAATTTTATAATAATACTGCGCCCCGCGGTTTCACCCGCATAAGTTTCGATCCTTTGGGAATATCGGTATAAAAAGTAGCCTATGTGTGTTACTAAATGTATTTTCTTTCTTTATTTCTTCGCTTACGTGTTAATCAATTAATCAGCTACCTCCATACCAAATTTCATCAAAATTGCTCAAGTCGTTTGTTCGTGTTTCTTTATAATATTAGTGTGAGTGTGATTTAGTTATAGATAAAAACATACCTAATTATAAATTCGTTGCTGCACTCGTACCTACCACAAAAATATGTCAATTTTTAGACAGATTATCAGGAAAACCAGCCTAACCAATAGCTAGAATACATTCAGACCATAAACGTCAACCTATAAAAGGTTTATCACGCCGACCCGCCCGCCGGTTGATCACAGAATCAGTAGCCTGCACGAGGTCCTTTGTAACATTAGCAGTCCTTTCATTACAAAAGAAAGTTCCAATATGTCCGTATTCTGGATCCCTGATAAAATATACGATCTGTGCTGTTTCCAAGGATTATTATTACGGAGACGCCAAGAATAAAAAAAGAATGTCAAAAAGGGATTTATTTGAAGCCCTTTTGGTGGCAAATGAGGTGGAATTGATGTCAGCATTATATCGTCTGGATTTAACGAAGGTGTCGAATTTAGACGGATGCCTGTCGAAAGGAAAAATTCTGATAGGGATGGTGTACGGTGTCACAGAGGTTTGCAAGACGGAACTATGATCGAGTACCTTACGGGCAATTTGTATGCGGTTTTCTATCTTCTTTTCGGGCCTATTTTCAAATTGGTAGCCGAATAAATGATGACACATGGCTATCATTTACAGCTCACCAATATCAGCGTACTATCGATACGTTTTCTTTACTCTTTGGTTACATATTGGGAGTATGTGTTAGTAAGTACTTATATATTCCTAAGTGTACTCATAAATACTTAGTATCACACCTTCGAGCACAATCTGGATCATTTTGAAGGATATTGCTAATCCATTGCTTTCTTTGTTCGAAAAATTTGTCAACAACATCGTAAATAATGCAATGAATGTTGAGGAACTGTCAAAATTAAAGACATTGCTACTGTTAGTGTGTTACTCAATTACCCCGCAAGCCCGCGCGTACCCCGCTACGATACTCCGGTAGTCTACCATACAAAACCACACATTTAACCCTTAGTATCTCGGAACGTAGATCTACGCGAGACACAATGGCGTTTTAATTGTCTGTAATTCCGACATACGAGGGGTTACATCTATCAAAATACTGTTACGTCATTCAGTAATTCATAGAGTAGTGGTGGCCCAGTGGTAACGGCCGCGACTTCCGAGTTTGTAGGTCGTAGGTTCAAACCCAGACAGGCGCTTTACTTTGCGAAAATTATTTCATCACCACTACTCTCAAAACGGTGAACGGAAACATCGTGAGGAAACCGGCAAGTCCAACCAACCCGCACTGGGCCCAAGTGGGAGATTGCGGACCTCTCCCTCTCACAGTCCTGTCTGAGAGAGGGAGAGGTCCGCAATCTTCAAGGATTGTGTCCCAGCAGTGGGTTATAGGCTGACTAGCTTCTGCCCGCGACTTCGTCCACGTGAAATTTCACCCTCATAGGGGTTGAATTTCGAAAAACCCTTTCTTAGTACATATCTACTCTTCACAAAGAACACACCCTCTAAATTTCATGTCTCTAGGACCAGCGGTTTAGGCTGTGCGTTGATATATCAGTCAGTCAGGACTTTGGATTTTATATTATAAAAAGTACAGATTATGGATTCAGAAATCAACAGTAATGTTTCATCTTTTTTTATTTAATATATTATATACATACACAAACTCACGCCTTCTTTTCGTGGGGGTAAGCAGAAACTACAGAACGCCATAATGATGTTCTTTTAAAATAATGTTATGTAGAAAATCGCAAAGCATTAAATCTCAATTTCAATTTAAAAAATAGGATTGCGTTATATCCTATTTATAACTCGGGGAAGTGAAGGTTCTACGTTTAAAAATAATACAAAATTAGAATAACGTTTTAGAGCTTCGGGCGCCGAGGTTGTCGGCTACCAAGAAGATATTAACTATCTCCATTCTATGTGTCGAGTCACGAAAAGCGAGATTTTTTTTACCCTATGATATTGTTTAGTGAGACACTGAGACGGGTTCGCGGCAGACCACATAGGAGATAGCTGGACGAGCTGGATAGATTCCGTCAAAACTGAAAGTAAGACGCACAGGCTCGTGAAATATATTTATTTTACCATTTATGTACACACATAAATAAACAGACAAGCAAAAAAAAAAATCAGAACAGAAAAATAGGTAAGTACAGAGGTGATGCTTATTTCATAATAAATCTCTTCCAGCATACCTGCGATAGGACAATAAATAGGGAGATGTAGACAGCGTGTGAAAGAGTAAAGGAGAAAAAAAAATACATAAAATATAAAAACAATTCACTTAATAAAACTAAACAAGTATTATGTGAATATACTTACTTACCTAAATAAAAATAAACATACATACTTCTAAATAAATATCATCATCATCATTTCAGCCGAAAGACGTCCACTGCTGGACATAGGCCTCCCCCAAGATTCTTGGGGGGGGTTTGCCATAATCGCCGCGCTTGGCAGGCGGGTTGGCGATCGCAGTATAATGGAATTGCGGTGGAATGTATAGAGAACGCTGCTGCCCATTCTCCGGTAGTTACGACCCTTAGTCGCCTTTTACGACACCCACGGGAAGTATCCCAGGTGGCACAACTAGTTGTTATAAAAGCCATGAAAACGTATTTATCACAACTTTTGTCTGCAGTGATTATCACATAATGGTATATGTAAGCTTCTATACAGCTTCTATACAGCCGGTTTGGGCGCACTTTATATAGCCTTTCTCTGCTGCATGACAAGCTGTAAAGTAGCTAATTAATTGGCTCTTCAATTGTCATATAATTGCTTTATACGCAACTTTTATTTGACTCCAAATTATATAGATGTTAGTTTTTGCAACTTGAAGTAATTTAATTAATGCTAAAACAAAATGAATCTAATTATACTACTGTCAACTAATTCACAATTGTAATACTTGTCAACTTTAATGGCGAATATTTATTAAAGTGTTGAAGGTGATTACACTAATAACAAGCGTAATTTCATATGCAAATCAAATTTTACTGATAATGTATACTCATGTTTTATGTAAATTTTTAATACGCTGTTAATATTCTGCTATTTTATGAAATATATATAAAAAAATAAAAATTGATAAAAGCAGTAATTATATTATTTATCAGTAAAGGCGTAAACAAACGTTTTGTAACAGCTATACAAAACTATGGGTTAAAAAAACACAACTTTTTAGTAGTAATTACCAAGGAAAATACATTTTAATATTGTTCAATGATTTACTGTGCAAATAGACATTACAAAAAACATGGCGTTGATGTTTATATTACAAAAATGTGTTTTATACTGTTTATTGCAATGAAGGATGCGAAATTAGAGCACTTACATTTCTCTTAGCCACAATATTTGCATTTATGTTGCTGTTAGCAAGAAAAGAAGCTACTAAATTGCTGTTATCTTTCATTAGCTCTTTCGTTAGCTCTTCATTATTTTCAGATGTTGTCTCTATGATTCTTTAAAATATTACTCATTTCATTCTGCACCTTTCTCCGGTAGCCACCACTTCTTTTTAATTTTTTCCATTGATTGGTGTCCATTTAAAAAATATTTTCGACAACAGTAAACGCGTAGTTACGTCTCACGTGAACGCAAGCACTTGAAGCTTTATAAAATATTATCTAGGTAAAGCATTTTAAGAGTGTTTTTTTGCTCTAGAAGTAACAAATTTGTCATTTTTATAGCTGTCCGCAAATTAGTGACAATATTAACAACTTTTAACCGCTTCCACGTTGCGAAAAGCTATTTAAATGAAATATAAGGTGCCTTTTTATGATAATTGTATGAAGCTAAGTATCCGTGATTATTAACACTGTTATATGTACTTAAAGCTTTATAAAAGTAAATTACTCAACGTTTATACAGAAAATAATAACTTAATGCCTGCGTAAGAATCTCTTTTACGATTGCTTTTTAACATTGACATAAGAACGTTTACATGGCTTATTTCGAACTCTATTAAATGGCAGCAATTTAAAAACGCTATTTAAACGTTTACACGGTTATTTTATTAAGCTTACGATGAAAAAAGATAAAGAACCATATATTATGTCTCTATACGACTACGTATTTTATAAATTGCGGCTACACAACCTTTTTATGATTCAATGCTATATAAGACAAATCATACACAGCGTTTGTGCTACCTGGGATGGGGTGGTGCTATTCTTTAAGTCCTGCACCACACAGACTAAATAAATATCACTAGAATGTTAATGATTATAACGCGATAACGTAATGAAAATAATAAATACTTATACAACTATAATAAAGTGGAAAAATATATAGAAAGAGTAGAGTGGAGGCCATTGCCCAGGAGAGGATTCGCGTAGGCTAGTATAAAAAAAATATCGTTTTACTCAAAATGCTTTTTAAAACTATAATATAATTTATTTTCATTCAAAAAAGTGCGTTGCGGTTGCGGCCCGCCTGAAATGTGCGTTGATTGATAGAAAATGTATACGAAGGTTATAAAAGAGGATTTTTGTAATGCGTTGCGGTGTGGCCCGCCCTAACTTGTGCTACCCTTTATAAGTTTTCTTCACAAGTAGGAACTCGTAGGTTACCAGACAGTTGGACCTTCGGTGTAGGTAGGTACAGTAGATTTGTGATGGTTAGATATTGCGTTAGGAGATTTCGTTTGAGACTACGAAGTAACTTTTTCGTATACTGAGGTATGCCCTGGCCTGGCCACAGTGAATTATTCAAAAAATATATTTCTAGATAATTGTACCACTTTTGTTCGGGTTGTTTTAAGGAGACCAACTAGAGATTATCTTATGGTGATTTCATCATTCGTTTACAAAATTGGCTCGAAATTGATTTTGCACAACCAACGCGTTCGCTTGCAATGGATGTAAAACTTTTACACTTCGCCACTAAACGTAAAGTTTAAATCCCCATGCCTAAAACGCTGTTTTCATAGCTCAACCTAGAAATTCATTAAAGCGCCAAAGAATTTCAAGAAAACTCACAAGTGCTTGAAGTGGTAATTCCATTCTTTTAAGTGTCAAATAATAGGTAACTAATTATTTCGGCGAGCATTCTTAAAACTATAAGTTCTCCAGTGAAAATATATAGGAGCTGAAGTGAAAGAATATTGGATTTTTAATGGGCTCAAGGGAGCTCGGAACCTCGTGCTGCGGTAAATGTAGCGAAACAGTTAAGAAGCATTTTTATATTTGTGTTAGACCTGATTGCTTTTGAAGTAAAATGTTTAGCATTATTAGTGAACCGCTAATAGAAAATTGTAGCAGGTGTTTACTTGTAGAGAACCAGTTTTCTTGGTTGAAAAACAGTTTTTTAAGCTTAATAGTTGATTAGTAGCCAAGGGCTGTAAGGCATCAATTGCAGCCCGAGATATTTAGGCGCACGAGCGCAGCGATGCAATTGATGCTTACACCCGAGCTAACTACCCTGCTTTACATCTCGATTGTGAGGTAAGTAGGTCCTTATTACCCCCAAATGGGGCTTGTAGGTGACCAATTAGCGCTCTAGGGTAATAATGTAGCTAGAAAAGCCCTTTTGAGATGAGCTGGAGCTTTTGAGATGAGCTGGATTTGTGACAAATGAGTGCACTGACTGGAAAGGTCCTCTCAATCTGTGTGGTTCTTTCCTTAAAAGCCCATCCCAGACATCGTATATTATCCCAGACATACGTAATATTATCTACAATAGCTTCATTTCTTTTAAGGCTTGTGCCCTGCTTTAACTAACATTCAGATAAAAAAAAAACGACGGGTTGCACTCCGGGAGTGCCGGCAGAAGTAGAAATTTGAATATTTAAGTTGTTTACTGTAACTGTAACCGTAACCGTAAGCGTAACCGTAACCGTAACTGTAACTGCCGGCAGAAGTGAAAACTTGAATATTAACGTTGTTTACAGTAACTGTAACCGTAAGCGTTACCGTAACCGTAACCGTAACTGTAGCTGTCTGTCTCTGTCTGTCTGCCTGTCTGTCTGTCTGTAATTTGATTCTGTATTTTTTTTCAATTTTTGATATTTTGGAATCTTACGAATTTTCGATCAGGGTCAAGTGTCATCTTACGATCAGGGTCACTTCTATAGATGGGCAATCCACCCGGGTTTAAACCCGGTGCTTTGATAGACACCCAATTTTGTGGGTGTTTATGGGTGTTTATGGGTGTTTACGGGTGTTTATCGGGTGTTTATCAAAAGCACCGGGTTTAAACCCGGTGGATTGCCCATCTATAGCACGTGTCATCTTACGAATCTTACGATCAGGGTCACGTGACCTGACGAAGTTTTCACTTCAAAAAAATGTTCAGTACCTACTCTACTCTAATTTTATTACCCAAGACTACCCTATTGTCGTAAACATCGTCATAATCAGCCTATAACGTTCCCACCGCTGGGACACAGGCCTCCTCTCTGTGAGAGGCAGTGGGCCGTAATCCACCACACGGGCCCAGTGTGGATTGGTAGATGTCACGTGTCTTAGAATTTTTGGTTCTAGGACTTCTCTCGTAGGTTCTCTCCTTTACCGTTTTGAGAGTGGTGGTTATGAAATAAATAACACAAAGTAAAGCGCCTGTCTGGTTTCGAACCCACGACCTACAAGCTCGTAAATCGGGGTCGCTTCCACTGAGCCACCACTGCTCCATTGACGTAAACATAATATTACTTCAAAAGTAAACCCAAAATTTCGTTATTAGATCAGCAAACATAAATCACTCAGACAAATTTGAACAAATTAATGTCGTTACAAGTTCGAAACTCGTATAATTGTGGAAAATAACTTCGCATCCTGGCAATTTCCTCCAAAATTGCACAATATTTTTGAAGAAACGGCTTTTTCACAAATATCCTAGTTGAAATTGGCAGCTGCATAGGAATTGCCGCCAAATATTCATTTTGTATCGCATCGCGCTATCGAATGTTAGGTATGATGTGACACAGGTGCTTTGAAAACACCGCAATTGGAAATTTTCATAATCTCATCCTGCGGCTCCCTATTTTTGTTTTTCTTTGTGAAAACGGCATGTTGTATCCGGCTTCCTTTTACCTGCAGCTGAGGGTCTACTGCCTAAGCACGAAGACCGTAGTTTCGTCCGAAGTTAAGGGCACTTACGGACACAAGATTAAATCGATTTCCGAACTGAGAATGAATGACATCAAGATTTCACCGTTGTCCTTTCATCCGATGTCTTCTTGCCCGTCCGAAAAATAGAATTTGACACTTGTTTTGACGGATCAACTATCTACAAAGGAGACTTTATCTTCGTTGTCTGTTCTTACGGACTTGGAGAGTAGACCTCCCGGTTTGAAAAACTGGTTAATATTTCAATTTAGATTATGAATTGTTGATTTGAAGATTCACTTGCAGTTATTGTGTCTGTGAATTATTATTAATCCCAAGAGGATAGCTTACGGGGTGCTCGTGGCCAAGTAATAACAGCCGCTCGAGATGATCGAAAAAAAAATCATTTTTTTTAAGTTCTCGCTCCATAGTTCCCCTAAGGCTCCAACCGTTCGTGGCTAAATAATAACAGCCGCACAGGTCGATCGATCAGGTTAAACTACGCTTGCCGCGGTAAGTCCGTTGATGGGTGATCATTTTTAAATACCAAAACCTCTCCGTGCCTCGGAAAGCACGTTAAGTCGTTGGACCCGGCTGTCATTTGTGGAAATTTGACAGTCGTTACGGGTCGTCAGAAGCCCGAAAGTCTGCCAACTAGTCTTACCAACGGGTATCGTATTACCAGTAACTGAGTAGTAAAGGTCAGATAGGGCGGTTTCTCTATGTAAAATACTGGTATTCAGTTGCATCCGGTTTGACTGGAAGCTGACCCCAACATAGTTGGTAAAAGGCTAGGCAGATGATAATGAGGATCACCTACGTCTCTGAAGTTAGAACGTACCTGGCTGTATGGTTATCTCTCTGGGGTTAAGTAAAATCTAATAATCTAATCTAATCTGGTTCTTATTGACACATCTGACAGTTTGAGCTTAGCTAGGTCCTGTATTCCCGTTGTCCCCGTAATCTGTGTCACCGTTAACAGGGACAAAGGGAATTTAATAAAATAATTGTGTTTGACATGAGAAGTGATATGAGTACCTAATGGAACTTAAGTCTTATTATTATATACGTTCAAGGGCTGATTTTTCAATAGTCCGATAACTTTTATCTGAAGAATAAATAAATAAAAAATGACAGTTTGAATTTTTTTTCCATCCAAAAACTGGCCAACCGCTATATTTATTTCTCAGATAAAAGTTATCAGACTATTGAGAAATCAGCTATTAATAAAACTAATAAACTTGAAAAAAACTAGTTTCTGCCCCCACTTCTTCCGCGTAAAATTTCTTGTTCCCCTGAAAGTTAAAGTCAAAGTCAAAACATTTATTTCAAATAGGCACTTAAAAGGCACTTTTGAACGTCAAAAATTACGATAAAATAGAAGAAGACGTGAGTGGATGAAGGGGATATGTCACAAAATTCTAATTTCGAGAAAATTGAGTTCAAAGTTTCACATAAACGTTTTAGGATATTTCAAAATGCCTTTATTATAATTATCCATTATGGGTGTCTGGCGGTGCCAACTGTTTAGTATTTTTCAAATAAGGGAGAAATTAAAGAATAAAATGTATTTTTACTACTTTATTTTAATAAAAACTGAACATAACTCCTTCTTCCGCAAAGAAATATTTTAATGAATTAAAAAAAATGAAGTCTGAAGGTGACAAGTTACATAAAAAATTAGAAAGTCATTAGAAAATAAACGAAAAGCGATTATTCTTCACCAAGAATGGATTGATAATAATATCGATATTCCGGTTTAACAAATTTTAGTTGGTCCTTAATATTAGCTTTTGTTTTTTAACTGACACAGTACCATATTTTCCGTTCACACGGGGTACCTCCAAACTTGGATTAATCTGACCCCTTTTTTTTGAAATATCAACTTTTTGGAATGGTGTCATTTCGTCTTAAGACTCTTTGTATAAATATGAACCGTACTCATCAATCCTAATCCATTTCACGCTGTCCCTAAAACTAATTTTGCCATTATTTTTTTTTTCCTGTTTATCAAATTTAAATTTACTTGCAAATCGTTTATTTTCCTGAAATGGTCAGTCATATCAATAACAATGTTGTTTCGTGAAGCTTTGCTTATAATGGTTCGGTATTGTTCAGGTGCATAGATTGTATCATTTTTTCGGAGCACTTTTTCGATCCTCCCGAAATCTCGATCTGAATCCAAATATGAATGTCCCACTTCGGGAAATTTGTGGTCTATGATTTTAAAATATCCTCTTAAGATCAAGTATTGGTAAAGACATATTAAATTGAAATTTTTGTTCTGTCCGGCACATGAATCCGACCAAATTATCAAATGATCTTTACCTTGGCAACTTGGATCTACCTCCACAAACCTCAAGAGTGCACTTGCGACTTCTGAACTTCATTCACTGTAAGTACAGTGAAATGTCACATAGCTCCTTCATCCACTGCAGAAAAGTTAACATTTTACTTTTTAGGCATCTATAAAAGTGTTAAGTGCCTATACCACATTCTTCCAATATTGATTGAAAATAATAGTGTACATGACACCTTCATCGAGTAGTGAATTTCTAAAATAGCCACAAACGTGGTTGTTTTAAGGTTTAAAATTGTTTGTATGTACATAACACCATCATCCATGCATAGAACAGCGAAACTCTAAAAATGCGACATATCACCTTCATCCACTCATGTCTTCTAGTCGCCCATTCCAAAAGGTAGTTTTCGTATGGAGAAGAATGGGCAAGAAACTCCACCGTTACTCTTTTAAAATGCTGACCCATCACGTCGCATCGCATCGCTTGCCCGCACTATTACTTCGTTTTGGCTAAGCGTTTTCCTGACTTTTTTAGTGGTTCTTTGCGTCTAAAAGTCCTAGTGTGATGTTATATAACCTATATCCTTCCATAAAAATTGGCCTACTAAAAGCAAAAAAAAAAAAAACAAATCCGACGGGCAGTTCCAGAGATTAGCTTTAATATTAGTATAGATAAATACAGGTATAAAAAATGAGAACATTTCAATCAGCGTTATCATTCTTTAGACGGTGTATATCGAGAGAGTAAATGTTAGTGATTGGGACTTGCCCCTTGCTTGCTCTGTAATTGGAGTGGCGAGGAAATCTGTAGAAACTCCACCGAATGGGTTAAACACAAGCCCGTAAGCACGGATTACCTAACATTCACATTTGCATGGCTTCGTGTTGGACAAATATTTGATCCAATCCTATCTCCCGATGTTTGCTCACAGGCCATATCAAGCCTCAAATATCTTCATTCGTGGGCTTGCGTTTGCACAAGTAAGTCAATACTTGCTTGGATTAGGAGTTAGTTTATTCTTTTTCATTGTAAATGTACTTGGGTAAGATAAATGTTTTTTGCCCGGTTTGTTTTATAATAATGGACTAGCTATTGCCCATGACTTCGTCTGCGATAAAAAGAGTGTCCATGGAGTTTCTTGCCCGTTCTTCTCCATAGGTTTTGGAATGGGCAACTAGCTTCAAATTTTCACACTAACCGACTTCTTGACAATTCAAAAGTGCCTCAATAAATGCTTTGAGTTTGAGTTTGTTTTTAGTCTTTCATCTTGTCAATAGACTGCATTGTTGGTCTTGTGATCGCTAGCACTACTGCTGATCCTGGGTTCAATTCTCGGGTCGGGCAAAGTATTATTGGATTTTTCCATCTGGAATTTTTCAGTAACAGCCCTGAGTCGGTACTTGTGCCCGGTGGATGGCAATAAGCTCGTGGGTATCACATGGGACTTATAAATAACTGGCGAAATATGGATGCACTATAGGTGCATCTCTGTTCTACCCTTCATGGATTACAGGCGTGATGTTATTTATTTAGAATAAGCACACCAACAGCACCGTCACTTACAATTCAAATTAATGAACATATAAAATTGGAATTTGAGTAACCATGTTAATAACAGGTATGCATGACCTTGTCATAATTATATGAATACTAGCTGACCCGGCAAACGTTGTTTTGTCATATAAATTATTTCTAGCTGCCCGGCGCTACATCGTTGGCGTGGTGCCTACCCCTTTCCCTACTCTACCCCTACCTTACTCCTACCCTACTCCTACCTACTCCTACCCTACTCCTACCTACTCCTAACCTACTCCTACACTACTCCTACACTACTAGTATAAGTAAATAAAAGTATTTTAAAAAACCGGATAAAAGTATCCTATGTCCGTCTCCTAGTGCTAAGCTATCTCCCCACCAATTTTCAGCCAAATCGGTTCAGTCGTTCTTGAGTTATAAATTGTGTAACTAAGGGCTGATTTTTCAATAGTCGGATAACTTTTATATGAAGAATAAATATGACAGTTTGACATAATTTCTACACAAAAGCTGTCAAACTGCAGTATTATTTCCTCAGATAATAATTATCTGACTATTGAAAAATCAGGCCTTAGACGACTTTCTTTTATATAATATATAGATTAGAGACAAAGGAGAAAAACATAAAGTGAGTCTATTAGACCTGAATGTAGAATACTACAAAACAAAGAAATTTCAGCTACATATACCTACATGCTCTGTTCGCACTGTGTGCATGAGCGTTCCCGAGCGACGTACCCTCCGACCTTCTGTTACGTCCGGCGCACCCTGGGCAACCGACTTCTATCGATTGGCTGATCCTTTCACCACGATGGCAAATATAAGTCCTAATCGGCACTTCTTAGGGCCAAACAGTCCAAAAACATAAGCTTTTTTACAAAAAACAAAAACCGACTTCCAAAAAAGAAACTACAAAGTGAAAACCAACTTTAATTTCGGAAGTCGGTGTCGTTGATTTCGCATTTTCGTTGTTTGCAACCGACTTCCGCAATTGTTGTTGTGGTTGTTTATTTTTTTGTAAAAAGGTTTTTCTTTTTCTCTTTTAAGTTTTTCGTATACTTAACACTACTTGCTATGTAAATATCAATGACAGAAAGTCATTATAACATCATCAATAGAAACTAAGTGGCAAAAATACGTATTATTGAAGCTAACTCAAAAACTACCCAAGCAAAGTGTATAAAATGTATATGGGACCACCCCTGCTATCCATTAAATAAATAATTTTTGAAATCGATTTACAATTGCTGGAGATATCGCGTAACAAATATAGAAAAACAACATACAGTCGAATTGAGAAACTCCTCCTTTTTGAAGTCGGTTAAAAACCAGCCTTTTTATTTTTTTTTGCGGATGAGAAATCATCAAATGACTCTTCCCGCTCTGGGTGGAGCGGAAGGGAGTGTCAGACTCTTACTGACTAAAACCCACCAGTGTTCCTTCCTTAGCCCTTTATGTTTCGGGCCAGCGGTAACCCTTTCGAACAATCCCGCTGACCCGGCAGGCTTCGGCACTAAAGGGGCCTATCCTTGATGCTGACATCTCTTTGAGGCGCGCGTGGAACACGTACGCGCCGTCCGGCACCGGCCTGGTCCTGATCGAACGGTGAGCTACCCATTACTCTCCCTCCCTTAGCCGTCCCGCCACCTCCTTCGCTAGCATGACTGTTTCGCAGAAGGAGGTGAGCCTTCCGTGTAATCTCGATCAACATCGAAGAGTTCTCTCAGGATAAAGCAGAAACTTTCTGAATTATCTCGCGAGATGCATTGTGATATCTTAAGTGTTCAAGAGACCAAGAGAGATCCAAGGCAGGCCTCACAATCCTGGACTGTCACTTGTCGCCAAGATCTGTCACCCAAAGCACGGTAACGCAGTATTTGCTGCTCCCGGCGTACGCATCATCTCTACAAAATGCTCAAACGATAATAACATCGAAATTATCACACACGCACACTCGCTGTGTAAATAGGGAACGTTTGTATGAAGTGCAACTCATGGAGAAAATATCAATAGGGTAATCCGTCAAATTGGACCTTTCATTATATTTCCTTGCCATGGTATACGTGTTAAGGCTCCTTCAAACTCTTAGGGGCTATTTAATGTGGTGTTTTTGGTGGTTGTTATGTATGGTATCGTAGAACTCATTCCGTGGTAAAACTCAATCAATTCACGAACAGTGCTAACCACGGATATGCTAACGCATTACAGTCTATATTACAAACGAGTATCTTCTCAATCAATATCCAATCGAATATTCATAGCTACATGCCCATAAATTCATGTACCTAAGCAGCTATCAGAATGTATTGCGTCGCGCGATGAATCTCCAATACTATTGTTGTTGTTAACACCGTCAAAATCCGGCTTTCACACTAATGTGTTTATTTATAAACGATTTCCTTCCACCCTTTGTTGGAAATGTACTGAGGAAATTTTGGAGCGGTCACGCAGCGTTTGTTCGCTTTTACTTTTCATGAGGTTCTTTCTGACTATGCGAGTATCTACAGGGTCAAATGAAATAAATAAGCGAACCTCTGCAGACACGATACATATCGAAATATAATGTGTAACTACTCTAAATTTGTTCACTTAGTATGTAATGTTAAGAAAATGCTGTATTTACTTATAATTGTTTGTTACATTTAGTTCTGTATTTTCTGTTGTTTCCTGTAATTTCTATATCGTATAGAACGTTGGTAAATCTAAATAAATATATAAATAATCCTTCACGTTGAAGTATAGGTACGCTAACTGCGGTCGATGACCGACGACCGATGACCACACACAATAGCATCCAAATCAAAATCAAAATGTTTTATTTCACATAGGCCTACATGGGCACTTATGAAACGTCAGAAGCTAGGTGCACGGTTCCAATTGGTCGTTTCCTATGCAGAAGAACCGGCAAGAAACTCCATGGTTACTCTTTTTAAAAAATAATTGGCTTTTACAATGTTTCCAGATTAGAGTAGGTATGGGAGGACAGCGCAGGCCTGTCAACAAGTACCAAGTACTTGATAAAATAGAAAATGGTCTACAGATCTAAAGTCTATAACGCCTACAAAGTCCTCACATTTACAAAATAAGAATCTATCAAAAGGATAAATAATAAAAAAAGAAAAATAATAATAAAAACCTACTAAAACCAAGTGTTATGATTCCCATTAAAACCACTAATAAAGAGGTGAAAATTTTCATTTGTCTGTATATAATGTCAAATAATAAAAAAATTATGGCAAAAAGTATATACTTAATGTCAAATAATAAAGAAATTATGTCAAAAATTATGTAAAAAACAAAAAATAAATAGACATTTACATAGTTATGCCGTTAATGAGAAGCCAGGGCAGCCACATGTGCAGAAGGAATTATTGCCAGACTACCTTGTCTTCAACGTAGTCTTTAATCTTATAATATGCTTTTTGATAAGGACACGTTTGATGAGGGTTTTGAACTTTCCATCGCTAAGTTCTGTAACCGGCTTTGGCAACTTGTTATAAAAACGGATGCTGTTTACAAGAAATGACTTGCTAGTTTTAGTTAATCTAAATTTAGGTACCACAATTTCATTTTTACTTCGTGTATATATTATGGAAATCGCTTCTTATTTTGAAGAGTCCTAAGTTCTTGCGAACATACAAAATACTTTCTAAAATATAAAGAGAAGGCAGAGTTAGTATATCAATTTCTTTGAATTTGTTTCTAAGAGACTCGCGAGGACCCATTTTATAGATTGCGCGGATGGTCCTCTTCTGTAAAATGAAAATTGAATCTACGTCAGCTGCCGATCCCCACAGCAGAACACCATAAGACATGATACTGTGGAAATAAGCAAAGTATACTAACCTAACTGTGGCTATATCTGTCAACTGCCTTATTTTTCTTACTGCATATGCAGCTGAACTTAATCTACTTGAGAGAGCTCTAATGTGTGCGCCCCATTGTAATGTTATCAGTTAATTTTTTGTTTAATCATGTTTATAAGTACAGGGTGGGTTTTTGAGATAGGGCACTAAGAGCAGCTATCTTAATCGTTGTAGCTACAGGAAATCGGTGTAAGGAGACTTTCCTTAACTTTTTGAGAAATTATTTGCGTTCGCAGACTTTGAACAAAATGTACAGTCAGTAGGAAAATGGGCAATTTTCACAAAAACTTTTTTTTATGCCAATAGATCCTGTTTCTTAAGTACTAGAAAAGTCAGAAACCGCAAAAAAAAAACAATCCCATACAATTCGTAGGGAATGACACTCCAACTTATTTTTTTAATGATCGTGATAGACTGACCGCTACTATTAAATTAAATTTAAAATTAAATTAAATATTTGTTTATTAATGGCAACTAGGCCCAATTGTTAGTAACATTATTCTTAAAATCTATTGTTAGTAAACAAACACAGAAACAAAAACAAAGAACAAAGAAGGCAACATGAGGCTAGCTGTGGGGTCTTCTGACCAGCACCTCCACAGCGTGCGACAACCAGGGTGCGTCGTATTTCTCTATCAACATACTTAGGATGCTGTTAGAACTAGACCGCGCTCTTGATAAGATTGAATTTGTTTTTTTGCGCATTATGGCGTAAAAATCGTCGGTATGCGCAAATGCGAACATACCGGACGCACTACAACAGCGTGGCAGTCCCAACAGCATCCTGAAGCAGTTATTATATTGAATACGCAGGGCGTCTAGCGATCTCTTAGTATGCCTTACCCACAGGCCGCTCGTGTAGAACGATTGGCAATACGCTTTAAACAGCGTAATCTTTACCCCAATACTACAACGAGCAAACCTGTGTATCAGCATGTTGGCCCTGACCGCTAGTGCCCTGCGCTCTCGGTCTATATCTACATCGTCTTTGAGGTCTCCGGTTAGAAAGTGTCCCAGGTATTTAAATTTGTCAACTCTTTTGAGTGGCAACCCGTTAAGCTTTAAAACTGGGTTGCTATGTACACGTCTACCGGAGGCCTCAAAAACCATGTATACACTTTTGTTGACATTGTAGACCAGCCCAAGACTCGTGACATATCGCTCACACACGCGTAACAGCTCCCTGATCGAGCCGGCCGTTGGGCCCAGCAGCACCATGTCGTCTGCATAACTCAAATTGTTTACACAAACGTTGTCTATCCAGCATCCGACACGCATACTGCTGAGTCCAGCGATGAGCCCGTTTATGTACAGATTGAAGAGCTTTGGCGAGGTCAAACCACCCTGCCTCACCCCGCACTCCAATCTGTACATATCGGACAGAGCCCCTCCCCATCGAACGCAATTAAGCTGATTAGTGTACCAATATTTAAAGATCTCCAGGAGTTCGATTGATAATCCCGCATCCCTCAACCTCTCCCACAAGACATCATAGGCCACAAGGTCAAACGCCCTGGAAAGGTCAAGGAAGCAGGCATAAATGGGAGTATTTCTATCCGTGTAATATCGGACAGTTTGCTTGAGACTTAGAATTGCGCTTTCAGTGGAAAGCTTGGGCCTAAACCCAAACTGTGCGTCATGTAAATGTAAAATATTACCTAATTCTTTATCAAGCAAACTGTCCAATACTTTAGCTATTACAGTGGCAAGCGATATGGGTCTGTAGTTGGATGGATCAGAGATATCACCAGTTCTGTTCTTTACAATGGGGACCACCACTGTTTTCATCATGTTTGTTGGCAAGTACGAGTGACTGACACAGAGTGTGAAAAGCAAAGCCAGTAGCCTAGGTAAATGCGCGCCTGCATGTTTCAGGTGCTCAATACTGAGACTGTCATGTCCAGGTGACTTGCCTCTACACATTTTAGTAATAACCGAAGTCACCTGCTTGGCAGAAAAACAAGAAAGAGACTCACCCTGACAAGCCTCAGCACTGACACACTCGCTTGATGGTCCCAGCGGTGACGACACTACAAAAAGATCCTTGAACATATTGGCGACATCTTCCGAATTATCAAGGCCCCCGACACTCACAGGAAGGCCCGGCTTAAGGTTAAGTTTGTTGGTTGACTTCCAAAACTGAGTAAAGTTTTTCGATGACCTCTGCGAAGCCAAAATGTCCATTTTAATTTGGTCTTGATTTTTCTGACACCATTTAAGCCTGCCTCTAAAAACCTTTTGGCTCTCGCGCATCTCATCCCATACACTACCGAACTGAGGTCTGCCGAGTTGCACCCAAACCTGATGCCTTATCCGAGCCTCCCTGTGAGCCTCGTGCACATGCTTGTTCCATCCAACCACCCGACCTTTCATTCGTGCCTCTTTCTGCTCACAGGTATGAATAGCTGATTCCGATAACACAGACACAATGTCGCTGTACAACTTGTCCAGTACTTTTCTATGCTCAGTATTATTACACATTTTATCAGCACATGTTAAAAATTGCTCGGGAAAGTCAATGTCTTTAAGCTTACTATTACACAGATCATGGTATCTTCTGATCTGACTGTTATTTCGTTCGCGCCATATCACTTTGTTAGGGCTTTTTCCTGTAGTTTGCTGTGCCTTTGGCATGACAGTGTTTAGATTGCACTTTACAGTCAATGGCAGGTGGTCCGACCAGAAAACATCATAATCTATGCTTACACTGCTAACGGATTGCCAAGCCGCCCTGGTAACAATACAGTGATCAAGCCACCGTCTGCTTCCGTTTATGTCACTGATATAAGTATAACGTTCAGTGTTATTAGGCAGCTTTTCATGATCGGCGCAAATCCATTGTTGATCAGAGCAAAAATTACATAACTCTTTCCAAAAAGGTTGACTATGAAGACTGGCCGAAAATAAACAAATAAAAATTAAACTTCGAATTTATACTAATACTCGTCTTAATTTGCTTTGAAACTAGAATCTAGATTCTATTTTCAAAGCAAATTATGATTTTATTTTCAAAGCAAATTATGACGAGTGTGAACGATACCAAAATTATGTGTAGAATTTCGGAATAGATAGTGATTTCCGAAATTCTACACATGATTTTGGTATCGTTATCGTAACGATATGTTTGGTATCGTTTATGACCATATGCTTCGGTGACCACTTACCCTCACAGCTGGCCGCCCGCTTGTTTGCTATACTAACTAAGTAATGCTACTAATTAAATTTTATTCGAAGAATAAATATTGCTGTTTTATAGCTTTTGTACCTATATAGAAAATATATAACATGTCAAAAATTATTTTCTTCAGATAAAACTTATCTGACTATTGGAAAATTCGCCCTAAAAAAGTTTTTGTTAACAAGTCGTCGCGGTGCCGCACACACATTTACTTCCTGTATGTTTTCACTCTTTCCGAATAATACAGAATAGGGGATGTGTAGGGATGATAATACCATAATGGGAAACGGCTAATGTTGCGTGAGGGTGCATTTTCGTATGCACTTGTATAATAACAGTGGATTAGATGTGTGTTTGTACCTACTTTATAGGTGAAACGTTTATAGTTTTGTATTTATATGGTTTGTTAAAGGTGTGTGGGGTGTGTATAAATAAGCCAAGAATAATTTTGACGAGATATCGGTGCTTTGCAGTACCGAAGTGGACTAAAGTACTAATACAACAAATCAAAATCTTCACTAGTTTCAAACATAAATGAAGTAAAAAATTTATTTTTTGTTATCCTATATTGTGCCCCACTGCTGGGCAAAGGTCTCCCCTTTTTCGTTCCAAAACTTTCTCTCTTGAGCGATCTCTGACCATGTTGGCCCTGTAAACCTCGTTAGATCGTCACACCACCTTCGCCGTGATGTCCTCCTTCAGGAGTGAGTGACTGACTTTGCCCATCTCTTCGTGTGCAATCGCGCGATGTGACCGGCCCACTCCCACTTCAGCCTGGCTGTTTTTACTCCAACATCCGCTACTTGAGTTATTGTAAAAGCTTATTTAAAAATAAATTTTAGTAGTGGAATAAGTTATGGAAAACGCCTCCCACAAGGTGGACCTATGACCTTGTGCAGGCCGCTGGAATCAACTGGATGCGAGGAGCACAGAACCGGTCGAAGTCATCATCATCATCATTTCAGCCAAAAGACGTCCACTGGTGGACATAGGCCTCGCCCAATTTTGGGGGGGGGGGGGGGGGTTTGCCATAATCGCCACGCTTGGCAGGCGGGTTGGCGATCGCAGTATGGTATGATGGTGTAATGCATATAGAACGCTGCTGCCCATTCTTCGGTCTCCCTTAGTCGCCTTTTACGACACCCACGGGAAGTATGGGGTGGTGCTATTCTTTAAGTCCGGCACCACACAGACCAAAGGTCGAAGTGGCGGTGCTTAACGGAGCATGTCCAGCAGTGGACGTTTTTTTCTACTGAAATAATGAATAAGAGGATGAATGGAAAACGTCAACCAATAGCCATATAGGTAGTGATGCTATGTATATTCAGTCATGGACTGAATATACATTTCAGAGGACTCATATTAGGAGCTATGCCTGTTAGATGGTATGTCTATACGCAGAAAAAAACATTTGGTTATGAATATTTTATTCCAGGTAAAAACAAACTAAATGGCCGGGGCTAGTTTTCTTTTAATTTCCTCTGTTATAATTTTATTGTATGTTGCTTTTGAAATAATTACCTGTATTATCTACTGTTTAGATCATCGAAAGATTTTTTTTGTCGGTCAATTATATTTAGTTATTTTTAATTCGAAGACAAAGGTGCATTAAATTGATTTTGGAAATGGCCACGGATATTGACATGGCCTATGCTGTCGCACTGCTTAGCAAACGTCTCCTTTAGTTTTGGTTTTAAGAACTGCATTAATCTTTCTAAGAGTCGAATTAAAGTGTTGTGGCATCTACATCGCCATATGCAAACTACGCATCACCCTGACGTCACGCAAAGTCCTGCATCGCGCAAGCAGAGTTTACCGAGAAACAAGACAACGTCCCGACATCAAACGTCGCGCAGTAGTCCACCAGACACAACACCCGCTTCGTCGGAGTATTCTCCCTTTTCTATAGAGGATGAGTGAACTTTACATCCTGTTCCTCTTACCTCTATAAAAGTATTAATATTATTCTATTGCATCATAATGCCATAGTCAAAATCAACTGAAAGACGTCTAGGAAGGGTGGACCAAACTGTAACTGAACTTGTTTTGCTCGCATACTAACTTAGTCCTCCCTTCTTGGATGAAAAAGACAAATCCACTGCTGGACAAAGGCTTTTATAATACTTTCTATATCCACCTACCATTACAGCGTCTTTCGCCAGTCCATCTGTTGGTAATATTTGCATGGAGGCAATTGTAAGAAACATTATTAATTTATTAGTGGATCACTTGGGTTCCTCTCTCTGCTCATGCACTTAGTTCAAAGGATTTTTACAACGCAATACACTTACGGAACCAATTTGTAGAAATCAATGTCCAGACGTTTATGCTGTGTAGTCGATAGTAGGTAGGTACCACAGATATAGATAGTCCTAGATAACGCATGTATCACGATCTGTATGAAAACGAAGAGTGTCATTTTTTGACTACCTACTATGTCGTCACAAGAACTATTTAGTGATGGGAAAATCAAATCGATCCAAAGACGCCGACGCGTGCGGGACCCATCTCGCCCCGGGGCCTAGCGCACAGCCAACAGTAGTCAGGACTGAGCTCGAAAGTGGCGGCGGTTACGATTTTTGTACGTAAGCTGGGCATGGAAAGCAGGTGCTCTTGCGTTATCTAGATGTAGGTATCTATTTCTGTGGTAGGTACTTATTTGATTTCAGAAAACTGGAGGCGGCAAATAATTCTTCTATTCAGTTAGTTCGGAATCTATTATTGTGTATTTTGTATAAAGGTAGGTAAGCAACTATAGCAGTGTTCGTAATCTCAGATAATTAATATTCCATCGCCACTTAATCAGTTATCTACTTTAGTGAAATGTACTCTAAGTTGATTTTTGAGTGACCATTTGTAACAAAAAGGTCCTAATAGGTTTTTGGTTGCAATGGAATTTGAACTTTGTCAAGTATGACATTCAGTTTTTGTTCCATAACTTGAAAATTGTCTCCAATTCCTGACTCTAAGATAGATCAAGTTTTATGTTATACTATTTTGATTTGTATAAACAATATATTATATTATTATAAAAACAAAGTCCGCCGCGTCTGTCTGAACGCGCTAAACTCAAAAACTTCCGAACGGATTTTCATACGGTTTTGACCAATGGACGGAGTGAGGAAGTGCTTCGCGAATAAAAGTTCGTCGACTAAAGGTAGGTTTCGACCAAACGAGCTAACGCTTATTTTATTCCCATTCAATCAAATTCTTTTGGTGTAGAACAGAACATTCTTTCGTTGTTCTATTTTGTTTGCGGAGATTCCATGGAATGTTCTAAGAATGCTCGCTTGATTGATGTAAACGTTGTTCAAGCGTGCGAACAGTTGCCTAGGTACTGGAAAGTGTTTCTAGAAAGAACAATTTAGAGCTTCAATTTAAAGAATTTTATTTACATTGAAAGGCTATTAAAAATTAATTAATTTGACGGCGTTCGAGCATGCGAACAGTTGCCTAGAGCGTTCTTTCGTGTTCGAACTCCAAACCGTTCTTGTATTCTAGCGACTTGATACATGTATCTTATTATTACAGATTGGTCTCGAAAAAAATGTCTACATTCTACATTTCTTTTGTACTGACCACGTTCTTCTTGTAGTTATCCAGGTCTCTTCCTTCATTTTTTTTTTAAGTAATTGAGACAGAATGAGAAATGCAGAACCTGCAATTACAACATTACTCTCAGAGTCAGACAAAGTGTACCTAGTGTGACGAAAGGTTTACGTAGGGATATAAATAAGACCCACGTAAAGTGTCAACATAAAAAATATATTTAAAACAATTAAATAACAAGAGAAAAGGTGTGGGTAAGTCTACGGTCACTAGGTTCCCTTAATTTTCCCTGGGAGTAGCACAGTACTCTCCTGGCTCAGCTGGTGAGGCAATGACCGAAGCGGTGTGCCACGCTGCAGACGCCAGGTAAGGTGCCGGTAGGCGGGTGAAGCAGCCAGACCCGTTGAGCTCGATGCGGTCACGCGTGTAGAATATGTACCTGGCGTGGAGCTCGATGGTGAGGAGGGTTGCCGGAAAGTAGTGGCTCGTAGCTCCGCGTTCGGATGCCACCGATAGCTCCAGATGGAACCCTGGGATGGTGAGCCGGAACTTTTGATAACCATGTTAATCCGGAACTTCGGAACCCGGAATAATGCCCAGCGTCATTATGTGATCTATGATCATCTCCGCTGATTGTAACACCAAAGCTTGAGCAAAGCGAGTTGTACTGGTGCGCTAATGAAGGTGGTGTGTGATTGTCACAATCAGTACGGAGTTTGCAACAGGAGGTGAGAAGCACGGCGTGACTTGCACATTCTCAAAGTATGGAAAATACATAATTATTAAAATGCTCAGAGCTGAATTAAGGCAAATAGGTTGCATGAGAATTAATATGCGGAAGGTAAGGTAAGCTAAACAATAAGAAATAGGTTATGAGCAAATAGGCACACGCCTCGGTTAACCTAGATTATTATGTAGGTACACAAAATATACAGTTAATTAGCTGTTCAACACTTACCCAATATGGGGTTACACTGGTTTTATTAGACTCATTACTATCTTGGTCGATTAGAACAAAATAAGATTAACTGATTGCCATCGGAGACCAGCGTGGCTGGCTGTCGTGGAGGTCTCACGGACAAGTCGTGCCGCCAAGAATGAGCGACGCGAGCATGAGCATCCGTAGCCAGCATGCGACGGTGTGGCTGAAGTGTTACATGGTCTGTGGGTGTGGCAGGCCGGCGCGCACAGACTGACCGCTGGGCTTGCCAAGGCCATGACGAGGAGAGGGGACGCCAACGAGTAGGTACTCCTGTAGCAACCCAAGGTCACGCGCATTGCGTTGAATAAAAACACATGCAATTTGTTATTTTATTTAAAGTAATGATACAACGTTACACTAGTCTACAAACGGCCACAGACACTTGACGAATGAGCAATGGGCACTCGTTAGCCTGATCCAAACATCTCTAGAGCATGTGCAACAATTCCAGTTCTTGCTTCTTGGTATTCTGTTAGTGTGAATGATGAAAGCAAATAGCGCTAGAACAAGTACCCAGAGCGTCGTTGTTTGTTGCTATTTCGTTTGTTTAGTCTAAACCTACCTTAACAAAATCTCGCGAAACGAATTTTTGCACATACATTCATGAAGAGAATGCTCGTGGTGAGTATCGTGGGAGTAACTGATAAAAGTAGGACGCCTGCACTAATACTTAATGCAACTTGACACATAGTCGTGTCACTTGTCAAGGGTATAATGTAAGGGTTCTTGTTGTATCTGTCATCTCTAGTGCCAACATTAACCGATATGGTTGTAAACTAATCAAAAATGTTTTGTCCTTTTTTAGCATGGGGATCCATGTTTGCCACCGCTACAAACACTGATCAATAGTTGTGCTTGTGTAACAGTTTACGTTCATTAAGTATCTTCTCATACCTTGACATTGGCAAAATCATCGAACGTTACCGATGGAGCCAGAACCTTAAAAAAATAGAATAGAATAGAATAATGTTCTAAAATAAATCTCTATCTGTCTACCTATATAATTATATAAAATAAAGTCGTGTTAGTGCTATTTATAACTCAAGACTGGCTGAACCAATTTGGCTGAAATTTTTTGAACCAGGAGACGGACACTTTTTACCCGGTTTTTTTTTTTTTTAATATGTTTATTTACTTATAGGAGTAGGGTAGGAGTATTGTAGGAGTAGGTTAGGAGTAGGGTAGGAGTAGGGTAGGGTAGGAGTAGGTTAGAAGTAGAGTAGGAGTAGGGTAGGAGTAGGGTAGTAGTAGGGTAGGAGTAGGGTAGGAGTAAGGTAGGAGTAGGTTAGGAGTTGGTAGGAGTAGTGTAGGAGTAGTGTAGGAGTAGGGTAGGAGTAGTGTAGGAGTAGGATAGGAGTAGTGTAGGAGTAGGGTAGGAGTAGGTTAGGAGTAGGGTAGGAGTAGTGTAGGAGTAGGATAGGAGTAGGGTAGGAGTAAGGTAGGAGTAGGGTAGGAGTAGGGTAGGAGTAGTGTAGGAGTAGGGTCGGAGTAGGGTAGGAGTAGGGTCGGAGTAGGGTAGGAGCAGGGTAGGAGTAGGTTAGGAGTAGGGTAGAAGTAGGGTAGGAGTAGGGTAGGAGTAGGGTAGGAGTAGGATAGGGGTAGGGTAGGGTAGAAGTAGGGTAGGAGTAGGGTAGGAGTAGAGTAGGAGTAGGGTAGGGGTAGGGTAGGGTAAAGGGTAGGTCACCACGCGAACGAAGTAGCGCCGGGCAGCTAAAAATAATTTATATGGCAAAACAACGTTTGCCGGGTCAGCTAGTTAGTTATAAAAGGTTAACTGCCCTTTTCTTCAATAACATAAACGAACTTCTATAATAAAGACGATGTCACAGCAAAATGCCGCATCAGCACTTTCGCCGTTCCATCTACTCCTTTCTTTCCCCAATAGTAATGTAACCTGGTGAGGCGCTCGTTTCTGTAGCATCTGTTCGATTTTCCCGCTTTACTAGATCTTGTTTCGGCACAGATAGAAAAGTGTTCAGCCTACGGATATTGGCGCTATTCTCATTATGATAAAAGGTTCAATACCGGGGTACCTTTGCTGTTTGTGTGTTTCTGTTTTTGTGTTTTTATTTAATTTGGTATAAGCTATAGACCTGTTTTTATGTCCTCATAATCAGCCTATAATGTGCCCACTGCCGGGACACAGGCCTCCTCTCAGTGAGAGGAAGTGGGCCGTAATCCACCACGCGGGCCCAGTGTGGGTTGATGGAAGTCACATGTCTTCGAATTTTTGGTTCGAGAGCAGTGCCTGTCTGGGTTCGAAACTAGGACCTACAACTCGTGAGTCGTGTCCGTTACCACTGGGCCACCACTGCTCCACACAGCTGTTATATGTCCAGTACTGGAAAAAAATAAACGCACGTTTTATCTACTTCATAAATGATCAAACAACAACTGATTGGGATTATGAAATTTTGCATATCATATAACGGAAGTGAGAACTAAGAAAGGATTTTTTTAAATTCATCCACAGGGTTAAAATTAAATAGGGGGGTTGTAAACAACCTTAGTGAAATGCTCCAATTCTTATTTTATCCGATTTTCCCAAAGAGGTTCAAACAAAGTAAATCATTCAGCCCTTAAAGTATAACGGTATACGTTCCCTGGAGCGATACTTCGGGCGGTAACATTTAAAATTTTCGAGACAAAAGCTTTCTCAGATTTACGGTAGGTTTGTGTAAATTGGAAACTTCCAGAAGACATATTGCATTTGCCGCAAAATTAATGTCATCCGCATCGGTATTATCACAAAGATAAACTTTTAGGTATCTAATGATTTGAGGAAAAGAACCTTCGTGATTAGAACTCAAAGTAGATAATACAATAGGTATGATGATGAGATAAGATGAGTGATGGTTTTGGATCTATATTAATATATGTATACCATTGTACATAATCACGAGTAGGTTTTTAGGCTCAAAGACCGAAAAATATCATTGAGCGATAAAAGAGTCCACAACGCGTTGTGACCTCTTCAAATTGTCCAATCATCATCAGCCTACAGCAGTCCAATGCTGGACATAGGCCTCTCCAGTTGCACGCCATTTAGTCAATTCTTGGCAACTCTCATCTAGCTGCTACCAGTCACCCTGCGGAGATCGAACTGACCAAATTGTCCAGTACCAACGCCAAATTTGTGTCGTGCTTGTTATAGCAGCCACAAGGTGTCTCGAATAACGCAATAAAACGCATTATTAGATTCTTTGATCTAGACCTCATTATTGGTTTTAAAGATAATTCACGCAATACAACACATCGCTTATTCATCAGTAGTTCTTTTATGAATGCAAAAAACCACAATGCGTTGTGGTAAATACGAAATGCCATGACACATTCTGTACACTGTTCCTACAGAAATGGGCTCATGAGAATTTTAAACACATTTCCACGAAAGATTTTTATGTAAAACAGATGTAAATAAATCAACACAGTCTTTTGTACAAACAACAATATAATGAAGAAGTGTCAATTTTTTTATGGATTTATTATCAAAATGTAAAAATAAATTGAAACGAAACTGTGGAAGAATGATTAAAATATTTCTGTTGAACGATAGCTGTTTTGCGTGGATAGGTATGTTTTCCCCAATCTTTTCTTATTTTTTAACCGACTGCGTCAGAAGGAGGGTTATGTTTTTCGAGTGTATGTATGTATGTACATCTTTGGCACGCTCTGTAGCCTAAACGGCTTGATCGATTTCAGCTTGAGAGGTGCCGTTAGATTCGTCTTAATTGTGAGAGTGACACTGGGTATATCAAAATTGAAAAAAAGGCCGATTTTTGACGCAATATGTCTTCAAAAAAAATTTTTTTTTTTTTCTCGAAACCTGTCGAGTGGGGTATCAAAATAAAGGGTTTTAAAAGGTGATTACTTAAATATATATAACTTGTATGGTTAAAAGTAATTCGAAGTGACAAATCGTAAAAAACACGTACCAAGAACTAAATCGTTCGCAAACGATTTAATCTTTCACATTTGTAAACTAAAAAGCTGGAAATAAAAAAAAGTAATTTAAAAAATTAAAAAAGCCGACTGCGAAACTGACAAGCCCATTTTAAATTAAATAAAAGTTGGAAGCAGGCGGGGCCCATACCATTTTTATTATATTTTCAAATTCAAATGGGTCCCGCCTGCTTCCAAATTTTATTTAATTTAAAATGGGCTTGTTTGTAGTTTTTCAGTTTCGCAGTCGGGTTTTTTTTATTTTTTAAATTACTTTTTTTTTGTGTTTATGTTCTTTTTGCGCCATGTTTACCGCAAATAAACGTATTTTCGTTCTTTCTTCTAGAAATGATAAAGTTATGGGACTTTGAAGTTTCGCTTGCAAGAATTACACGGGGCGCTCCAGGGTGGACGTCATTTGACCTAGACGGCTCATATTTGCTGAGTAGGTACCTCCAAATTCATTGGTATAGTCACTAGTGTCTTGCGATGGCTCAGGTTAAAAAAATACGCCTACAAATATTGTATTTTTCCTATGTGTCAAAGCACGACAATTAAAATCCTCAATAATTTTTTTCTTCCACTAGAGTGAAATAAAAATTACACACTCATAAATAAAAAAACAAACAACTGTATGTAAATAACTACAAACGGCGCGAGAGCCCTGACGCGGGGATTTCGTTTGTATGAAAAATCTTATTACTTAAGTTAATAAACTTGAAAATGGGCACAAATACTTATCGAAGTATATTATGAAGTTTGGCATTTTTTGTTTGTCTAAACTACCCCCTAAAGGGGGATTGGGGGTGTCAAAATTTGTATGGAAGAATTTTAACGCGTAGTCCGATTAACTCGAAATTCGGTATTTATACTTCAGACCAAAAATAAAGAATAACGTGTAGCAGGGTTTTTCGAAAATCTACCCCTAACGGGCTGAAAAGGGGTAGTTAATTATACAGGCGACGATTTTACTGCGTGGCTTGATTAACTCGGAAATTGGTATAAATAATCTTTAAGCAAGCTATAGAAACATTACCAGATAAAAAGTGGGGATACAGTAAAATCTTATTCATTTGGTTAATAAACTTGAAACTTGGCAATAATAAAGAATGTCACTTTTAGTTTTAAAAACCCCTCACAGAGGATATATGAATATGTAACCCGCTGTCGGATAAACCCGAAACTCGGTATTACTAAAATAAAAAAGTAAGTAGGTACCTATGTGTTTTAGGGTTTTTCAAAAATCGACTCCTACCAAGGTGGAAAAGGGTAATAAAGTTTAAGGGGTGGATTGCTGGGAAATATAGTAGGAACTACTGTATCCACTAGCAGGAATAGCGCCAGCAGTGTTTCGCATAGCGCTGGCAAGCTCCAGCGAAAGAGTCAAAATGGTCTCCGACACACGACCCCCTTTGCATTACAACATCCTTGTGCCACAAAGGCTGAAAAGCCGAAACAGTTATTAAAGTGTGTCGTTCCACTCACTGGCGAACCATCACAGGAAAGATTGAAGCTGTGGCGAGCAGTGCTTCTTACCCAAACCGTTCGTTCCAACCGCTGAAGACCTCCCACCTGGACATGAGTTACCTTGGGTAACCTGGAAGTTTTTAAACAGACTCCTGACCCAGGTTGGTCGCAGCAAGGAAAACCTGTTCAGGGGAGATTCATAGACAACTCCACCTTGGAGTTTAAATGTGGTGCTCTTCCACAAACGATGGGACACTTAATATAATGTCCTGCGTGTCCTGTCAGCTGCACGTTACAGGAACTGGTGGACGCTGGTGATAGCGCCAAACAAGTAGCCGAATTCTGGGCCGAGTCCATTTAGATTGCTATCGACACGCTAAGAAGAAGGGCTTAATTTTACTGCTTGATTGCATTAACTCGAAAATGGGTATCGGTCTTTGAGTCAAGTTATGAACACAATAGCGATTTTTCAAAATTCCACCCCTGTGGGGGTGAAAAGCGGGGGTACAGGGGCCCTAAAAGGCCACTTTGGCAGAATCATAAAAGGATAACATAGTGGACAGTTAACCGTTAAGTTAATCGTATCAAATCCCATTGGTAAAGCCTTTTTCACTTATTTTTTTTTTGTCTGTGCTAAAATACCAATCAATCCGATCCAAATCCAATCCAAATCTCTTTGATTATACCTACGTAGTGCAGCGAAAAGAAGAAAAACACGGACTGTCTTCGCCATTCACGATTCATAATGTTATCCTTTTATGATTCTCCAAAGTGGCCTTTTTGGGCCCCCCGTTTATTTGAAAAATCTGATTGCTTTGATTTACAAACTTAAAAATGGCCCGAATACTTATTTATCTAAATTAATGTTACAGACCATAAACATTTTCGAAATTTTTAGAGGAAAGTACGAAATAGGTACACGCGGACGAAGTCGCGGGCAAAGTGCTATAAGTCATTTATTGATTAAAAAAAAAATCTGCGATTTATTAGTTTTGATCTATATATTTTAATACCATTACGTTAAATATAGTGCTAACATCATCATGTAACTTCTCCATTCACGAAAACGAAGTTAACAAACCGACATGTTTCTACGAATACACTCGTTTTTTACTCTTCTTGTTCAAAAAAGACCTCCCACATGAACTTTTAGTATTTACCCATTGACCGATTTGTCTTGGACATTGCTCCAGCAAATTGCACTGTGAAGTTTCTTCACACCAGCCACAGTTGAATCTCTTATCCAAAGCTTGGCACTCCAAACAGTTCCTTGCCATTGAATCACACTTGTATACCACCATCAAGACCATATTGGAGTATGGTTCTGCTCCGCCCCACAGCAATCTCACGTAACCCAAAGTTACAACTCGACTTATCCGCAATTTTGTCATATCACAGTACAATATACCGTTACCAAATGAACCTTTAAGTCTTACGACCTTTTGCTCTATATGGATTTCACACATTATATTCCGTTTGTAAAGTGTGTAATCATCTATTCTCAAATTCAGTTTGATGAACCTCCTTATGTTAGCGGGGACAAATACGGGATCACTTGATATTATTTCAGTACAATATCTGATTAGAGAATTCTTGTGATAAGCTTTATCGAAAAATACTTTTTGAGGGCAGTTAAGAGTTGGGTAGTGTGTACATCCGACTTCGTGGCACCAGTCGCATTGAGCGCCTGCCCTCTTACAATCCCAGCAACTGTTAAATGAAGTGCAGTAAGCCTGGACTGAATCTATTTCAGATAACTTCGTGTTATGTGGTTTTGTTAACTTAATGTATGTGAGCATAAACAAAACCATTTTATTTAAGTTTAACATCGTCCTCTTTATTTCTGCTGTCGAGTCTACGACAAGCCCTTACAGCATAGCCCCCCCCTGAAAGGCAAATAGTTATTTCTGAGTTTATTTTTAAATAAAAAATGTTGCTGAATACTGCTTCTATTACTACTCTAGTAGTCTTAACTATAGTTACTAAATTGAGAATACTGGATTCAGCTGCATCTTTTTGCAAGCCAACGCCAAAATCAGTTACATAGGGAGCTAGGCAAATGATTTGTGTATTTTTTTTTCATCAGCGCTGCTCTCAAAACTGAGAAGGAAAACATCGTGAGGAAACCGGCATGTCCTAGAACCAAAAAATCGAAGACTTGAAATATCTACCAACCCGCACTGGGCCCGCGTAGTGGATTACGGCCCACTCCCTCTTAAAGATAAAAGCAATGGTAACATTATAGGCTGATTATGTGAGGTAGATAATGAAATTGAAAATTTTGTTCACAATTTCACAAACAATAAACAACTTAAACTACTTACAGATAAAGTGAAATTTAAATAATTATTAACACCACAGACAAGGAACTCTTTCAGCAAAGTAAACCTTACTAAACATCTTAAGAGGTGTCCTTACTATTTATACTTAAGTATAGATGGATAAATATTTTCAAATAAGATTGTAAACATAGCTGGTTGATCAAAGATTACATATTAAATGATATCACTGCTGATGTAACAATGCAATGCGTATTGTTCGGAGGCAGTTTGTTTTATATTTACTAACAGCTAATACTAGTTAGCGTATTGGCATGCGAAATATGGTACGCCTCCAAGCTATATGGACCGGCGACCTTAAAAAGGTGTTGTTGACTCCGATAGGCTGAATTGATTGATTGAATTGTAGCCTGGCCTCTACATATTGCACGCTCCTGCACGTTTCACGTTGCATCTGCACGCTGCACCAAACGGCGCGCTGCACGCGTTTCTGATCTGTGCGCTACACGGCGTCCTACGGCCTGCTGCCAACGCACTCTGACTGCGGCCTTTCGAAGTTTCGAAGGCTGACTGACTTCTTGCTAAGGCTGTGCTGGCAAGCCCTCGTGCGTCCCGTAGAATCAAGGACGGTACCCTTCTTAACTAACAAGTGTGATAGTGCTCAGAACAGAATCAGAGTGACCTTACCCGCGATCTAGCAATTACCCGCGATCTAGAAATTACCTTTATAATTTCTACAGTAGTAGTAGTAGCTAGGTCGGTCGGTAGTGGGCTAGGTATGTAGGTTGATAAGTGGTGGGCTCGTTGATTAATGATTTTAGTCCTGTAAGTAGGTTTTTAGAAACACGTCAACCATATTTTTAAAAACTAGATGAGGTCGGCGTTTCCTACTCTAAGAAAAAAGGCCGAAACAAACTCGGAGGTCACAGTCTCTTTCAAGTCCAGACTTAATCTTGGTCAGATCATGTGAAGACTATATAGATTGGTGTCTGAAAAGGTCTTTTGAGGAAAGAACAACACAGATTTAGTGAACCTGTCCAGTCAGTGCACGTGATTCGACGAACAATACCAAAGAATAGACATTTGGGTAGGCTGCATAAATTACTCAAACTGCCAGAACATGACTAAAACTAACTGAGAAAAAATAAAGACAAAAGAAAATTAACCCACATAGTCTTTACTTTCACAGTTAGCATAGTAAGTATTAAACTGTTAGTTTACCTCAAACTCATAGCCGTCACAGAATACTAATTCGTACTACTAATACTATTTATATTAAAAAAATAATTCAATATAAACTTTTTACCGATGTTACCAATTATTCTTTATTATAGTTAGCTTATTTCTCTAATTCATTGTTTTATGCATGTGGTGTTTACCTATAAGTAACTGATGCACTGTTATTTTACTTTCAAAATGTATTATCACATCAGTGTATTGTATCAATGTAATCAATTGTTGGTGAACCTAATAATTTCGTGTAGTTAAAGTCAAATTATTTGTTAAAAATATAAACGCAGGTATGACAATTAAAAGATTTATATTTGTCTTTCTATATACAGCATCAGTATCAGAATTTATCCTTTACTGTCCCACTTCTGGGCAGATACCTCCGTCTTCCTTTTCCACACTTCTATCCTAAGTTATTGTAGGCCAGACCTTTTGGTAGACGATAGGTAATAATCTAATTCATTCCTACAACCTGCATTGTCGCCTAGCATTCTTAGGGACCCAATCAGTGGTGCTCCTACCCCACAGCTCATCAACCATACTGTGGCAAACAAGTCCGGCCTAATTAAATACTACTTATTTAAAGTGTTTACATAATTTAAAAAGCTCACAGTCTTAAAATAATAATAATATGTACAAGTATTTAGAAAGGAGGGGAAATAATCAAAGGCCATCAAAAAATTCGTCCGCATCGCTGTCAACAGGAAACGTGCCCAAAAGGCTGGCAGCATTGCCACGTTGTATGGCAATGCTGATTCGTTGGCCAAAAAATATGTCAGCCCTCTGGTCACGTGAAGAGTCGACCAACCGCTTGGCGATGTCTCGAAATACTAAGTGGGCACTCGGGTCCCGTGGACCTAGTGTTTCAACCCCAAACGGCTCAAAAATATAAGTTCCAAAGAGATTGGATTATTTACGCCGTTTGAGGTTTTCCGCACCTGCAGCAGCCGCCCCAGCTCAGCTCACCGTTCTTGGAAGATGGGATGGCGCAAGGGTGTTGACTCAGGTCGCATCCCACACCAAAGGCCTACCTACCTTCAAAGGCATTATTGTTATTCCGTCTTGTCTCTATCCATCTTCGCGTGTCTTGGCACCGAAGGTTCTGTTTCAGGTTCAGGTGGAGGTGTTCTGGTTCAGGTTCTGTTTTAGTACCCAATGGCTTGCCATTGGGTTCTAAAACAGATGGCAAGAGTGACAAGAGCACGACGGATGATATCATTGATGCTGGCATGCCGTGCTATCCGTCCTGCGCTTTTACTGCAGGATAAGTCGTGGTGTCCGAGGCAGTCGACACATTCGCCGCATTGGCAGCGATGCGGAGCTACGCAAGGGGCGCCCAGACACTACTTAGGTTAAATAAAAACTGCAATTGACAATGTATTTTATAACATCTGCCTCATTTGTCTAGTGGTCGCAAACGCTACTGCTGAGCATCTTCTTAGCGTGTCGATAGGAATCTAAATAGACTCGGCCCAGACTTCAGCTACTTGTTTAGCGCCATCACCAGCGTCCGCCAGTTCCTGTAAAGTGCAGCTGACCGGACTCGCAGGACACGATATTAAGTGTCCCATCGTTTGTGGAACAAAACTCACTGCGACATGAGACCCATCGAGATGAAATCCAAAGCCGGCCACACAACCATGGACTTACGCTTATCACCGAGATCTGTCGAACCGAAAGCACGGATAGAAATTATCCCCGTTGATGTTGGTAACTGCACTATCACTTCCGTTTACTGCTGAGCACGAGGTCTTAGGTTCGATTGCCACGTCGGACAAAGTGAAATTGGGTTTTTCTATCAGGAATTTCTCAGTAGCAGCCTGGATTCTGGATTTGTGCACGGTTGAAGGCAATAGGCTCACTCTCTATTATGTAGTCACCAAAAGAGATAAGTAATCAGGGTCGTCGGATATAGTTGAAGTTTAGTAAGAACCCGCTGGATGTTTTCAAATGAAAATTAATTTGATAAATGAGCTGATTGTTTTCTGTTAATTAAATTAAATTTTATTCGGTAATATCTATCGATTTCTTACCAAACTTCAACTACACACATCAAAAGTGTCTAGGGATCAAGCATTTTTATGCGGATTTCTTGAGATTGAGATGTGGCTTTGTAATAAATTTATGATTTTATAAATTTATATGGATCCTTTTTGGTGCATTTCATAATTTGAATCAGGAACTGTGAATCAAATTCGAGTAAAAGATGAAATCAGCTGTCAATATTTTCCCTATAAAAACATACAACGCATTGAAGACATTATTAGTGCTACTGTTTCCCTACTACTGATTAAAACCAACGTTATTATGGAGCGGCGACGTCATTTAAGCAGGGAAGAAATGCTCAGAGCCGTGGGAATGATAGAAGCTGGTTCCCGGCAACGTACTGTGGCTTTAGCTCTGAATACAAGTCAGAGTGTTATCAGTCGACTTTGGACACGTTACCGAAGCACTGGTACCGTGGCTGAGCGCCATGGAGGACGGTATCGCTGCACCACACGGAGACAAGACCGATACATTCAAATCTTAACTCGAAGAGCTCCAACAATAACCGCCATGATGTTAGCCGTGAGGCTTCATCACTCTTCAGGGAACTTAATTAGCGACCAAACAGTCAGAAACCGCTTGCATGAAGTGAACCTTCATTCCCGAAGACCGCTACGGGTATCACCTATAGCAATGCACAATCGTAGGATTCGATATCAATGGGCTCTTGAACACAGAAATTGGGCAGAAGAACAATGTCGTTTCGTGTGCTTTTCTGATGAGTCTCGTTTTGGTATGAGACCGGATACAAGACGTATACGACACTGGAGAACCCCTGGACGCCAACAGCGATTAAAATCCTGCCAGGAAGTCCATCCTTATAGTGGTGGAACCATCATGGTATGGGCGGGTATTTGGATCGGCGGAAGAACTGAGTTGATTTGGATCAGAGGCAACCTCAACGCTCAAATTTATGCTGAGACGATTGTATCAGACGTCATCGTTCCTCTACAAGTGCAAATCGGTCCCTTATTTCAGTTAATGCATGATAATGCACGACCGCACACCGCAAGAGTTGTAAGACAGACTCTCGCCGCAGCTAACATCAATGTCCTGCCCTGGCCTGCTCAGTCGCCAGACTTGAACCCGATTGAGCATGCATGGGATATGCTACAGAGAAGAGCTCTGCCGAATATGGAGGGTATCCAGTCGCAAGAAGACCTTTTTTAGGGTTCCGTACCCAAAGGGTAACAACGGGACCATATTACTAAGACTTCGCTGTCTGTCCGTCTGTCCGTCTGTCCGTCTGTCTGTCTGTCTGTCACCAGGCTGTATCTCAAGAACCGCGACAGCTAGACAGTTGAAATTTTCACAGATGATGTATTTCTGTTGCCGCTATAACAACAAATACTAAAAACAAAATAAAATAAATATTTAAGGGGGGCTCCCATACAACAAATGCGATTTTTTTGCCCTTTTTTGCTCGATATCAAAAATGGCAACAGGTAGGCACTAGAAATATTCACAAAATTCTCAGTTGTATTTAAACTTTAATAATAAATAATAAAATTAAAATAAAATAAATATTTAAGGGGGCTCCCATACAACAAACATGTTTTTTCGGCGTTTTTGCCTTGTGGTACGGAACCCTTCGTGTGCGAGTCCGACTCGCACTTGGCCAGTTTTTTTGTTGTTGCAACGAACATGGGCGGCCATTCCACAGCGTGATTTGGATGAACTCATTTTGAGTATGCCAAACCGACGTTCTTGTGTTGTTAGTGTTCGCGGTAGAAACACGGATTATTAATTGTTTAAGTTACCCAATAAAATTTTAAAGAAAACTGTTATTTCAGTCTTTTTTTCGAACTTTTGTGTTAGTGGTTCAAATGTCAAAAATCCCTTTATTAGGAAAATGGCAAATTTCTTTATTAATGCAAAGGTGACTTGGTTTATCGTTACTGTGACAAACGAAAACACTTTATTTGATGAATCCTTAAAGAAAATTTTAATTAATATCAATCAGGAGGAAAGTTATTGCAAAAATATATGTTGATCCCTAGACACTTTTGATGTGTGTATATGCACGACCCTGGTTACTTATCTCCTTTGTTGACCATACATGGGACTACAGAACTGGCCAAATGTGGCTGTACTATAGATACATATATGTCGCATCACCGGGTAGCCGAGATGCGATACATCGGGACTTCTTCACGATCCGACATAGTTTAGATAGGTGTGGGCACTACAGTGGGTACTTGAACGAAAAGATTATTTGAATTTAAAGCAACTTTAATAAACTAGCGATCAACAACCGAAACGCACATGTGCGTCGGAAACAAACACGTGCGTTGGTATTGAGCGTTTGCCAAGACTGTCCGAGCTCGACGGCGGTCGACTGTAGACTGTCGCAACACTCGGTCTCTCCACCAGTCCTCGCTGCATCCCCTCTACCGACGATCGTGTCCAAGCGGTAGGGCTCGCTTGCGTTTCCGATCACATGATTCTTCGTTTACCAAACAAATTGTTAGATGGCGCTGTTCACTATACTGTGGCGTCATCTATCCACGACATATACATATAGGTACACCTTTGTATAACTTTTCGGGGATTACAGGTTATGTTATGTTAGATTTATAAATCTAACATGCGAATGAGTTTTTTGAGAAAAAATAATGACAGTAAGTTATTTACATTTTATTTTATTACAACTGCATATCCGACCAGTGACTACAAAAGTTGCGAAACTGTTACTTAAACTAGAATAATTAAATCAAACATGATTTTTAATGCAGTGGTTTCTTAGCAACATTGGATCCTTACAATCTACAGTATAAGTAAGCGCAATAAAACACCATTCGAATATTTACGAATAGCTAACCGAACGTTTTCGAATGCTGTTTTTCATAACTCGAAAACTGACGACATGCTGCCTTAGAACCAGAGTTACGGATTTGTTATTTTATTAAATAAAATAGTAAAGTTATGAGTATTCTGTAATTAATTTAAATACATATTTTATAAGCACAGCACGTAAACTATAGACCAAGGCAAGCCATTTATTTTTAAAGTACTAAATGTTCAAGACTACACCAGTTTCATAATAGTATGATTACAAGACAACCTATTCAGAGTCCATTTGAAGCTACTGTCGGGACATTTTTCTTTAATCACACATTTTGCTATTGAATCACACCACCCGCATCCATACCAAGCTGGGATTTCCCTACATGCGTCACAGTAACCGGCCAATATTTCACAATTGTACACATTCAGCGGAATATGATTTGAATATGGTTGAGCTCCGCCCCACATCAGAGTGAGGTAACCTCTATCCAATTCACCATATAGGCTAGCAAATGAGTGCAACACAACAGGATAACAATGCACGACATCATTTAGTATCCGTCCTTTAAGGTGAGTCATCCTGTCTCCAATCTTGATCTGGCATATAATTTCTTTATCGTAGAGTGCTGGATCTGGTACATAGAGTTTAACTTTTATACTAGTTCTTACCCCCGCTGGGACTACTATGGGCCCTTCATGTTCGGCGAATGGACAAGCTTTTGTTTCTCCAGTTATATTGGATTTTTCAGCTTGGATCTCAGCAAAAGGACATTTGTGTTCAGGACTGTCTGTGCATCCATAGTTATGACACCAGCCACATGGAAACCATAAACTTTTCACACATTCGAAGCAATTGTCAAAAGAACGGCAATAACTGCTTGTATCTTTCACCGGTGCTTTAAATTCTTTGTAACGGTTCATTGATTGCAGAAAAGTCTTGATTCTATACTTGTCCTCAGATTTTAAAATGACTTCGTCTTCAGGGAACTCCGCAGTAAGCTGCGTATTTTTTGCAGTCCATGCTTCCATTGCTTTCATTTTACTAATAATGAATATTAGAGATAAAGTTCCAATCCACATAGTGACCGTTCGAACCAAAGAAATTATATCAAATACAGACTCAACACGGCAATTTCTCTTTATGTATTATAGCTAACACATTTCTTATTATTTGCATTTCCGTTTGTTTAACATAACATTATGTTCTAGGTTAAATAGGGCGTGTGAAGTAATAATACAATTACAATTGTCTTTCTCTTTCTATGGACCGTATTTTTTTCAATGGGTAGTATTTTAAAACATACTACCCTACAATCCATAATAAGAAAATATAGGTTTGTGTTAAATAAACAATCGTTGCTCAGCACCGTATTAGCAGTTACCTATCTTAACGAATTTTTGTCACTTCGGATTATGCCACGGAGGGATATAACTAAACAGACAAATCAGCACCCTAGTTGCCAACACACCTTTTAGAATAATCCGAAGGGTTTTGAAGAAAATTCATAATCCAATTCTTCAGATGTTTGAAAAATTCGTCTGCTCGACAGCGTAGATACCGCAATGAATATTGTTGAACTATCTAAATGAGATTTGTGAGTGTTACCCAACTACCCCGCAGATCTGATCGTTCTATCCGGTCACGAAATAATCAGGCTGCTCGAAATAATCATAGATCGCCTATGATTATTTCGAGGAGCCTGATTACCTATTTCGGACTATGAGACTATGAGGACTTTTGATCGTGGATCTATTTTTACCAAGAACACCACATAAAGATTCATACCCAAGCGTCGTCTTTGCTATGACGTTAGCATAAGGCGCAAAAATACCGAGCGAAAACAAACGAGCATTTCAAAAAGACAAGGTTGAGAAATCTCAAAGAAACAAGTCCAGTTTTATTTCATTTGGAACAGGACACTGGTAGAGACGAAGTTATAGTTGACTGCGACTAACTTGTAAATACAGAAGTGAATTTGGCGCCATGCTGCAAGAGAGTTGTAATGAAAAAGTTTCCAGCTACTGGAGGAAACTCTAAAAGCTGTTAATCGGGACATTCATGTTTGCGTCGGAAACAAATTGGTTCATGTAAGGCATTGAGACAGTTCCATTTGCGATGACCTAAAACATAACTATAATATTATATAAGGTAAGTATATCTATTCATACATGAAATTTTTTAAGGTGGTAAAGAAGTTATATACTTACAAATGAAAAAAAAAATATCTAAGTGATTTTTATTTTACGTAATTATTATAACTTTAAAAGTACTTGAGACATTTTACATAAAACCTTTACTGTACTTATTTAGTGTTTTTGAGAATGTTCTTTACCTGCTGTACAACCGAGCTGGATTTTTAAAGTAAGTATATAAAATTTGCAACAATTTTAGCGAGAACCCGAGTTTGAAATTAATACTTCAAACATTGAGCATTATTTTACAAAAATGTATTTCCAATTCGAAGGTTTCCGAGCACCACGCAGTTAGGTCTTTCGAAACGGCAAACTTAGTTTTACACTATTGGTATCTATCCCAACAATATCCCAAAAATCAGCAATTTTTGCGGCCCGACACGATTTTTGTGTCAACGGCGACTAGCCTATTATGTTATATATTTTGAACGTACTCTTTTATAAGTTCTGAATAATCTTGGAAGTCCACGGCATCACAATTACACAGGGAAGTAAAATGTATGGAAATATATTATGGAGATGCTTTTAAATTTCCTTTCGCGATAACTTTTTAACATGCACGTATTTCCATATTTTTTTAGACGTGGATGTAGGCGTCCACGATAATACCGTAAAGTTAGGAATTAAAAAGCACACCATTGATCCAGCGCCTGATTTCTCTCCGGTCTAATTTTTATAATTGTCTTTTCGAGAATTTTAATTCTGCAGGTGCATCTACTGCGTAAACATTGAGACTCCTCAATGTTTCAAATTTGTCAATTTGTGTGCAATGTGTCAAATTTTAATTCAAAATGGGAAATCTTCCCATTTTGAATTAAATTTTGAGTAAAGGTCTCGACATTTAAATTCACGTTCCAACTCCTTATTGCTGGGAGTGATATAGTATGTTTACATAAATCATTAAAATAAAACAAATAACTCAGAAAATTTAATCATTTTCTGCTACCACTACCCGTCTTTTGCGGTTACATCAGTTACATCAGTCAGGTTCTGTGGTTGGATTAGTGGCGTCACCAGGTTCTGCGGTAGGATCAGTGGCGACACCAGGTTCTGTGGTTGGATCAGTGGCGTCACCAGGTTTTGTGGTTGAATCAGTGGCGTCACCAGGTTCTGCGGTTATATCAGTGGTGCCATCAGGTTTTGCGGTTGTATCGAAGGTGCCACCAGATTCTGCGGTTGAATCAGTGGCGCCACCAGGATCTGCGGTTGTATCAGTTGCGCCACCAGGTTCTGCGGTTATATCAGTGGCACCACCAGGTTCTGTAGTACCTTCTTCAGTGTCACCACTTGCATCACCAGATCCAGGATCGGTAACTGTAGCACCACCTTCGCTGGAAGTAGTGGCAGTACTACTAGTAGTACTTATAGTTGATATAGTGATCATTCGCGTAGTCTTGAATGTGCTCGGCTGCTTGTTTTCACAACCAACGTATATGTTGACGGAAATGGGATGCCTGTAAGTTGATTTGATGCGTACGCTTATAAATTTTTTCCTTAGACCACCGCGAACAATTGTCGTGATGGGGCCTCGACCCTGTCCAAGGCGGTCGACCACTCTGAAGTAGGTTATCTGTAAAAAGAGATTGGTCCGTCAATAAGACACACGGATTCAAAAGTACGAATGGTACATACCAATTTAAATACTAAGTTATTTAAAAGTAAAATGTACGAATGGTTATATTTCTGGCGGTGCCTCGTAGCCGGGCCAACTTGCTGGGTAAAGCACCTTTGACGCGCGCCTTGCATACACGGAAAGGGTGGATTTATTTAGCTGTTCTCTAAATGGGTTCACACAAATTAAGTCTTTACATGATCACATTGTAAATACGTAGTTTAACAACGTTTTTTCCATTACAGCTTATCAAAGTTGTAATGGAAAAAAAATTGTATAAGACTACGCTACTGATTTGGGGTAACCTGTAATGCTAATTGTGTTGGGAATAATAATAATTAAATAAATAAATATGATAATAGTTTTTATAGTGTTAAGGATTTCATTGACAATAATGTTAATTGTACAGACGCCAGCACTTCAAGCTACTGCAATCTGTCAAATTCCTTTAATAGATTTTCAACTTTATTGCTAAAGCATAAGTTTCAAAGTTGGTTGGGAAAACTTTACAGTTTCGGGTAGCTTGATGTGCTGGCGTCTGTACATAATGAAAAAGCATGCATAATATTATATTGGCGAAACATATATTGTTCTAAATTGTACTTTTACCATCTTTTTATAGTATGTTTTAGGCCAATAAATATATTATTATTATTTGTTTTTTATGTTTTGACATATCTCGGGACTATGGGGTCCCGGTCCTTTGGAAGGCGGCAGAGGCCCCTTTGGAAATTTTAATGAAATGCGGCACCAACCGACCATTATCGCTGTATGCACCATGTAACTGCACCCAAGGATAACCCCCAGTTGGTGTAGGACTATTGCAGGATATGGAAAATTACAAATTTGGACTATGGCTTTAAGTGGACTGGTTACCAATAACTATGGAAGAACTATTGCCTCTGCCTGATCAATGTTTTATATACATATACACGTATAAAATGGCAGGGGATGACTTGCACACTCAAGAATGGGCCCCCGAAAACGGTCGCTAGCACATAGTTTCGAAGCGACAAGGAGGCAACAGGTCCTGAGGTGCTTATGAGAAGTGGAGAGGTATTCCACGGCTATCAGGACAATCCCGGAATTACGGTCAAGATCCCTACCAGCATCTTACTGGAATACTTCCTTCCTCCGAGCACGTTTGCTCTTGCGAATCTCCACTCAAGCCGGCCAATAAAGGCAAGAATGAAGTGGGAGTCTCTTCCTCGTTATTGATCACTCCAGCCGGTTAATAAAGCCGAGCCAGAGGTGAGGAACAAGATTTCTCCCGGGAGTTAGGATCCGTGGGTTCGCCACATGCTGCCCTGCGAGTTTCTGTATCTCTCTTGGTCCTCACCCTAGACCTGTTCCGGCAAAGGCAGAGTTCGGAGCGCGCAAGCCCCACCACGACGTCAACATAGAGATACGGCGGTGGGGTTGATTATTATATCGACCTAAGTATACTAAATCAAGTTAAACTAAAACAATTCCTTTACATTTTACAATAGCTACCTACTTTTCAATTTCCTTCTTAAAAAATGTGTATATGCACTAAATCTTCTTGATTATCTCCCATTTCGATTTTTAATATCCATTTGACTGCGTTGAAGTATATAAGTTGACAAGTTTCCTTGAAAATGAAGAAGCCTTGTTACTGAAATAAAATGGAGGATAAACTTACTGGACATTTAAAAAATCTTCCATAGACTGCAGTAGTAAAACCAAAAGGCGCCGGTGCCTTATATATAACGTCCTGGGCGACCAGGAAATCATTACGCCTGAACATACCGAGGTAGAAGTCCCGGCATGCTACGAATTGTGTAAAAACCAACAAATTGACTAAATGCCATAATGTATTCATTATACTTTTTACATTAGAAATACTAAATTTTACTGTGTTAAGCACTCCAAGTGTTGACGGCAATGTATTGAACGCTGATGAACGTGGAGACGCTGTATAAATAATTTATAATTGTGTCCGTTTATTAGCTGTTAATTTTTATCGTGTATTTTATGTTGGCGGGTAATTACTTTCCTAGTCCATAGTCGTATGAAGTATATAGTAACAACTCACTATAATCTCTTATTAAAGCGTCGTGGTTATTGTAATGCGTTTGTTATTAAATTTTCTTCACATACTGCTGATATTCAATTCGTTTTTTTTTTGTTGTTATAACAGTCAAGTGTCGGTCTGTTTAGACAAACATCCAAGACAATCCGTGTTATGTGTTTTTAAAATCCATGTCGACGTATTCATAGTTTTCCTTAGATGTCTTGGGCACTAAATAAAATAATGACATTGTTAAAAATCACAGTCCGGGAAATTAGGATCTTTGTTCTTTTTATAAATGCATATTTACAACAGATGTTGTAAATATATAAATAGGTATGTTACGATGACTGTTTCATTTTAGGATTATGTAAGTGGCAATGATGAATTCAACAACACAACTAAAATCTATCTTCAAAATAATTAACGTCAAAAATATTACTGAAAGTGGAAGTGGAAGTGGAACTGTGAAGTGGAAACTAGAAAGTATAATAATACTAGCTTCTGCCCACGGCTCCGCCCGCGTGGATATCGGAAACTATTCCACGGGAACGTGCTGCCGCGACAAAAAGTAGCCTATGTCCTTCCTCAGGATGCAATCTATCTCCTGGCCAAATTTTATCGAAAACCGTACAGTATACCGTTTCTTTCGAATTTATAATATTAATAGCATATTTAGTATTACCTGCTGAAAAAAATCTGCTGTTTCATAGAAAAGTGCAATAACTTCGCAGTCAAAATGTATGGAAGAGCAAATATTTTTAATAACCAACGAAAAATTTCAACGCACTGGGGTTCAGAATCATGTACAGACGCCAGCATATCAAGATACCCGAAACTGTAAAATTTTCCTAATAAACTTTGAACCTTATGCTTTAGGAATAAAGTTGAAAATCTATTAAAGAAATTTGACAGGCGTCTGAACCTACCTACTGAACCCATAGTAACAAGTTGCATGTCGACGTATGCCACACTCAAGTTATAGATATGACAATAATCTAATGTCCACCTATAGCCGCGTACGCACGAACGAACAAAAACATGGTGAACACGAACATCGAACACTTTGTTCGCACGTGCGTACCACTAGCGAACATAACACTGTGTTCGTCAAAAATGTTCGTGGCGATCCAATGTGTTCGTGTTCACCATGTTTTGTTCGTTCGTGCGTACGCGGCTTATCAAATGAAACCTAACTTATAGAATCTCAATTCAATAAAGTCGAAGTCAAAGTCAAATAATTTATTTCAAATAGGCACATTAAAGGCACATTTGAACGTCAAAAATGACCACTAAATAGAATTGATTCTAGTCGCCCATTCCAAAAGGTAGTTTTCGTATGGACAAGAATGGGCAAGAAACTCCACCGTTACTCTTTTAAAAAAATTTACAAGGTCTTGTATACATAATTATATGCGAAGACGATGCATCTAGAATAAAATTAGTCCACCACAAAAGGTAAAAAGAATTAAAAATGAAACAAACGGATTTTCGAGATATGAATTACAGCGGTTAGTCGACTCTTCACGTGAACAGAGGGCTGGCGTATTTCTTGGCCAAAGAATTAGCATTGCCATTCAACGTGGCAATGCCGCTAGCCTTTTGGGCACTGTTCCTGTTGACAGCGATGCGGACGAATTTTTTTATGCCCTATGATTATTTTACTTATTTTTTTCATATAAATGTACATATTATTATTATTATTTTAAATATTAGCATAGATTATGTAAATAAATAGGTATTCATTTATTGCATCAAATATGGTAGGTATGTCCCTACATGAAGTTTTTATAATAGCATATTTAGTAACACACATTAAAATTTGGCTAATATTTAGCATACAATAGTACAAGTGTTGGCTCCTTCCCTCCTTCCTATACACGGCTATATTATACTCACCAATCAAAATGTGTCAACCCTGCCTTACTTTTCTTGAAAGCTTCGCGAGATATATTCGGTACACATGAAATTTTTAAGCAAGCTGTATTTTTGTGTAAGAGGATTATGGTTCTTACCATGCGTTTGCACGGTACGGAGACTGGCAAGTAACGAGAAAAGTGGATCACACAGGATTATACTGACATACTTGATACGTTCTTCCGTGTTTACTTCGTCTTCGTACCTACTCACAAGATTATAATTTGTGCACGTTTGAGGTATTCTTTTTGGTTTCTCTCACATTATTTTTGCTGAATTGAATAGTATATTATTTAGACCAGAACTCGTACGAATCGCGGGCTTAAAAATTATGAATTTACCAGTTATTTAATGTTATGTAAAATTACCCTATTTTCTACTCGTAAAAAATAAAGTCTGTATGTGAGTAAGTGAATTTGGTTATGTTTCTTAATCAATTGGTATAATTTTCCTTCAAGCCAAATCAAGAACAATAAAAAATAAAAAGTAGTAAACTTCAGGCCGACCGCATAACTGTCATAACTGAGACGTTGCCTGAGGTAGGTGAGGTCAGCGCGGTGCGGGAGGGGTGATAGTTATCATAAGTTGACGAATCACTGAGCTCTAAGATTTGTTCAACAAATTATTTTTATATGGAATTTGTAACATTCTTTAGGCAACATTCAGAAACAAACGCACAATCTCAGGATGACCAACATTACACTACGAAGTGACCACCACCACACAAATCACAAACAAACAACGTCTGCCTTCGCGTCACTTTGCTTCGTGTTGTGATTTTTCTGTTTGTTTTTTCCTTTTTCTATAAGAGTTGGGAATACAACTAATCAGAATAATTTCTGTGATTGTGTTAATGTTCAGTCGAGCATCTGGTCAGTGGGTCATCACAAAGTATAAAACTTTACATACACAACATACAACAACATAACATATTGACTATTAGTGTAAGTGATTCTTGCGAGATAGTTGACTCTTTCACAAACTAGAGTCACTGTCTCGTTATTATCATGGTAATAATAACAATTATTACCATAATAATAACGAGACAGTGACTCTAGTTTGTGAACCATCATGGGTAAGGGTTATAGAAGATGTGAAGTTTGGGGTATCAAGGAGGCTACTGGGAGGCGATTTTTTTCCATGTTTTCACTGGATCCAAACCGGTTAGTTTTACCTACCTATTGTTAATGTGATCTTGTGCTCACATGGCACTACCTCATTGTAAATGAATAGCATCATTCAAATTCTGTAATACGACCCTCTAGCCATCAATCAAGATTAGCTGATATTCTAATGAAGAAATGTTTTAAAACATTTATGTCTACCTACCTGTTTGTCTAAAATCTAAATTTGAATCTAATTTAGTCTAAGTTTAGCAGTTAACCTGACTGCTAAAGAAATGGGTCAGAGAGTAAGACATTATTTATTTATTAAAACTTTATGCACAAGTAAAAGAAATACTGTACAAAGGCGGTCTTAATGCCTGAGGCATTTTCTACCAGTCAACCATAGGGTGATGCAGAGACACAACATGGCAGGTGCAACAAAAGGGTTAACATAGGAAGGCAATGACTATAAAATACAGGAATAAATACTATTACATAGATATACATACATACATATAAACAAAATCTGTGAGGAGAAAAAAAAATTGGTAGAGGAGAAAACGAATACAGCCAATCAGTGCAGAGATGTTACGGCCAACTTTTGACGGATATGTTCACGTGCCTTCACTTTAAAAGATTACTGACTGGTTGCTATCAGAGAGAGCGCATTCCAAAGAAAGACCGCCTGGACAAAGAAAGAAGAATGAATGAAACTAGAACGGTGAGAAGGACATCGTAGAAGACGATTGTTAGAACATTATCTACCTGTGACACCATTATGCACCTAAATATGAAATAAATCTAGAATTTCATATTCCAATTTCATAATCTATGCCATTGAGTTGCGCTGATAGTGTAAATTCGGTGTTGTCATAAATTTAAATCACACTAAATAAATTCACAGTCAAACATAGTCAGTTAGAAGTAACCTTTTATATTTTGTATCTTCCAGCTGTCGAAAGTTGCTGAAAGCAGTTGGTAATTAAGAACTGGTGCAATATAAAAGCAGCAACGGCTGGAGCGATTTTGATGAAATTTTCAGGCAATCATCAGATTAGCCCAGCGGGTGATCCTGTGAAATTTGGTAGCGATCAGGCTACCCGTGCGGAGCCAGGGCGGGTCGCTAAGAATTTATATAAATGAATAAATGAAAAAAAAAAAAAGAAATGGTTTTATTTTACCAATTTTTATAATAAAATAAATTAGTTTTGGAGCCCCACTATTATCTGCGTAGTATGCCTTTCTGATAAGTTTATCGATTTCTATGCGATGCGTTGCTCATCCCTATATGACAGTTCTTTCCGTCAACGTCATGATTGTCATTGTCAGTGCTACTTAATATTTTCATGTTGGTAGCTATGTTTATTTTTTATGTGGTTGGCTAAAGAAGGTTAAAGAATTTCTCACAAACCGAATCTTCTAAGTTCCGTCTCTTAAAGTGTTACATGCTCTGTGACCACACTCCTCTGGCGCTGCTACCTCAGGCAAGGCCTATAATTTGTTTTGCTCTTTTTAAACTTCTGTAGGTATGTTAAGTAGGTCAAAAAGCTTCTTGTAAATGAGCTATTCTCGGAAAGTTCAATCTTAGCATGATTTTAAGCAATGAAAAGAGTCTGAGATGCAAGGGCAAAAAACCTGGACATAAAATCTAAAGTGAAAGCTCGAGAACACATACACAAGAAGTTGGCAGACTCGTTGTTGTAGGTTTTCTTGTTTCTCTCTCATCTTTTGTTTTGGTTTATATTTTTTTTTTGTATGTATGTATATATGTATTTATTCTTATATTTTACTTATAAATATTTTCTATTTGTTTTTCTGTTATTGCACCTACTATGTATTGTTTCTGCATCACCCTAAGGTAGACTGGTAGAAAATGCCCATGGCATTAAGTCCGCCTTTGTACAGTTTTTACTTGTGCATAAAGTTTTAATAAATAAATAAAATCATGAATATTCTTTATGCTCCAGACTCCAATTTCATTCATTGTCGTTCCATAAATCCAACAAAATTTTATACTCCAATCGTAATTCTTTTTTGTAGATAATCTATAATACTTTTCGAGGGCGACTGATCCCTGCCAAATAGCTCGTAAATCTGTCGACCAATAAAATTTTTGTTATACCCTCGTTCTAGGTACTTCGGTGCACCTGTCACTGCTGTTGCTATCTCGCTTACACTCAGAATTCGTAACATAAAGCTAGATACACAACATGTCTGATATTGTGTAGTCATGTCTGTGTGAAAAGATGTTATTTTTATGTGAAGTTGTTATATTATACAGGTTGGCAGGAACATCGACTCGCGAACTGAACTCCGTGAACTCAGCACATAATTCTGAACTCAGTACAAACTGAACTCAGTACATGATTCTGAAGCCTTAAATTTTTCGACGTTTATAAAAAAAATTGCTTTTTCATATATTTTGACCGCGTAGGCACTTTCTATAAAACTGTTATTTTTTTAATAACAGACGGTAAATTTCTACGCTAGGGGTCTAGAATCCTGTAAATGATGAATGATTTATTTTCTGTAAGTAGGTTTGTACAAACACTTTTACACGTCAATCATACTTTTTTAAACTAGATGAGGTCGGCGTTTCCTATCTGACTATTCTGAGAAGAAAGGCCGAAACAAACTCAGAGGTCACAGTCTCTTTTAAAGTCCTGACAAAATCTTGGTCAGATCGTGTGAAGAGCCTGTAGATTGGTGTTTGAAATGGTCTTTTGAAGAAAGAACTACACAGATTGAGCGGACCTGTCCAATCAGTGCACGCATTTATCAAAAATCGTGCAGCTCAACTCAGAACTTGAGGAGCTCAACGATTCGACGAACAATACCAAAGAAAGGACATTTGGGTAGGCCGCGTACTCAAACTGCCAGATCATGATTAAAACTAACTAAGAAGGAAAACAGAAAAAAATAATTTAAAAAATAAAAAAACCCGACTGCGAAACTAAAAAGCTACAAACAAGCCCATTTTAAATTAAATAAAAGTTGAAAGCAGGCGGGACCCATTTGAATTTGAAAATATGATAAAAATGGTATGGGTCCCGCCTGCTTCCAACTTTTATTTAATTTAAAATGGGCTTGTTTGTAGCTTTTTAGTTTCGCAGTCGGGTTTTTTTATTTTTTAAATTATTTTTTTCTGTTTTCCTTCTTAGTTAGTTTTAATTTAGATAGTTTTAATTACTTTTAACCATATAAGTTATATATATTTTTGTAATCACCTTTTAAAACCCTTTATTTTGATACCCCACTCGATAGGTTTCGAAAAAAAAAATTTTTTTTGTAGACATATTGCGCCATAAATCGGCCATTTTAATTTTTTTTCAATTTTGATATACCCAGTGTCACTCTCACAATTAAGACGAATCTAACGGCACATCTCAAGCTGAAATCGATCAAGCCGTTTAGGCTACAGAGCATGCCAAAGAAATATACATACATACATACATACATACATACATGCATACATACATACACTCGAAAAACATAACCCTCCTTCTGACGCAGTCGGGTATTTAAAAAAAACTTTACAAAGTAAATATTCATGTCATTGTTTATATAAAATTCATCAATGTCAATGTGTATATAAAAAATCCGAATATAATCTTTGAGGACCATGTAGATTAGTGTATGAAATGTAAAATACCTAGCAAAATAAAAACAACATTCACTGTCTAAACTTATTGGAACAGCTCTATCCCAAGCCTTTTTGTCCTGAATACAGTCTTTTACAGTATAATAAAAAAATTCAAATTCAAAGCATTTATTTCAATTAGACCTTGTACAGGCACTTTTGAATTGTCAAAATTAAATAGTCTGTCAGTTAGTCCGAAAGTTAAAGCTAGTTGCCCATTCCAAAACGTAGATCTCTATGGAGAAGAACGGGCAAGAAACTCCATGGACACTCTTTTAAATCAAGATATTACAAAATCCTGGGTACATTGTTCTTGTTGCTTCTATATGTGAGAACAATGTAAAAAAAAAGACAAATGAAGAAACAATTCAAAATATAAGATTAAAAATAAGCATTGGCAGTTAAGAGATGACCAGTCTCAACCGACGGCGCCCGTTCACGAACATGACGCGTGGATCAGCACCATCCAGCTCAACCAGTTTGTAGGGAATAGGCTAATAATACATACACAATATTATACTGTATGTAATTATGCTGAATTCATGGTTTAGCATAATCAGCCTATAATGTTCCCACTAATGGGACACAGGCCTCCTCACGGTGAGAGGGGGTGGGCCGTAACAAACCTCGCGGTCCCAGTGCGGGTTAGGAGATGTCACATGTCTACGAATGTTTGGGTCGAGGACATGCCGGTTTCCTCACGATAATTTCCTTCACCGTTTTGAGAGCAGTGGTGATGAAACAATGTATACAAAATAAAACGCGTGTCATGAGATCGAAACTACAACTCGTTAGTCGCGGCCGTTACCATTGCTCTCATGATAATAATAATATCCCATGAATAGCCCATGCTGTGGTAAAAATATTAGCCTGCCCAGAGAGCAAAAAAATAGGTCCTGATTCAGTGTAAACACGTCTTTACTTTACTCTTTCTAATTTCAAGTGGAGATCTACTCAGGTTTATTACAGTACTTAGACTGAAGTTACATTAACCTTTTTGATTCAATTGTAGTTCCTACTAGACATTGGGAATTTTTGTAAAGATTGCTGTTCATTTGAAAGTACACTAAAGGCCTACGCAGACCGGGACGGCATGGCAAGGGATTTTGCCGTCAGTCAGCGCACACTAGCCGCTTAGATACCGCGGCATTTCAGCGGCTTTCCCGCTTCTCTATCCCCGCGATATGTCACAACGAGCGCCGTAGTCCTTGGCATGCCGTTGCCTACCGCAGGACGCCACGGCATCCCGCCGCAGGAGCCCGTGGCACGTCTTTCAATGCCGTGCAATAAAATCCCTTTCGATGCCACAGCATCATTTTAAAGCACAGCAATTTATGTCGTATTTCTATATCGATACGTTTGAATGTCCATAAGTAAAAGTTTAAATCCCTTGCCATGCCGTCCCGGTCTCCATAGGCGTTTATTGACATCGTTGAAATGAAATGAAACGAAATGAAATTGTATTTTCTGTAAAAAGGATAACGGAATCACTTTTACACGTATTATTAAAAATTAAAAATAAATGTTTCATGAATACGACATTTCCTATCTGACTAACCCTGAGAAGAAATGGCGTAATAATCTTAGGGGTCAAGTTATCTTTTTTTAAAGTCCAGACATAATCTTGGTCAGATCAAGTGACTTGTAGATTATCGTCTGCATGAAGTGGTCTTTTGAGGAAAGAACCATACAGATTTGAGTGCATCAGTCCAGTCAGTGCAAGCTTTATCAGTAATCGTGTAGGTCAACTAAGAACTCAAGAAGCTCAACCAGTTCATCATCTGCCTAGCCTTTTCCCAACTATGTTGGGGTCGGCTTCCAGTCTAACTGGATGCAGCTGAATACCAGTATTTTACATGGAGCGACTGCCTATCTGACCTTCACAACCCACTTACGGGGTAATACGATACCCCTTGGTAAGACTGGTTGTCAGACTTTCGGACTTCTGACTACCCGTAACGACTGTCAAATATCCACGAATGACAGCCAGGACCAACGGCTTAACGTGCTTTCCGAGGCACGGAGGGGTCACGGTATGTAAAGATGGTCACCCGTCCACAGACCAACCGCGGCAAGCGTAGGCTTAACCTGATCGATTGACCTGTGCGGCTGTTATTATTTAGCCACGGGCCCCTCCGAAGAAGCTCAACCAGTTATTGACGATAAATAAAAAAAACTGGCCAAGTGCGAGTCGGACTCGCACACGAAGGGTTCCGTACCACAAGGCAAAAACGCCGAAAAAAAACATGTTTGTTGTATGGGAGCCCCCCTTAAATATTTATTTTATTTTAATTTTATTATTTATTATTAAATTTAAAATACAACTGAGTATTTTGTGAATATTTCAAGTGCCTACCTGTTGCCATTTTTGATATCGAGCAAAAAAGGGCAAAAAAATCGCGTTTGTTGCATGGGTTGTTTGTTTATGCGTTTGTTGCCCCTTAAATATTTATTTTATTTTGTTGTTATAGCGGCAACAGAAATACATACTTTGTGAAAATTTCAACAGTCTAGCTATCGCGGTTCTTGAGATGCAGCCTGGCGACAGACAGACGGACAGACCGACAGACGGACAGACAGCGAAGTCTTAGTAATAGGGTTCCGTTTTTACCCTTTGCGTACGGAACCCTAAAAAAGATGTTTACAAAGGACACTGAACAAAATGCTGGCCTCGTTGGCAAGTGCAACTACTGAACAAGGGTTCCTGGGTTCGATCTCCAGGTCGGGATTTGTCATTAGAAAATTCTCAGTAGCAGTTCAATGTTTGTATTTGTCTCCTGTAGGCAATTAGCTCGCAATCTATTACAAGGGACTTAAACAAATAATCGCAAATTAATATTATTTCAAGTTAAACAAATATCAACTTTATTTTAATGGTTATTAAGTTGATTTCAGAGTGAGAGGTGTGAGTGTGTTGTGTGAGTGGTTCTATTGAAAAAGTTATAAAAAATGTTTGAAGTTGTAGCTTAAAATAAACTTTATTTTGTAGGATTTAAATTTATTTTGCCATAAACTCATATTTGTTTACATTTTTGGCAAATAAATCGCGAATGCAGATAACATAATCCAGAGCTTTAAAATTATTGCTAAGCAGAAATAAAAAACATAAAAGACGTTAGTTCACAGCGATGGCGTAACAAAAGACGGTCGCCTGTCCTTTACGACCGTCATACTTGGTACCCTCATTTGACTTTTAGTGGATACTTCAACTAAGACATAAGCTGCAGGCTTACTGCCTTTTTTTAAGTCTTAATTTCCATACTAATCTTGAAGACAAGTGTAAGAAAATCGTTATAGTTTCGGCTCGCGATGGCACTTTGTGGTTTCTTGAACATCACGGTTGTATTCCCTTTAGAAGGGTAGGCAGAGACGTAATAATACCCACATTTTGACTGCAAGAACATTCGTGAAATACAACATGGGACGAGAAGATAATGAGGAACTATATACGATAGTATAATTTTTAGGGTTTCGTACCTCAAAAGGAAAAAACGAAACTGATAGGATCACTCTTGTGTCTGTCTGTTCGTCTGTCACATCCAATTTGGTACACATATAAATATCTCTGTAAGGTAAACAAATGAATTTTGAATATGGGGTTACTTTGGAAGGCAAACTGTACCGTGTGACATATCAAATGAAAGGACTTGTTTTGAGGGTCTCAAATATGTATATATTTTTGTAAGTTTTTAAAATAAACAGTTTTACAGACACTTAAGAAAATACCTATATGAAAATTGACCATTCACCCCCCTGTACATCATGTATGTAAGGAAAAATTTACATCTTTTTAGTAAAAGAGGTGAAAGACATAATTATAGTACTAGAAATAGGGACCTATTAGTTCAACCAGGCTTCAGACTGGCTAAAGTAGATTCATCTTTTAAGGGGTACTGTTTAAAATGTTGTAATAAAATACCTCCCCACATTCTTCAACTGAATGAGACAAAATTCAAGTCTTGTATAAAACGCACACTATGCAGTCAGGCATATTACATCACTGATAAAAATGCCTGGCTCAATGCTGGCCCTGCTCCACAACCACAACTAATTGATTAACACTTGAAAATACTGTTGGAGCTGCCGATTATTGTAAGACTATCTTTGCATTGTATAGACTCAATTTCCTTCGTATTGTATAATGGCATAGCACAGATGTGAGTTCTATGTACCCTATAGCTACCATTCACCGAGTCTTTCATTGACTTGAATGTGCCCTGGCGGCTGATAGTAAGTCATGCTCACTCAATTGTCTCGCTGACGGTAGCGTGTGTGTTGGATCATTTAGCTCCCTTCAAAATGGTTGAGCTAAATGGTGCTGATCTAGGTATGCGTCATGTTCGTGAACGGGCGCCGTCAGTTGGGGCTGGTCATCTCTTAGCTGCCTCGGCTTATTTTTAATTATTTTATTTTTGGATTGTTGTTTTGTTAAGTACTATTTGTTGTACTCTGGACGCTTTTAACTTCAAAATATTTTAAATTCAAAAGTAATGATGTACTAATATTTTTGTAAAACATAATTTAAAAAGAGTGTCCATGGAGTTTCTTGCCCGTTCTTATCCATAGGTACCTACGCCTTGGAATGGGCAACTAGCTTCATATTTTCTGACTGACCGACTTCTTGACAGTTCAAAAGTGCCTGTTAATGGTTTAATTGAAATAAATGCTTTGACTTTAAATTGACTATATCCGAAACTACTGAGCGTTTAATTTTGAAAAAAATACTGAAACTAGTTCATACCGATTACAGGAAAACCTATAAGAAGTATATGGTCTTAAAGTAACATGGTAAATCTTTGAATATAGAGCGTACAAACTGACAATTAGAAACTTAGAATTACTCACTCATTTTAATAACAATGTGTTACAAGTAAAATTAAAATGTTTCAGTATTAATTGTTGAAGGTATAGGTATCACCTCCATGTACGTTAGTACTGGCTAGATGAAAAACTGTCTACGTAAGAGTTGACATATAGTTTTTCATGTGTTTCCAGACTTTTTTTCTTAGATACACTTTTAGACCACTTTATATTGCTTTTATACCTTCTTAATAAATACTTAACAGCATAACCTGTGTTTTCGCTCTGCAGACCTCCCCAACATTAATCAATAAGCACACTCTAATAAGTATCTATGTCAACAAAACTAATTGTTTGTAAGTCAGATATTATTAGAAACTGGAGGTAAAGTACGCACTAGTCGCTGCGTACACTTCCTTGCAACTTGCATATACCTAATATTTATTTTTGTTTTTTTTTTTTGGGCTGATTTTTCCAACGCCGGATAATTTTATCCGAGGAATAATTTTGAATTTTTGACAGTCCTTCCATACAAAATCTGTCAGACGTTAGTTTTATTCTACGATAGAAAATTATCTGCGATTGAAAAATCAGCCCTAAGATATTTATTTATTTTCTGAGTTTATGTTGGGGTTTACGAAGTTTTTTTTTATCGGTGAAGGAAAAAGTAATAAAAAAAAAAATTATACAGCTGCAAAAAGAAATAACTCAAAATTATGAAATAACTATAAATTCGAAAGTCGATGTCTTGAGATCTGTATTTTAGTTTTAATTTTTTGCTACCGACTTCCGAAATTAAAGTTATTTCATAATTTTGAGTTAATTTCTTTTTGAAGTCGATTAAATTTATTTTTATTACTTTTTATTTCGTAGTTTTTAGGGTTAAGTAAAAACTGAAATATTTGTTTGTAATAAGTTAAATATCTCAAAACCTTGGTCAAATTCTAGTGCAATATTTACAACAAAACTATTATGTACTTACAATAGTTTTGTTGTAAATATTGCACTAGAATTTGACCAAGGTTTTGAGATGTTTTCCCTTTGACACTACATCCGTAGCTCGTATCAATAAGCCAGGCCGTCACAATTCACACAAAAAAAATCGATTCGGTAATGTTTATGAAAAAATAAAATAAGTAAAAAAAAATCTACTGAAAAAAAAAACTGAAAAAAATACAAAAAAAAACACTGAAAAAAAAACCAACAACTAACCAAACAACTAACTATAAAATTACTGAATCGATTTTTTTTTAAATCGGTAAAATCGTTAGGAAACCTGGACAAATGAAATTGCCAAAACGTCTTGAGCAAGCGTGGTGATCAATGCTCGTGCCTTCTCTGTATGAGAAGAGATCTTAGCCCAGCAGTGGGACAATAATAGGCTGGTATTATTATTATTTTTGTACCAAATATTACTGAACATAACGCCTGTTTTCCACTAAGGCGTAGGCAATGGTGTATGGTACAACCATGTTTTGCCCGTTAATTATGTCATAAGTCTAATGTCGGGGTTTTGTAACAAAATGAATTAAAAAAGCGTCCGCGAGTAGCTATAGTTTAAAAGGAAAGTCAAGTGCTTCTTTTGGCAAAGAGAATTTAATAAATTATCGTGCTATAGACAAGAAGAAGAAGCGCACCTTGCTGACTGGCTGTTATTTGAATTATTGTCATAATTATTTATTTATTTCAATACATAATCAGCCTATAACATGTCCACGGCTGAAACAAAGGCCTCCATTCTGTGAGAGGGAATGGGTTGTACTTTAACCCGGCCCATGTCACATGTCGTTCAATTTTTGGTTCTAGGACATGCCAGTTTCCTCACGATGTTTTCCTTCACCGTTTTTAAGAGCAGTGGTGATGAAATAAACTACACAAAGTAATGCGTGTCAAGACTATCTGGACTTTGAGGGTCGAGAAGTTGGAGTCGCGTCACAACACGAACTTCAAGTCGTTCGTGGTGCGTGTTCCGACACATCATCTCGAGAAGTTCCTCAAGGAAGAGTTCTGGCCGAAGGGTGTCGTGTACCGCCGATTTCGTGGCTGGCTACATGTCACCAGTCAGCGAAACACGACGCAGATACTTCGTGTGCGTTAGTTTTTAGTGTAAATATAATGTTGTATGTATTTATAGTATTTTTAAGTTATATTAATATTGTATTGTATGTGTTTATATGGGCCTTGAGGCCTGAAATAAATGGATAAATAAATAAAATAAATAAATGCACCTGTCTGGGTTCGAATTACAACACGTAAGTCTGGGCCACCACTGCTCTCCTATATTTCATGCCAATCAAAGAAAAGAAGTACAATAAAAAAAAATCTAAAAATCCGTCGAGAAACATAATACCTATAAGAAAGTTGTTACCCTCCTCCCGGCCACAACTCTAACCAGATAATCAAAGGTTAGAGCCCGCTTCATAAGAGACCAATTATAATTTTATTAATTTCTTAAGAAGCCGTCTCATATTACAAGCAAAATGTTCCTTAATGTGCGCTCAAGTAGTTAATTGCGTAACATCTAGAGCCTCTGTTAAACTTTGTAAAACAATCATGTTTTTAATGAAAATCTTCTATGTTATGAGTATTTTGTTACTGTGGAGGCTTTGTTGTTTGTGTTATTGGTAGATGTACATCTATATATATAAAAGAAAGTCGTGTTAGTTACACTATTTATAACTCAAGAACGTCTGAACCGATTTGGCTGAAAATTGGTGGGGAGGTAGCTTAGAACCAGGAAATGGACATAGGATACTTTAAGTAGGGTAGGGTAGGAGTAGGGTAGGAGTAGTGTAGGAGTAGGGTAGGAGTAGGGTAGGAGTAGGATAGAAGTAGGGGTAGGACACCACGCGAACGAAGTAGCGCCGGGCAGCTAGAAATAATTTATATGGCAAAACAACGTTTGCCAGGTCAGCTAGTTTATCATATAGTAGATTTATCAGTTGTTCGTTGTGGGTTCGAACCTGGGCGCTTTACTTTGTGTAAACAATTTCATCACCACTGCTCTCAAAACGGTGAAGGAAAACATTGTGAGGAAACCGGCATGTCCTAAAACCAAAAATTTGATGACATGTAACATCTACCAACCCGCACTGGGCCCGCGTGGTGGATAACAGCCCACTCCCTCTCGAAGTGAGGAGGCCGGTATTCCCAGTACTGGGAATATTATAAGCTGATTATGTTTAATATTGGTACGATAATTATGATAATTTACTAATTAGTCAATCTTGATGATTGACTAATTAGTAAATTATCGGCATTACTTACAATTAAGTATTAATTTGCTTTATTCAACAAAATGTTTCGACTCGATGTTCAATTTTTTTTTGTGAAGAGTGGGAATCTTTATTTAATTTCGTAAATCATGAAACTTTTAATTTCTTTTGACTGTACTTACCTGTCATAAAGAGTAAACTTACATAATGGGGATAAGACAAAGATTAAAACAGAAGACGATCCAGGAGGGGATCGAGGTGGGGGGTAGAGGGGGGTTTCAGGGGATCAGACCGGAATAACTCGGCGTTTTGGGGGACTGTCTTTTGTAATTTTGACGTTCGAAAAGTGCTAATTCTCAGCCTAGTTGTGAATGAATGACTTTTGATTTGATTTTTATTTTATCGTAACTAATTTTAACTTACACTTCTACAGGGTTATTGGTAAAACATTAACAACCTCTTAAGAGGTCATTGTACTCATCACTATGAACAACTTTTAATCGCGAAAAAAAAATCAGCTGTTCCCTACATTTATGTTCGTATACCTCGTCAAATGTAGGGGACAGCTGATTTTTTTTCGCGATTTCAGTTTTGGTCCCATAGTAAAAGTTGTTCATAATGATGAGTACAATGACCTCTTAAGAGGTTGTTAATGTTTTACCAATAGCCCTGTATAAACGAAATTAATCCCAGTAGTCACCATACCCATACTACCGTACTATGTGAAAAAGACTAAACGAAAAATAATGTTGTGCCCATAAATGTGTTTGAAATATGAAAAAACCGGATAATTATAATTCTCGTAATTAAAAACGTTAAAAATCTCAGCGACAGTCAAAAAGAAAAATGAAATGAAAAAACCGGGCAAGACCGAGTCGGACTCGTGCACCGAGGGTTCCGTAACATCATATATTAAATTTTAAATTTTCATCAGCGAGGCCTATATTCGTCAGAGAATTTCAACACTGTGCACCGTGGTGTAGATAATTGCAGTTTTATGTCAGCGCCATCCCTTGACCGATAGTGGAACTAATGTAACTTTTGTTGATGATTTTTTTTAAAGTGTGCTACTTAGAGACTTTGTTTTATTTTTCCTGTAATCTTTACATAAACTTCCATCACTTAGAATAATTTCAGATTTCTTTCTTTGCAAACTTTGGAGTTAAGGGGGGGAAACGGTATATATTTTTACATTTTTTATCAAAATTCGAAAACTATGAGGCCTAAAAAACAAAAGAAAAAATGTTTGAGAATATGCAAACTACGCTCTTTCATATGATACCCCACATGCCCTAGTAGTTTCACTTCGAATTTTTCAGACCACCTTTCAGTCCCTGTTGCAAAAAATCTACAAATATTTCTATTTCTTTCTTATTTGCAAAATAATTGGGCACACGGCATCTAAGACTATTCCAAATTTCAAGTTGATAGCATTAGTAGTTCTTGAGATATCCAGCTGTGACAGACAGACAGACAGACTAAGTCTCACCATCAGGGTTCCGTTTTAGCATTTTGATACGGAACCCTAAAAAGTCAAAATATATGATTATTAGAGGTGTTTTTGCCAGATTTGGACTGAGATTAGAATGGGAGCGTTCTTATAAATACGGGAATTGCCACTAAGATTGTTGTGTCTTATTTATAAGGAATGGTTAGGTATACATACATACTTATTCTACTTTTGTTGGAAAAACGTTTCTTGTCTGTCTCGAAAAAGATTCAAAGAAACAAACATAAGGATAAATTTACCTATGTATACAATGATTTATGAATAAACTTATCTAAAAAATAATGTGGCTTCGCTTAGAATGTAAACATATTTTAAGTCTTAGCAACCGCGCCGGCACAATCTTCAGGATGAAAAGCACATAATTTGTAGGCTTTAGAGGCCGAGTTGCTAAACTAATTAGGCACAGAATCTTCTTTTTGGAGCAAAATATTGTAATACAGGCTGAAACGAAAATTAACTTCACCCTTTAGTCTTCATAATCTTGAAATTTTTCGACAACAACTTGTATAGCGCTACAAAGTTATTTTGGCTCGTGGCCAAAATCGGAACTAACGTCGCCATCTTTAAATTTCAAGTGACATTTCACAAAACAATTGCACAAGTGTTTACCAACAGCGCCCACCGTCAACGTCGTTCGAGTGCCAAAATATCCTTGTATCTATAACAGTCTTTATTCTATAAGGGCTGATTTTTCAATCGAGGAATAAAATTGACGTTTGACAGTTTTTGTATGAAATAACTGTCAAAATTTCAAAATTATTCCTCGAATAAAGTTATCAGATGATTGAAAAATCAGCCCTAAGTCTAAAATAAAGGTTAACAAAAAAACCACGTGACGTGATTAACCGACTAAACGTAATACCAGTCTGTTCAGTAGTCATGCTAACGTCACTGTTGTACTCTTCAATTTAGCAAATTGAAGAACTGTTTGTTGTTGCTAAAATGAAGAGTAAGAAGAGAGGGACTGTGAGTGAGGGTGAGAGTGTGTTATTTCTGGTAAGTATTAGCGATGGCCGTTTTGCGTGGGTGTAACTGCAACCAACTTGTTATTTATTTTTTTGTGTTTGTGTTCTTTTTATGCGTCGTGTTTACCGCAAATAAACGTTTTTTCTTTCTTTTCACAAAAATGATAACTATGCAACTTTTTGTTGCTCATGTTTGCTCGTTAATTCTTTAAAAAAAACTACAAGAACCAAATGAAATTGCTGTCAATATTATGCCTATAAAATAACTTAGTAAATAATGCAAGAAGAATCAACTAACCGGTTGTGATTTTGATACAGTAAAATAACGGTAATTTATACAACTTTGTCTAATCATTAACTTTAATGGTCCATTATCTTGGAACTTTAAACAGGCATTCAAGAACAAAATTTCATCGATAACCTTAAAGATTTCGACAATTACATTCATAGCTTCGCAACTTTCTAACCGTAATTACGACTAACTATTAAAATATTCAGCAAAACAGTTAAATAATTCACACGTAATTAAATTTTCTTCAAGTCTTCGCCAGTAAGTCGTTGTTTGTTCTATAAATGACGCGGGGAGGGCGTAATGTGTAGAAACGGCCTGTTTCATTAAGACAATGGGTTTAAATTGCAGCGGTTAGATAGACGGACGGAAAACGTCTGTGGTGCAAGTTATAAGAGACAGCGACTACTTTGACGTGAGATTTGATAACATTAGCCCCCTTTCTTCCCCTATTCGGAAACTTTTCGATGAACCAGTAATGCTGTATTATGATAATATTTCCGACAAGGACGTTCGCTGTTGGACGTCGGCTTCTTGAAGAAGTTTCGCTAAAACGATCGCAATTTTGAAATTTATTTTCATATTAAAGTCCTGTTCATAAACGGTAACCAAAATTATTGGTTATTCTCGCGGTTTGTTAATTATGCATTTGATCAATTATATAAAGTGTCAGCTAATTATCAAGATGTTGCCGGGGCTGATGAGCGTCGGACGTGAACAATCTGTCATATCAGTTGCGCCATGAATAGCGTTCAGTTAAATTCAATACAAGACTTACAAGTATCAAATTCATATTATTGCACACCAGAAGATTTTTACAGTGTTTATTCGTCTTGTAAAAGGTCAAAGATTTATGCATTTTGAAGGGAAACCAGTGTGGCGTAACGAGCATTGGCTGCCCAGTGATAACGGCCGCGACTGGTCATAGGTTTGAATCCAGACAGGCGCTTTACTTTGTGTAAATTATTTTATCACCACTGCTTTCGAATGGTGAAGGAAAACATCATGTAGAAACCGGCATATCCTAGAACCAAAAAAATCCAAGACACCTACCAATGTGACATCTACCAATCCGCACTGAGCCCTCTCTCTCCCAGAGAGGAGACATGTGTCCCATCAGTGGGAACAGGCTGATTATGCCTGTGAATTCGTCTTGTAACAAGAAAAATCTCATACCTAATAGGTACTCAAAGTTATTTATAAAACCCGCTGCCGCCCATAACCTAGACCATGCACCGTAGACAGACGAGCAAAACACAGGCATAGTTAATTCCTGGCCAAGGAAATAACGTGCATTAGTCAACTGCAGGCAGGACTAACTGTAATGAACCTACCTCATATCTGTTCCTTAGTAATTATTTAGATAACATTCGCTTGCTCCTTCGTGAGTTTAAAGCTTTAAATAGAGCATCTATTAGAGAAAATAGAGTCGTTTTTGTTATAAATAAATAAAGTCCTCCAGATCTAATTTCGGCCATGGCGAGCAATCTCAGCGGAGTCTAGCCATCGGCGCTACTAACTTGGTATTATTATATTATTATCTTAAATTTATATACAAAATTATTTTTTCCTTTGTGAGTCTAAAAAGATACTTCAATTCAATTCAAATAATCTGAGTATAATTAAAAAATATTTTTAGTTTTATCCGTAGGCCATACATAATACAAACTAGTTTTGAGAATACTTAACCTGGTTTTTGGTATTCCTAACTTGCTTAAGCAGAAATTATTAAAGAAAGAAAAGACAGACACCAGCAGAGCTTTGCAGAGCGTCATGCTCGAAAACTAATTAGAATTTAGAAAAAGTGTAGACAAAAGTTGTCGAAAATTTTATTAGCTTTCAGCTCCTTCCCAACGGAGAACGCAGCTAAACAGCATTGTCCTATACACTTTTTCTAAATTCTAACCAGTTTTCGAGCATCACGCTCTGAAAAGCTCCGCTGGTATCTGTCTGTTGCCTCTTCAAGCTTAAACCGCTGAACCGATTAGATACAAGGAGACGTTCAATAAATGTATGGGGCTTGGTACTAAAATAATTGAAAATTTAAAGAGCCTTCTGAACTTTCTTTCTTTCTGAACTTTTTTGGCTTTCTTAGCTGTAAGAGGGTAATTATTTTGATGTTTTTGGGCATTCAATTTTTTTACAGCCGCCCGTTTTTTATAAACAAAGTGTTGAAAAATAAAATGCTTGTATCACTAACTACAAACATTATTTATATTTTAGGGTTTGCAGCCCTGTGGCAAATGTCGTGACAATGACAATGACAATTGACTCCGCTTTCCGGAGTGGACGGTGTTTTTTTTATTTCAAATTAATTCTGACATTGTTATTGTTGTTTTGATATTGCATTGTCAAGATAATCGATATTTTTTGTCTCAATTTTATGGAGCTGCAGCTAAAATTATAATAAAATCTCAAAGTATTTAATAGAAACGAAAACTATAGCCACATTTAAAATAATTATATCGCATATTATATTATATTGCATAGAAATTAATAAATAAAGGCTATGTGCGTTTTGTTTGTACTGAAACATTTTTCTCTTTTTTACAAAAACAGGCGCCTGAAAAAATCATATTTAACTATAATCGAATAGGTAAATAAATAAGCTTTCTAATAAGGTACATTAGCTCTTAAAAATCTTCGGAATATTATACCATTTTTGACCTCTCCTTTGTTATAAAGATAGTTTGAGTCTCGGGAAAGGACATAGGATAGTAAAAGTTTCGATAACTCAACGGCTAGTGAACAGATTTGGATGAAATTTAGTACGTAGATAGATTGGGACCTGGATTAACATATAGGCTACTTTTTATCCCGAAATAACGCCGAAGTAGCAGGCAACAGCTAGCGTTTGATAAAAGTTGTTTTTTCCGAAAGTTATCACTTTTCCGGAACGTGTACTTCGAAAATGGGTTGGAATTATGTTTTTTCTTTACGACGCACAGTTTTATAGATATTAGCGAAAAACTCAAAAGTGGGAACTTTTATCCCCCCCCCCCCCCCCCACCCCCCTCCCACTCCGGCTCAGCTCTTAGACGCGGGGACTTTTAGTAGGTATGTTTACTCTCTAAGCATCCTGAACTCTACTCCTCTTGGATTCGTTGAGTGGACTAACGTCAATATATTGTCTTGTAGAAACCCCTGTAACGGCAAGGAATCGAAATGTCAAACTGTACCTACAGAAGCCAGCACATCAAGCTACCCGAAACTGTCAAATTTTCCCAAACAATTTTGAACCTTATGCTATAGCGATAAAGTTGAAAATCGATCGGTAAATTGTAGTAGGTTGACTAGTCTCTCCTTTAAGCCTCTAGTTCGACCTGCCATGTACGCCATGGTCTTCCGCGGAGCCGTTGGTCTTCGCCCAAAATGCATCAGACATGCGGCAAACGAGTCCGGAATTAAAAAGATAAAAAAGTAACTATGTGAATCAGTGGTAACGAAAATCACCCTTACTGCTACGTCATAAAGACGCTGTCTATGTCAAATTGTGACCACTGGCTTGGCTACGATTTACCTGCGTAAGGATCATTTCTTATTATTTTAAGACATACCTAATTGTAATAATCCAAGTTCAAATTAAGACAAAATAAAATATAACTACATAAATAACAACCTATGCCTGCAGTTAATTAATACAAATAACTATAAAATATAATGTCCTAAAATAACTATAGCTACCTATTAGCAAATAAATCCATACGCAATCTCTGGCGACTGATAATGTACCGAAGAGACTGGCGGCATTGCCACGCTGTATGGCAATGAGGGATTTTCTTTTTCTTTTTTTTTTAACGCTTCCCTAGTCGCTGGATAGATGGCGCTGAACTTGGTAAGTTACTGCAAGGAACGGAAGTTACATAATTTTTTTATTAATTCACTTGGATGTAATTTTAAGATCGTAAAACGAAAGTAAACGAAACTGTCACTCAACGAGAGTATATGACGTGACGCAATGTTTTTTTTCCAAGCGTTTTGACTTTGGCATCTAGCGACATAGTCAGTTCAACGCCATCTTCAGGGTTCTTGGGAACTATTTTTTTTTTAAATACTGAAAAGATAAACCTCTCATTACAGAGGTTTCCATATAACTAAAATGACGCAGCCTTCACTAAAAACTCTTACTCACAAAAAAGGCCAAAACTATAAACTTTTTCAGTAAACCACCGAGCCTTTGATCCGAATAATTTTATTTAGGTATTTTTATTTCCACGTAAGCCTGTATTTATACGAGAAAAAAACCATTTTGTTACGTTGCGTTCGCACTGTACAAATAAATGGAGTTTGGTTTCGCTGTTGGCGATCAAAATATTGAATAGAAAATATTTTTTTGAATCATTGAGAGTGGTGCGGTTTAGGCTTTTGGGAAAGTTAGTATATCGGATGATAAAGCTTTTGTATGTTTTATCTGGTTTTAGCTGGGCTTCCATGACCTAAAGCGCGGTCACTGTCGAACTGCATAAAAAAAAAGAGAAGCGCGATAACACAACGCTGATAATTTATTGCAAAATAAGAAGCAATTATTTAATTACAAAAAATCTATTTATTTATTTATTCATTTATTTCAGGCGACGCAGGCCCATAGATAAATACCTTAACCTAAACATACATATTTTTATTATAATAAAATTGAACTTCACTTCACTAGCTTGTTCTTGTGCTGTTATGTGGTATTTGTCCGCGGAAACGACGGAACACCACGTCCTGCAGCCAGAAGTCTTCTTCCATGACGACGGGCAGATAACAATTCGGCACGCGCACCACGAACGCCTTGAAGTTGACGTTGCGGTACGACTCCAGTAACTGCACCCACGGCGTGTACCTCGTCTTCTGGCGCGTTCCACGATGTCCTCCACCTTAGTGGTGTAGTGTAGGCGGGAATAAAACACTAGTGTTTTAGTATGTTACTTGTAGAATAATCTGATAAAAAATCAGAATGACTGTATGCATATTAGTATGGTTAATATTGTAAAAAGAAAGTTTTTAGAGGTATTTTCATTATTATTTCTATCGTATCAAATTTGCTGAATTATGTTTTCAACACAGTATCTACCTAGCATGTATCCTGAAAAATATCATATATTTTTCTGATTTTGTTTACTATGGTCGATCATATACTTTTATTGTTTCTAAAACTTCAGTTTTTTGCGTTTAGGTCCTGTAATCCCCTTAACTTCATTCATATACAAACTTGAACACTCCTACTTTGTGGCCTCGTAGTTATTAGACATACATTTGTTTTTGACGCTCGACGCTGACGCTTGCAGCGCAAGGCGAATTCGCTTGGAGCGTCGCATTTCGTGGCCCTCGGGTTAGACCGTTTATTATTTTAACCAACTGCAATGAAGGCCAATTGGCTGGTGATTTTTTTAACGTATGGTAAAAACTGCGTCGACATTTTGTGACTTTTTACCGGACCAGACATTACGGTCAGTGAAAAATACACGTGACAAAAACATACTGAATGATTTAGAGTTCATTATATATAAATTATATAGATAGTATTATATGTTTATATTTGATATTTATATAATTGTAATCGGGTTATTAATTTTGATTATTGGAGTTTTAGATATTCCGAGGCTTTGCGAGATACACAGGCCACGCAAGTGTGACTAGTATCGTCGTTTTGTTCGGTGTATTGTCCGTTGAAATGACACAAATGTGGACGCAGCTAAGGGTGAATATTGTACCAATAAAACTGAACGTGATCAGCACATCTAAACCGCGTTCTAGAGCTGTCACTGTCATCTTAGTAATGGAATATTGACACTAACAGCTCAGCGTCATTGGTGAACTTGGTTTCTAAGTCCTCTGTCTTTATTACATGCAGTGTGTGATACTCCACCAAAGGTCGGAAGCCTGTTGCTTACGATCATGTCTCTCAATCGCTTTTTACGACTGGAGTAGATAAAAACTTTATATACTGACCTTTCTTTTATGGTCTCGTCACGTTGGATATTAAGGGCCTATGGAGGGCATCAGTTATGAATGAACGTACGGGAAATGGATTAGATGTAAGAGTGTCTATATACTAAAAATACTATATATTCTGAGCCGGTTGAAAAAGGAGTGATGTTAAATCCTTTTAATTTTATTATTTTAGCATTAATATTCGGGACGAGAACTTCAGAAAACCCGTCGCAATTTGCGAAAAGCCAAATCAATATTATCTCCTTAAATTTAATTTATTATATTTACATGAAGCTATTGGTATGGGCTTGTCATGTGGAGGGAAAAAAGGCATGTAACAAAAAGAGTGATCATAAAAAGTTGATCGATGGAGAGAGAGAGGAAGGCTACACAAAAGATGTAGAGATTGTGTGAGGAATGATATCAAAGAGAAGGGAGTGAATGATAGCGTGACGGTTGACAGGGGAGAATGGAAGAAGAAAACGTGTTCCACCGACCCCAAGTAACGTGGGACAAGAAAGGAACATGATGATAATGATTTGCATTCTCATCGGATATACATACTTTTCATATTCATTTACGCGTATGAAAAATTCCTTTCAATTTCATTGTCTTATTGGTTAATTGTATTCCTACATCTCACTAAAGGTGAATTTCACCAAACTTTTACACCTAGAATAAGTCTTATCCTGTAAATAAATTTTGAATTTTTGACAGTTTACAATACTAGAATCAGACATCAATTTAATTCCACCGATTTATTATATATCTAACTCTGGTAAAAAACAGCAGCCGTAGGTAATATTATTCAGAATTTCTTATTTCTATCTTCAAGTTTGATTGTTTCCCCTTTAAGCCCGATAGAGAACTGCTTTTGATACAGTCAACAGCAAAAGTAGATACTAATGAATGGAGTTCGCGTCAGAACTGTGTGGCGTCGAAGTGATTCAAACCATATCAACGCCACACAGAAATCACTTCTGATTTTGATCATCTACTTTTGCTTTTGACTGTACTAATACGTTACTCAAGATTACTCCATTATCTAATTAAAACCGCTGATCGCTCTCACTGCGCCCGAACATTTAAAGACGAACAAAAAGCGCGAACAAAGTCCTCTCAGTACACTCACGGGTGGCATTTAAACTGGGATGCTTAAACTTTTTCGCGTTCATTAAATCATTGTTATCTTGCATCTCTTTTTTTCGCTCCTCCGCTGGGTGCAGTTGTATTCTGCAACTATTTATTCATTTAAATCTTTTTTTTAAAGTCTTGGTTTTCTGAAGCCGTGTTCGGATTCGGATTATGTTCTTATCCTATTAAAAGGAATCTAAAAATCTGATAGTTTTATGAATTGTGACGGGATATAAAATATTATGTAATAGTACCTTCAGCCGTTTTGTTCCGCAGGTTTTAAATGTATGTATTATATTCCCACGTATTGCTGGCTGGATAGCCAAAACCCCGTCTTTTTTTCTTTTTTTTTTGACAGAAAACCCCAATAGCAATTAGCTCAACCTAAGAATCAAATTCCCATGATCACTGACCAACGAGTCGGCCCCGCTAATTTCTTATTCAAATGGCTATACTTGCATCACGAAATATTGTGTTAATTATGTCTTTTACTTAATTTTTTTTACCAAGGATAGTAAAAGGCATTTTCAATGTAAAATAAATGCCACCAAGACAGTTTTGTAAGAATCAACCACTTTATTCCCTAGGGCATTCTGTTGATAAGTAAATATCCATCTTAATATGACAAATCGGGGAAAATGCACTGCAATACAGAAAAGGCAGCCATCCATCACTGTCACGTGACGTCCTCTAAAAATGACACGTTATTGTTGGAGGTGCCTTGAGGCGTAACCAACGTCACAGTGACTGGAAAAGACATGAAAATGTATAAATGTCGCAGGTTGCGAATAAAGACAGCAATGTACAGAATATGTTTTAAAATGATTAATAATTACATTTTTGTGCATTATATTTCAGTTTTCCTCATATTACTTTAAAAATCACTATTAGTCTAGACACGGGGCAGCGTGTCAAGCCAAGTTCAAACAAAGGAACTGGCTAGCCAGCGCCGAGTGTAATATTACACGAACCACTTGGTGCCACTTTTGACCCTTCTATAACTCAAAACCTCTTTAACGTAAACACATTAAACTACGTGTGTTTAATTATATCCATAAGGACATCTAGAAGCCCAAATTTCATGAAGCTAGCTCAAACGGTTATAAAGACATGAAGGTCAAAAAGTCGTAAATTTTAGCACTGACTGACTGACATATAGTTCCTAAATCTAACCTACTTCCAGATGACCTAGAAGGATGAAATTTGGAACCGAACTCTGTAATTATGTGTAAGCGTAGGAAAAAGTCTAAAAATAAAAAAAAAGTGAAAAAATTAAATCACATTATGAACAAGTATTAAACTCTATTTCTTTGCTTTATTGGATACCTATAACAATAGCTGTTATTTAAAAATGTGAGATCTTAAAGTAGGTCAGATTTGACTTGGCCAGTTTTTATCAGAATTAAAATATATATATACATGTTGAATAACTTTATAAAATGACTGATGTAATGAAAACTGGCCAAGTCAAATCTAACCTAGGTACTTTAAAATCTCACGTTTTTAAATAACAGCAATTGTTATAGGTATCCAATAACGCAAAGAAATAGAGTTTAATACTTGTTCATAATGTTATTTTGTTCCTATAAATACATACTCGTATTTGGATTTTGCATAGAACTTGGCACTCATTTAGATCTCCGTTCCGCTCCGGCGAAGCCCACAGCCAAGCATAATTTTTGTATTGAACTTGGCTCTCCTTTTTTACATTTATGTGTTTGGTGGGATTGTACTTACTCTAAGCCTTGAAACCTCGACCCCTGTCATACAGGATGTCCTAGTTCAGGGGTCGAGACTTCATTTAGGTAATTTTTACTGAAGTTTTGGAAATAAATTATCTACTATTACTATCACACTTCACACTAATATTACAAAGGCGAAAGTTTGATAGTGTATGTGTTTATTTGTTTGTTACTTCTTCCCGCTCAAACTGCTGGACCAATTTTGATAAAATTTTGCTGACACCCTGGATTAACATATAGGCTACTTTTTATCCCGATATTCCCGGAATCGGAATCGACATTTACGCAGGTGAAACCACGGGGCGCAGTTAGTTGTCTATAAATCTTGATTCCCATGAAAAGCGCGTTGTTGAAAAGCAACAGAGAACGATCGATTTGCGAGTTTTAAGGCTATCTTACATCTTCAATAATTCTACCGTCAAATACCTACCTCTCAAATTAACTCAGCCATCGAAGTTAACTGCTGGACATAGGCCTGTCCCAGGCTCCGCCACAGCACCCTGTTCATCACCTTCCCCATCCAGTCAGTCTCAGCCGGCTTCTTGAGGTCGTCAGTCCATTTAGCTGAGGGGCGTCCCACACTACGCTTGCCGATACGCGGACTCCACTTCAGGACTCGTCAGTTTCACCTACTTCTGATCTGGCCAAATAGATCAAACGAAATCGAAGACTCGGAATGGATTAAGATTAACGGTATACGGTAAATAAATCTTCCCACCGCACAGCGTCAGTGTCAGGGCCCTTCTCAGAGTATGGGCTATCTTGATATCCTGCCTGCCATGCACATTGAAATGGCATTGCATTCGTAATGACACACGTTAGATAAACAAGACCATTCATGATCTGAATGAGGCTACCGACAGAGCTGTTTATGTGTTTATGTAGTTGTAGTAGTACGTACTGCACTTCACAGTATCAACCACAATCTGCATCATTTTGAAGGATGTTGCTAATTCATTGCTTCATATGTTCGAAAAATTTGTCTGCTCATCAACGTAAATAACGCAATGAATGTTGTTTAACTGTCAAAATGAAAGCCATTGCTACGTTCCGCGACCACCCCGCTGGTCGGACATTTGAGTAGGTAAGCAATTAACACGAAAACAAGAAGAGGACCGTCACTTAGCCGCATTTAAATGATGCAACATACTTGCATGTGGCATACAAAAAAAATTAAGCCACAAATGACTTGCATTATCATCATCAGCCTATAACATCAGTCCACTGCTGGACAGGGGCCTCTCCTATTGCACGCCATTCATTTTGATTTTCGGCAACTCTCATCCAGTTGCTACCAGCCATCCTGCGAAGATCGGCGTGACTTGCATCGCCTAAACACTGTTTATGCGGTGCAACTTATGGTATAGTATAATCAGCCATTAATGTGTCCACTGCTGAAACACAGGCCTCCTCTCTGTGAGAGGGAGTGGGTAATGATCCACCACGCGGGCCCATTGCGGGTTGGTGAATTTCACGTCTTCGAATTTTTGGTTCCAGGACATGCCAGTTTCCTCACGATGTTTTCCTTCACCGTTAACTTATGTTATACGACAGGCAATTAAATCGCACGGTGTAACATTATCATTATATTTTCTTTGATCCAGCTTTATGATTATTATTATATATTATATATTTATCTAGATTAGTATAATATATTATGATGTATGCATTTATTGTATTAAGTAAATAGATCAAACCACAGACTACCTTGTCTCTCCTTCCCCTTTTTGATCCATCCAAAAGTTGTCTTTAAAAGATCGCTATTAGTGATAAAACCGCCCATTGTGTCACCCTTTGTAAAATTTCTACTTTAACCAAATCTAATATCTAAATTTATATATATACTTTAATCTAAATTTATCAAATCAATCAACTCAGCCTATTGCAGTCCACTGCTGGACATAGGCCTCTCCCAGGCTACGCCACAACACCCTGTCCTTTGTCTTCCGCATCCAGTCCGTCCTAGGCACCTTCTTTAGGTCGTCTGTCCATCTAGCTGGGGGGCGTCCCATACTACACTTGCCGATACGCTGTAATTTACCTATATGAATTCTATCTTCTATCTAGAAAAGAAAAAGTAAAAAATGCCAGCGCAAAGATTGGCAGTAAGAGCACGCATTAAAACGAATAGCATAATTTGGGTAAAAAGGAAGAGGCCACTGTGGGCTTCGCAATATTCATAAAATACCGTCTGGTAGTTAGCGAGTTTATTGAACGTTACCGAGGAGGATCCTTTTATTGTTTCCTTTACGGTGTATGGTAACGAGATGACTGCCCCGTTCTGGTCGCAAACATACTTTCGCATATAAAATATTAATAAGGATGGTAACGAGGTGCATAATGAGAGATGTTTTTTTTCGATTTAGTCAGTTCACAGTTACACATTTATTTCAATTAGGTAATAGATGGATAAATGAGGTTCAGGGAATTACTTCGATACATATTTCTGTTGCCAAGCAGTGTTGCTGTGATTCGGATTGAAGGTAATGGGTGCCGCGGCAGGTGTAATTACAGGCACAAGTGACATTTCAGTTAGAGTTTGTCTCTGTGATAGCAACGCAACTGCTATGCCTCTGGTATTGCAGGTGATGGGGTCCTGTTTGGCACCCGTAGGTTAAAGAACCCTAAAAGTCGTTACTTTAATTTTACGTTATATTTGTTTGGTCCAAGCCTACGGTACAGTACCGATGGATGCTGCTGCTAATTAATAAAACGACTTCTTTATAAAAATCACACCTCCAGGCTCCATTTTTTTACACAAATCAAGAAAGCAATGCTACAGTGTTTCATAACTCATCTGGAAGCCAAACTTAGTGCTATTCAAAAGAGAATTTGCTGCTTTCTATGAAACTTTAATAAACGAGTATTGTAGCGACATCTGCACTAGTCACTGCGAACTATCAAGTTTACGCATAAATAATATAGATGGCGCTAAGAAACAGAAATCAACGAGCTAATAAAAACATAGTGGTACGTAATAAATTGTAAAGATTAGCAGTCATCCATAATAAATTAAAATGCTTATCGAATTAATGTAGTACCAAGAAATGAAAAGACACATAACAAGTAGATACCTACGTAGAATATCAACACAGACAGTAAATCAGTGTGCATAATACATACCTAACAATACCAATAAAACAATATTGAGCATTATCTTTAATGACTGCGACTGTTAAAAACCTAGCGTCGTGTCACACGAGGCTAGGTTTTTAACCTAGTACATATTTCGCAGTCTGATTCTGCACCACTGTTCTATAATAAGAAAGCCATCATGATTTATTTATATAATCCATTAGGTATATTGCACAGTTTTACTCTATAGGTAATTTAAACGGGTCCATATTGGCTCACCTAAAGTTCTTTACCCGAAATTGTTCTTCCTAATGATTTGTAATCCGAATGATCAGTCTTCCTAAAATTTTTCATACTAAAGTTTTCATTCATACTATTTGTAGTGCTACCGGCGATGTTCATAACACTCATGTTTCCGAAAATTGTAATTAATAATATCATTAATGTAAATATATTTAAACTCCTACTGTTTTTAATCATAACGCTTTTATCCCTAAAATAATTACCATAATATTAGAAGATGATATTTATAGTTTTAATTTGAGGGTATGATTATTATTTGGGGGTATGCTTTACATAACGTACTGAGTTGTGTCTATGGAACCACTGTACTTCCACACCCGGCGCTTTTTGATAGTAGCCATTTTTTTTTTGGATAGAATAGACTCTTTTTTATATAGATTTTATATAGATTCTTTTTAGTGTAAATTTAAAACCGCAAAGTTCGCAAAATCATAGTGGCCGAGAAAAGAAATCCCAAAGTTTTTTTTTTATCTACAAAAATATGTGGTTAGGCGTAGTCGACGGAGCCCCGCTTCGCGGGGCCCCTATTTCTGTCTACAGGGTTTAAAGGAACCTAACACGAAGGGGATGACGGGGGCTCGTTCGCTCGCTTTGCTCGCTCACTCGAGCCCCCGTCATCCCCTTCGAACCTAACCTGTCCGAGTCGGGGTGCCCCAAGTCCCGAGCTCGCTTCGCTCGCTCTTGCATCCTAAATTGTCATTACAAATGTGTTACTTTTGTATATTATGTTGGTTACCGCTATAAATAAAATCTAAACAAAAAAAAATCTATAAAAATAAATCTAAACAAAAAAGATATGACTTTGAATAATAGTGTAAAATATGGTTATGTTGAGAAAATATAGGAAAACAAATAAAAGTATAATAGATGTTTATTGCTACTGACATTATGAAGTTGAATGCTTCGGAATTATGAACATTAGAGACAGAGTAGTTAGGAATTGTGATTGTTAGGATGAAAAATTTTAGGAAGAACATTTTCGGATTTCCAATTATCGGAGTTGAAAATTTAGGTGAACTTTGGCGCACCCAATTTAAACGGGTCCGGCCTTTTTATTAGCAGAATTTTTCATGTCATAATATTATTTTGCATAACAGCGTATAGCATAAACTTCATTTCGCAGAAAATCGTTTGGCATACACTCATTTATCATACATTCAAAACTCATAATTTTGTAAGTCAGAATCATCTTTAAGCATAAATGTCGTATCCATAATAATTGAAAATTAGAACCATCATATTATCGACTTCACAGTCAGAATCGTCTTTTGGCATACGTGAGCTCGTGTGTAGGGGTCACAGTTTTAAACTAACCTAACCTTTATTTTTAATAATTAGTTAGGGTCCAAGTTGGTTTATAAGCAATAATAAATAAGACGTACCTAATTGACGGAGCCCCACTTCGCGGTGCCTAACCGAAACCAAGAGTTAAAAGGAACCTAACCGAATCCAAGTCTGGGTGCCCCAAGTCCCGAGATCGCTTATAGAAAACATTATTTTTATAGTTCATTCAAATACGATGGAAAAATACACCGAACAAGCAATATTCGTTAAAAAATAATTCTACTGTTATCGTCATAGTATGCCAAATAAAATTCTGCCATCTTCATAGTACTTATGCCAAGTGAAATTATGCCGGATAAAATTCTGCCATCTTAAAACTATGCCATTGTAAATTCGGACATATACTCGGTCAAACAATAATTATGTTAAATAATTTTTATGTCTTAAAAATATTCGTTTAAAAAAGATTATGCCATGTGGGTTACGCCAAATTTTCTGCCAAAAAAATTATGCCAGATAGAGGGCACCCAATTATAACATGTGCCAAACTGCAATTTGTCGGCAGTAGGTTCTCGTGGATTTTGCATGAATCTTTGCTTTAGGTACTAAAGATAATTATTCAAATTAAATCTAAGACTGGCACTGTCGGCAATGACTCCGTATGTAGATACAAAGTAGTTACCCACACAAGCATAGATTCTACAACTACTGCTACAACACGCAGGGGCATCAGCCTACGAATAGGTACGAGTACCGTGACATCATCCCATAGTGCCTTCTTTGTTAAGAGCGTTTCCGACGTACGGCATTTTATACAATCTTTCAAGCCCTTGTCTTTCGAAATGAATGAACGGATTTTAATGAAACTTCATACGCATAAGCACAATACAAAGGTCTAAAAAGTTACTTAAGAAAATTTTCGGAAAATAGTATTACAGCCAAATTAGACCGATTTTAAATTTTCCATAGAAACAGAGATTTCCAGTTAACTATCTCTTTTTAAATAAGACATTTCAAAAATGTTCTTACTTAACTTTTTAGACCTTTGTATCCTGCTTATGAGTATGAAGTTTCATTAAAATCGGTTCATTCATTTCGAAAAACAAGGGCTTGAAAGTTTGTATGAAATGCCGTACGGAGTAAACGCTCTATTTTTTGAGCTACTGGGTCACAAATCTCTGCACTACGCTTCTGGTGATAATGATGAATGGTGGTCGTCGTCGTCGTCGTTTCAGCCGATAGACGTCCACTGCTGGACATAGGCCTCCCCCAATTTTGGGAGGGTTTGCCATAATCGCCACGCTTGGCAGGCGGGTTGGCGATCGCAGTATGGTATGGTGGTGAAATACACAGAGAACGCTGCTGCCCATTCTTCGGTACGATCCTTAGTCGCCTTTTACGACACCCACGGGAAGTAAGGGGTGGTGGTATTCTTTAAGTCCGGCACCACACAGACCAGTCCGGCACCACACAGACCAGATGAATGGTGGTAATGATGAGGAAAGCCGACGCCCCAATAAAATGGGATAAGGCTGGGCACACAGGTAGGTAGTTTCGCTACAATAATATTGGAGTTAATAAAACAAAATTCACTTAAAAATAGTAGTACTTATAATTTAACGAGATTGCCCTCTTTATTTTTATCGAACAAGTGACTTATGGTTGATTTCATTACACGTTCCATGGGCACAGCAGTCTGGGTAGGGAAGGAAATTGTTACCAGGAACTATGGCACAGCCTTCATCAACGGAAATGACACCGCAACTGAAAACAAGTAGACAAGTGTTACTATAAAAAAAATGTATATACGGTCGAATTGAGAAACCTCCTCCCTTTTTGAAGTCGGTTAAAAATACTGTTACACCAGTTCCACCTTCATACGAAGAATTGGAAAAAAAATGGATTAAATAAAAAGTATTTAATGTGCTGTCTGAGCTTTAGATTCAGTTGAGCATAAAAGAGATTACCTAGAGATTACCTACTGTTTAAATTAAAAATATACCATCTTAACTTCTTTATGACAATAAAAACGTGCAGAATAAATCTATCTATATATATATAAAATTCAAAGTCCTGACTGGCTGATATATCAACGCACAACCTAAACCGCTGGTCCTAGAGACATGAAATTTGGAGGGTGTATTCTTTGTGAAGAGTAGGGATCCAGTAAGTAAGGGTTTTTCGAAATTTCAACCTGAAGGTGAATGGGGGGATAATTTTACGTGGACGAAGTCGCGGGCAGAAGCTAGTGTTTGTATACAATGCTGTCACGGGTAGAACCTGGATGTGGCTGGCACAGTAGCGTAGAGATTGGCACAAGAAATAGAAGCCTATGCCCAGCAGGGGGTAAAGCCGGATTGTGGATGATGATGATGATACAATGGTCTCAAGCAGAACTAGAAAAAGTATGGATCAGAATAAGCTGTTTTAGTGCTCAGCCAGACTGCAAACGCGGGCACGGTGCGGGCGCTGTCAAACATAAGAACTTTATTTGAGCGTCCATAGTGGGCACGCGGGCGCGGTGAGCGGCGCCGGTTGCTCGACGCGGGGAGCGTGCGGGCAACTCACGCCATAGCTCATTCATACAAGTGGCCGCAATGAGTGCGCGGGCGGCCCGCGCTGGTTCCGGGGTTCTCAAACTAGTTCGAGCTTTCTTCTAGTAAAAATAAGTCTTTTTCATCCATATTATATTTTGACAAACACTGGACACGACAACACTCAGAACGAGCCGCGCTCGACTGCGGACAGGCAGATCGTGCGCGTTCCCGCACCCGCTCCGCTCCCCGCCCCGCGTTGCCAGTCTGGCCAAGCACTATTTTTTTTGCTTCTTTAGAAGTATGTGATCATGATCATCAACCAGTTTGCCACTGTATGCTGATTTATGATAATATCTAACTCATTATATTGACATCATAATATGAGATCCATTTACATTCGTTCATTATATATTAATTATTTTATTGAGGCAATTTATTATTATTTTTATGACAAACACTCAATAAACTAATAAATTGTGCAAATCGCTACAACATAATTAATATTATAAAATAATAGTATATATTATTAATTATTAACATAATTAATAACACCTTCTTGCTAGCCAAAAAAAGATTTCATAAATGATTTAAATGTAGGCGAGATAATACCTATATATAAAAATCATCATCTGCCTAGCCTTTTGACAACTATGTTGGGATCGGCTTCCAGTCTAACCGGATGCAGCTGAATACCAGAATTTTGCAGGGAGCGAGCCTATTTCACCTCCACAACCCAGTTATTGAGTAATTATGATACTCCTTGGTACAGCTAGTTGTCAGACTTTCGGGCTTCTGACAGCCCATAAACGTAGCCGTTGGTCCCGGGTATCATTCGTGGACAGTAGCCTTGAATGACAGCCGGGATCAACGGCTTAACGTGCTTTCCGAGGCACGGAAGAGTCTTGGTATGTAAAGATGGTCACCCATCCACTGACCAACCGTAGGAAGCGTAGCTGAACCTGTACGATCGAACCATGTGGTTGTTATTACTTGGCCACAAGCTTTTCATCTTAATTAATAAGTACTTACGTAAATAAAGTAGTTATATTATTCTTCTGACAAAGGTATTGGATACAACTTATCCCGTCTTGAGGTGAAAATGGCTTATCATATGGCAAAACTCTGTCCAGGTTTGGTATATAACAACCTTCAAGATGCACTGAAAAATGAAATAAGTACCTATTTAATCTGCATTCGCGATTTATTTTCCAAAAATGTAAACAAATATGAGTTTATGGAAAAGTAACTTTAAATCCTACACAATAAAGATCAGTTTACGATACAACTTCAAACGTTTTTATAACTTTTTCAATAGTGCTAGTCACTCTAAAATCAACTTAATCACCATTAAAATACAGTGGATATTTGTTTAACTTGAAGTAAAATCAATTTGAAACAAAAATTTGATTAGACTTTAGGCCCTTATGTTAGAACTGTGTTGTGTGTAGTCCAAGTTCCGAGGGAGACACGTTGGCGTCCAACATCTATAATACTAAGGGCGGATTTTTCAATCATCTGTTATCTTTGTTATTTCACACAAAAACTTTCAAACGTCAATTTTATTCCTCGAATAGAAGTTATCTGGCGATGGAAAAATCAGCCCTAAAACAATAGAATAATAAAATTATAGTTTGAATAAAATCTAAAGTAGATATTAATATGCGGCTACCGTTGAGCGGCCGGCGAGCACTACTTGCAAGTTAGATTTTTTACCAACTAATCCTAATGATATTATATTAAAGAGGTAGATATGGCACTAGCGCGCGCAAATTGTTGTAGACAAATTCAGACAATTGTTGTAGTTTCATTTAGTCCGCTAATAGCAGCGAGCAACACACTACAGGTACTATCTCTTTCTGAGTCATACGTTCCGTATTATCTATCGCAGTCGTAGTTGAAAACTACTATACACCTATATGTAAGTACTTTGAAATAACAACGCAACAATACAGAACGTCGCTCAGTATGAAACGCTTTATAATATCATTGACTAATCCTGATTTGTTAACCACCCACACATAACTGTTCGTTAAACCGTTGTACTGCTTATTATGTAATAAATTAACCATTTAAATATTTGTTATAAACATAAAACTCATTTTTATTTAGTTTACAGCTCAGTTTTTGCTGCTGAACTTGTTAATAATCACGGTTACCCTAAAATATGACTTGAAGAAATAATGGATGCGGTCAGAAGCGTCATCAAATTGCCTCAGGCATTTATACACAAAGGCAACATTAGGCAAACGGTCGGCGCCGTATGTATAATGCCGAATCATACAATCGGCCTAAGAAATTTAAATGATTTGATTTTACGTGTCGTCATGTGATGCGCAGTTTGCATGTGCTGTTATAGATGCCGCCATTATAAACAATGAACATCTGTAGGCCACACAGAAAACAAAAATCCCCTTTCGATAGGCTACCAGAACGTGGGAGAGATATAATATAAGGGGTGAATTAAAACGTAAAATGTTTAAAACCAAAATAGGACAAGGACTGACAGAAGAAGATTGTTTAAAAGGTTTCTGCCTACCACCATTGGAACACAAAATAGAATTATGTGTCTGAGTATCAATAATAACTTCATAATACACATTATAAAAATATAATTATGTTGTGATATTAACTAACCTAGCTAGAAGTCCAATGTTACTACTACTTTCTGCACCCAAACAGGGTCATGTACTCATAAATTAAAGCCTAGTCATAGCCTGTACCTCTGTGTACAAGTGCAATAAAAACCTAAGTTAATAATATAATAATAAAAAAACACGCATTAACAAAAAAAAGCTTATATTACGAAAAATACAATTAATTTTTTGGACGAATCTGCTCATATATTTCTCGGGTACATATCCTTGAACCGTTCCTATGTTTTAGTTCATCAATGAGTGTGATATCAGCCTCCAATTCGGCAGAACTCGGCAAAGTCCGTGCCCACAAAAAATCCCTTTCCACAAATTTAGCACCAAGTTCATTTACCACGTATGAGAGCATATAGTTTTCGTTCACATTTTTAACAACAAATCGAATATGATATTCCTTTTCAGCACAATTGCAGGTGACGTTCGTGAGGGACAGCAGATCAATTCTATTGTCGACGACTCGCACGGGCTCTGCTAACGGGTGTGGATCACTTATCTGCCGGAACGGGGCTATACGTTCTACGATTCTCATTATCATAAGACGTGTACTATTATTTCCGTCAGAACAAGAACACTGAACGTCACGTCCATCTTCAGACAAGACAATCCTTACGCACAGAGGTGCTGCTAAACTATTTGGATACACCATGACCGCTGTGTAATTTCCATAGATTTCGTTAATATTAGCTCCTTGTAGGACACTTAGTAACGTTGATAATATTATTACTTTCCACATTTTGAACACTGAACAGTGATTTGATTACTTCCTCGTTAGAAACGAGCGACGTAGCCTCGTGTCAAGTATGCACTAAGAATTATCAGGTTGTTGGCCAGATGTTGTGGTCATTGAATGATAACCTTTTAGTTGATAAAAATATAGCACGATTAACAACAACAGTGTAAGGGTGAAAGACGAAATTGAGGCCTTTGCTCTGGGGACACAGGCTTATAATAATAATCACATAGTAGGTAGAAAAATGAATATAAAATTTAACATTTATTTATTTATAGTTAAAGGGAAAGCACCAATTACATTCATTATCATAGAGACAATTATTACGTTGACAAGAATTATGTTATACACATACAGTGGCCTCCAAAAGTTAGTTGCCATTTTCCCGAGTAATTCATCAACTCGTCCTACATGCCTACGGTACTTGCAGAAAGTGAAAATAAATTTAAAAAATAATAATTTTCACTCTGCAAGACGTCCCACTTTCTTTTTTTGTATGGAACTTTAATCTTTATCAAGGTTTGGTACAGTTCGCAAGACAAGATTAACAATATTGTTTTAAGACTTTTAATTTTTGACTTCTTCGTAATTGTTAATTATTATCTTTTGAACTCTTGATTAATATCTTTAAGACGATTGCTTATTATTTTATAATTTTAGGTTTAATATTATTAAACCTAAGTATATGTATGAACGTTCATCAATTACCTCTTGTGTTAATTGGTGTCAAATTTGTAATTTATTTTGATTTTCTACAAGTCGTCCGAAATGGGCCGTAAGCATGTAGGACGAGTTGATGAGTTACTCTCCCACTGCAGCTTTGATGCCACATTATGATTTAAAATAAAATAATAAATCCTAAGTCCTAAGGGATTAGGTAGGTACTCGATTATTTTTTATGATATAAGTCAAAGGTAGTTAAATTTGTCAATAAAAGCGTTATAGCAGTTCATTTGGATGACTACAATTTTAAATTATAATGTGGTGTATCAAAGCTGAACTAACTTCTTGCATACTTTCTCTCACAGAACACCAGACATAATACGCATAATTTTATTCCATGCATCCGCAAACGCCGTAACATTCAGGGTTGGCAGTCAGAAGGGCATTTAGCACCAGTCTTCTGGACGGTGGAAACGTACGCTGCGTTTCCACCAGAGATGACCGAGGATGCGTAACGAGGCATGTGCGTGAAGGCAGCCAATAACATCGCTTCATTTTTATAGCTTGAACTAAGTTAGCGTTGGTATTAGGTGTTTTCCTCGCTACGCATCCTCGCTCATCTCTGGTGGAAAACCAGCCTTAGGGTACAACAGACTGGGGACTCGGCTCTGATTACTGATTTAGATAACAGTTGCGCAAACAGATTGTGCCAGCAACCTTGACGGTGACCTTGACGGTGATATATGTATACCATACGTATTGATGTCATATTTATTTGTGTGCAGAAATAATGTAGTGCAGACAGACTCTTCCCGGTTTTACAAACTTACACTTATATAATAATTTAAAATATAAAACATACTCATTTCCTGAGGTTTTTCAACTGGTAAAAGTCTGGCTACTGCGCTGTGCACTGTGCCGATAGATACGGCGATACACAAAAAAACAAATACGTAATACATTTTGTTACACACGAGTTGCGTACGACTTCTCGAGCGAGACTGAACTGTCAATACTCAATATTAATACTCGTGCTCGTGCTATTAAAAAAAGTCGCCGTCACGAGAAGTTATAAATTTTGTAAACACATTCAGGGGTTCGCAACCTTTGGATCAAATAAATTTGTAATAATTTTTATAACTAATTACTGACGTCAGGCGATTCCGACTATTCTGTTTCAGAATCAGTTACATGATAACAAGACTCTACCGTGCTATCTATAATTTCATCAATTTTGCCATAAAACTTATTTTCTTCCTTGATGACGTGCACAAAACGCTTCCACCTTTCAACAGTAACCTGGTGCAACGACTTTACCTCCTCTATTTAAAATGTGTGTTGTTGCGAGCAACATATGCCTTAAAATAGGCCCAAATAAGCTCAATGGGGTTAAGCTCGCAATGATAAAGCAGAAGACTTAAGACTTCCACCTTATATTTTTTGCGAGCTCATCCACTGCATAACTTTTAAAATTATCTTTAACTAGCAGCGCCCCGCGGTTTCATCCGCATAAGTATCGATCCCGTGGGAATATCAGGATAAAAATATCCTATGTGTTAATCCTGATTATAAACTATCTGTGTTCATAATGTTAGTGTGATGGTTTTAACATATTGTAGCAATTTGGTTAATTTAATTAATTTAATTTCGTTTGGATCAAAATTGTATATTATTCTTTAAGCCAGATTTGTATCTCTGCTTTTTTCCAGGCAATAGTAGGGTCTTTTCAAAACGCCTTGAATGTTATGGTGCATTGTCTGTTATTACCTATTATTATATAACAACCACTAGTTATTCTTAAACACTAACCTGCATTCACCCATGTGTCACCCACGGTTCCCTATCCATTTGCATAAAATTTTAAGACCTAATATAACTTAGCATAATTTTGTTTGGCACAACTATATTTTCGCATAATATAATTACGCATAACAGCTTACGCATAATTTTTTTAAGCATAATATCTCTAACCATAATAATGATTAAGCATAATATTCTAAAGCATAAATTTATTAAGCATAAAGTTCTAAAGCATAACTTTTTTAAGCATAATATCCTAAAGCGTAAATTTGCCCGAAGAGGATATACCAACTTATTTCGACGATTGGAAAAAAGCCATATCTCCTGAATCAGGTAATATATAACATATTAATATAATATAACGTATTGAACAATTTTGTGGGTTTTTTTTCGCTGTAGGAAGCATGAAGCAAGCAAGCATACAGTATGCAAGCAAGCATACAGCATGCAAGCACGCATACAGCATGCAAGCAAGCATGCAGCAAACAAGCAAGCATGCAGCATGCAAGCAAGCATGCAGCATGCAAGCAAGCATGCAGCATTCAAGCGAGCATGCAACATGCAGCAGGCAGGGTTTCTGTCACGGCTCCGGCGCTGCGGGCCTCCGGTGGCCCCACGCGTGCTAATCGTCGCAGACGGCTTTCGCTCACCACCGCAGCTTCGGCTTGTTGGCCGGCTTCGCCGGCCAGCCTCAGCCGCGGCGGCTCGCTCGCAGCCGCCTGCTCCTCAGCCCGCGGCCGCCTCACCCCTACGCGCCTACGCGATTTTAAATTACACTCTAGGGGTAGGACAAACAAGACTACGTGGAGTCGGTTTTGCAGCAATTCGGTTCTGTCACTAACTTTTGTTGCACAGCATATTAAATTTAATTAATTGTATCCCTAAATATTATTATGCTAATAGTCATTAGGCCTACTAACGTTATGCGAATCAAATTTATGCCAAAACAAATTAGTCTTTGAGATGATTATGCCAACATAAAATGTATGCCTAAAAAAATTATGCCGAAGTATTATTATGCCAAAACAAATTGTGCCAAAATCGTTATGCCGAAGTATATTAGGACAAAGAACATTATGCGAAAAGAAGGGATCCCGTCACCCACGTATTATGGTGCCGCTTTTGCTGCCTATATTCTTAGAATTTTTTCAAATATCTTGGCTGCCGTATTATTATATCATCTCTATCCATGAGCGCATTATTTATCTGTCGTTTTATATATTTAATGAGCAAATGCTTCATTAGCCGCCTGGGAGTCGTTTTGTTAAAATTTGGTAATTCAAAATCGTCATTGCTGCCTGAAGAACTGTTGGTATTGTAGGCAATACACCTCTTAAAAAGAAACTGTGTTTTTTTTTCCTAATCGCGCTTTTATCAAAGTCATCAACCTTTTCATGATACTCAAGTGAAACTTTTGTTTTAATTGGTGACTTTATTACCTCATCGGATTTGTATTCTCTTAATATATTATACGCAAAGGCTATGCCAATTTCAAGAATATTTGGTGTTTTTTTAGTTACTTCTGTTTTGTATGGATATTTATCAGACGTCCAAGTTTCTTTCACGTACTTATATACGTTAACAACCACGTTTTTGTCATAAATCGTACCTTACGCTCGTTATCTGTTAAAACACATTATACAGATAACAAAATATATACACTCGAAAAACCATTACTCTCCTTTTGACGCAATCAGTCAAGTAAGTGCATACGCTATGACGTTTTTTTTTGTGGCGAACTTATTTCCTTCGACGTACCGGGTCCTGGATCCATTATAAGTAGTAAAGAATAACATAAATACATTAACAAAAAAAAACAATTTTCAACTGATTAGAAATAACAAAATCAACAGCAATATAACCAACCAATATAACCTATCCGCGAAAACAACACAAACAAACTAAGACGCATTCGAGACTCGAATGACAGCATTGACAGTGTCAGCGTGAACTTACTTTAAAATGGCGTTCCATGAGTCAGATACTCAGATGCGTTCCAGTACCACAAAACATTAGTCGACAGCGCTTTACATCGCTAAATTATAACCCGAGCAAGTGAATTTGCTCGTTAGTTTCGTATTGCACGTGTGTTACGTTGACTTGATTGTATTTGGGATTATTAATTTGATGTTGATTGAATTGTCACTACGTAACTTAGTAGAAGTTTTTTATTTACAAAATTTATAGCTTCTCGTGACCGAGACTAGATATTTATTAGCGAAATACAACATTGTACTTCAAATATCTACATAATATTATGTAAATTAAAACATAATTTTTAATTAACTTGCTAGACTATAATTTATTAATGCGCAATCATTATGTTACTTAACACAACGTCAATTTAAAAAACAAGATTATATAAATTGGAATATGGTAGATAGGTACTCGCTTTTTCAATTTAGAATGACGTATACGTAGGTACATATTTTAACAAAAAAAAGTGACCACAACGAAATAATAGCGGCAGTCAACAGTCAACACGTCGATTTACATTTACATACGTTTTTGCACGTCTGAGTAAATAGGGTTCAACCCTATGCCCCACTTCCCCCTTTCGCCTTTCTTCAAAGGCAAATATATTTTAACAATAATAAAATAAAATAAAAATAAAAAAAAGCCTTTTATTTCATGCATTTACAAAGGATTTTTAACATTTTTACATGTATTGTGTATTTTAGTACAATGTAAGTAATAATTTGAAAAATAATTGATAGGTGAGTAAGCTGTTGCACATTTTAACAATAAGCAAGTATTTAATTTATTCATAAAATCCTCGACTGGACTGCCTCGTCGGTCTAGTGGTTGCAGGCGCTACTGCTCATCATGAGGGGTTCGATTCTCGGGTCGGCCAAAGAGTTATTGGGTTTTTCCATCTAGAATGTCTTAGAAGCAGCCCGGAGGCTGGGTTAGTGCCCGGTTGATGGCATTAGGCTTGCCCCCATCACATGGGACTTAAACATATCTGGCGAAATGTAGGTGTACTTTACACCTCTGTTTTATCAAATCAATCAATCAAAATCATTTATTTCAATCCATTTCAGATCATATTATGTTCTACATCTAAAATAAATAAATTATAAAATTAAAATTCTAATCATAATAAATAGGTACATTTAAAAATAATTAATAAAATAAAATAAATTAAATTCAAATTATAAAACTAAATTAAAATCATAAAATAAAATAAAAAATCATTAATAATACGCCTGCCTTTGAGTCATTATGTGTTATATTTTTTGCGTTACTTATTCGTGACAATATACGACATTACACGATGTCATCATGACGTAACGTGACGTGGTCATCGAGATTGAGACGATTACTGCTTTTGTGATGTAATCACAGTAAATAACATAAATCTGTAATGTCAAGAATTATAAATAACTCGTTTTATTTTAGTACGGATTACGTGATCGATTTTCCAATAATTTTTAAAGCGATTTCGTCTAATTTTAGGTTTTTAATTAAATAAACAACTATACTGGGTTGTGTTAGTCAGATAGGCAGTCGCTCCATGTAAAATACTGGTATTCAACTGCTTCCGGTTTGACTGGAAACCGACCACAACAGAGTTGGGAAAAGGCTAGGCAGATGATGATGAATTAAATAAACAACTACACGTATAAATAGAATAAATCAATAACGTAACATGAGAAATAAGAGAAAGCTAGGAGTTACGATCATAAATCTAGGTGGGTACTTAAAAGATGAGGTATTTTCTGTTGGTTGCTTTTCTAAACCAAAATAATACCTAAATGAATAAACATTGCTTCAAAAAACATAAAACTCCCGTAAAATGTCATAAAGTCAATTGAAAGAAGCTATTGCAGGAAACAGTGGTGGCCCAGTGGTGACGGCCGCAACTTACGGTCGTAGGTTCGAACCCAGACAGGCGCTTTATTTTGTGTAAATGATTTCGTCACCACTGCTCTAATACGGTTAAGGAAAACATCGTGAGGAAACCGCACGTCCTAGAAACAAAAATTCGAAAAGATGTGACATTCATCAACGCGCACTGGGCCCGCGTGGTGGATTACGGCCCACTCCCTCTCACCGTGAGGAGGCCTGTGTCCCAGCAGTGGGGACATTATAGGCTGATGAAGCATTATTATTATATATTATAATAGGACATATTATTATAATTATATCCCAGTAGGTACAGTCGCCATCGTAATTGCTTTACCACTTTTAACAACAATTTCCTGAAAATTTAAACTTCACTACATTCCTTTCACAATACAAAAACAACTTTATTCTACTACAATAAAGATCACTGTGGTCTTAACGGACTTGTCAATGGCAGCAATCCACTAGAAACCTTATTGTGACGCAAATAATAAGCAAAAAAAAATAAGTCAAAGGTAAAATAAACTAAAAGACTGTAAGGTTGAAACTATCTAACTGTCACATAGACGAATAGACCTTGTCGTTTTATGATGTGCAAGTATTTGCTTTTCCATTTCATATTTGACATTGGCAGAAATGTCGCAATCGGCACCAACTGCCATAGAGAAAAAAAACAGTGGGAGTGCCGACAGAAGTGAAAACAAAACACATATTAATACTTTGCCATTGTATCCTGTATACTTGTGGCTAAGTTTCGCTGGCTAAATTAATTTGATCCTGTATACTTGTGGCTAAGTTTCGCTAGCTAATTTAATTTGATCCTGTATACTTGTGGCTAAGTTTCGCTAGCTAATATAATTTGATCCTGCATACTTGTGGCTAAGTTTCGCTAGCTAATTTAATTTGATCCTATACACTTGTTTTCAATTATTGATATTTTGGAATCTTACGAATTTTCGATAAGGTCACGTGTCCTGACACGAGTTTAACATTTTTTACCCATTACAAAAAAAGTGTACAACGCCGCTAAAGAAGTTTTCATCTTACGAATTTTTGATCAGGGTCACGTGTCCTGACGCGAGTTTAACATTTTTTACCCATTACAAAAAAGTGTACAACGCCGCTAAAGAAGTTTTTACTTCAAAAATAGAATAGACGTGCAAGTGACATTCGAACAGCCATGAGCCAAGCTATTCTGCAAGAATCTTACAGTGAAAACTTAGGTGAAGTGAGTTGTCAATAGTGTCAATCCTGCGGTGCTATTCTGTAAAAATCTCACCGTGAAAACTTATGTGAAGTGAGCGTGGAGTGAGCTGTCAATAGTGTCAATTCCTAGCAAAAACAAACTCACTTCACCTAAGTTTTCACGGTGAGACTTTTACAGAATCGACCGGCTGAGCATCAGGTGGAATGACAACTCACTTCAAGCTGACTTCACTTAAGTTTTCACGGTGAAATGTTTACAAAATAGAACGGCTGACGGTGATAAAACAATTACGAGGTCGACTATACAATAAATTTATTCAACTAACGCTCACACTACCCGCAAACAAAACCATATAGCTATGACTTCCGCAATCTAATCCCAATTCATAGAGATCATTGGAGCGCACAAAAAAACTGGATAACTGCACTAAATTAATAACGTTCACACACGAATTTTTAGTTTCTGAAATTCCTCGAAATTGAAACCAGAGCTGTGTACGGGGGCGAAAAAATAAAAAAAAAGTCCTATCAATAGCCGAAGCGTTCACCTTTTTGGCCGCAACGCCGCGTTTTGCAACAGAGGGGGATCGATTGAAAAATAAATTGCCGAGTTGTTTGAAATTCGGCGTTCGTCCAACGAAGCCCGTTTCAATTTGCGCCATATTATTTTTGCATGTGGATTTTTACTTGAGAAAGTATAGAGGAATTTAAGGTTACCCGTTACAGCCGGTGTTTTCCTTGAGTAAAATAAAAGTAGGCTGCTTTACCTCTCAAAACTTTTGAACGAATTAAAAATATCGCTACAACACTTACATCTGGAATAAATACAGGTGAAAAAATAACAAGTGCGCAAACTGTAACCAGTATGAATTCAGCAGATGGTTCTAGACGTAGAAATATTTCGGCGGTTATAAAAAAAAATTGTTGTTTCATACATTTTGATCGCGTAGGTATTATACTTTTCTGTGAAACAGCTGATATTTTTTTTATGATTACTGACGAAATGACGAAAAATTTCTACGCTTGGTGTCAAGTAATCATATATAGTTATGCTGAATTCATGGTTATAGTTTGCGCACTGGTTAGCATTTTTTCCTGTATATATTTCACAATCTTTTTATTTCCACATCATTATAAAACTGTGTTCCTTGTCAAATATCGTTATTTCTTATTGTTCCATTTCCTTTTCTTCTTATGATAACCAGTCTATTTTTAAACAGCCCAAACCGAAAGAATCGCATGTAGCAAGTCATTAAATCGAAAATTGCAATGGCAAAGGTTAAATGGTCACTCAGATGTCACACACGTCTTGATGTTCTACATCCTTATCATCCTTAGTGCAAAGTTGACAAGGAGATACATCGCTCGTTTCTATCAAGAATACAGTGCTCAAAATGTGGAAAGCAATCATTCTATCAGCGTTGCTCAGTGTCATGGAAGGAGCATGTCTAAATGACATATATGGAAACTATTCGTTTGTGTTGGTTTACCCAAATGATGTTATAACTGAACCTGCGTGCGGAGCTATTGCCTTTTCGGAAGACCCACGAAACATTGAATGCTCCTGTTCAGATGGATCAAATTGCACACTAATGAAAGTTAGGTTGCTAGGACGCGAACGCCCCGTCCAGCCTAGCATTGTGAATATTAAGCCAATAGTGCTATCAGTACCTGTGTTGGTCGTTGACAATGTGGGTGATCTGCCTCTCGTAAACGTATCTTGCAGTTATGCAAATATCTAGTGATCGAAGTGTTATTGAAATTGTGAACAAGAACTATATATTAGGTTATGTGACAACGAATACAAACGACCCCCTAGTTTTCTTGATGGCTCGCGAATTGCCAAGTGCTTCAGAATTAGAGCAAGAAATTACACAGATTGATAAACTAAAAGACAGGGACTGGTCACGGTTGTGTACCCGAGAAATATATGATCAACTTCATCCCAAAATATAATTGTTTGTAAATATTTTTAATAGTAATTTTAAAACGTAACAAAAGTGCTAGTTAGAAAAACAAATGTTACTGATGTTAACATTGAATCTCTTTGTGTTTTCGACATGAACAAGAAGACAGAAAAACATGTTTTGCTAAAGGGAAGGTTGTAAACGAAAGTATCCCAACTTTGATGGGCTAGGTATACAATTCACTCACTCACTCACTCACTTCAGCCGAAAGACGTCCACTGCTGGACATAGGCCTCCCCCAAAAGGGGGGGGGGGGTTGCCATAATCGTCACGCTTGGCAGGCGGGTTGGCGATCGCAGTATGGTATGGTGGTGGAATACATAGAGAACGCTGCTGCCCATTCTCCGGTACGCCTCTTAGTCGCCTTTTACGACACCCACGGGAAGTATTGACGCAATTATTATTGTTTAGACAAAATAGCTAGATCAAATACAATATCTAATTATGTTTAATGGTACGTGCCAAGGGTTGTCAGTTGAGATCCTAATATAACCACTGTCGCTATATTTTTTCTGTATTACATACAAGTGAAACAGTCTTCACCACAGTACTTTATCACGACGGTATAATAATATCTCTTTGAAAATTTATCATGTGGAAGTTAATAATTTTAGCTTTTATATAAATTCTCGTTAGCAACAGACATACAGAATTTCTACGGATAATGGAAGTAAGTAGCTGATTATCTAGCTGTCATATTCGTCGGGATGTGTTATCGCTTCTCGTTTGCAAAATCTCCGGAAGATGTGATTCGTTCGTGTGATGATAGAAGAAATAACACTTTAGATCTTTAGTCCTGTGTAAAAGAAAACGGGTTACAAGCGAGAATGCTCCATTCCTGCTAAAGTGAGCTTGCGTTGAACTTCAGCTGCAATTGTGGAGCCGAAGAATATATAATACCCGTGGCGTTGTCGGATTTGTAGCCGACAACTACTTTATTCTGTACCGAACCATAGAATCTACTCTTATTAAGCAGGATCAGAACTATACCTAACTCTTCGGCTTCGCAAAGTCAGTTGTGCCATACGTTAAGCTGCTCTACGATATAGAAGGTATTGAAAAATTGCGTGGAAGAAAAAGGGCTTTGTTATGTTGTAGTGAATCTTATGAACAATCCAAATTATACCCACAAGTTATTAATAAGTAACAATGTGAAAGGTATTCCTTATTAAAATGTTTTTTCGATGAAGTGTTTATTATATGAGTAGTCTACATGTCTCAGTTACACCAAAATATTTGTGTGAAATTTCTCATAAACTGTACCTGTACCTTATGGTGCGGAGAAAATAGTTTGCCTCTCGTCTGTGGACGTTGTAGACTCTCTTTCTCCTTCCGGGAACGAAAACAGTGCGTGGGACGCGTCCTTCTACGAGGGTAGAAGTAGGTGTCCCATGCGCACTTGGTTTCGAACATGAACCCGCAATACTAACCGCCCCTCGTCGCGGTGGTTGGTGCTGTCTACCTAGTATTTCATAATAATAAGAATTAAAATATAGTGAATACCCATTTCTTTTCATTATTTTCTTCATTGGTAGCAAACATATCGGCGGATCACCTAATGGTAAGTATTTATCGCCGTCTTTGGACTTCTGTAATCCACCAAAAACATCACGGGTGCGATGTCTTTCAAAAGCTGAAATGTTTCAAATGCCTGCGTTTTCATAGTCTCTACACTGGTACACAGGAACGTCACTTGCGCTTGGGGGCTGAGCGAGCGGAGCGAGCAAAGCGACACCACTCACACTTTCGACCTTCGTTACTAATACAAATATCCAACTCTCTTACCATCGTCGAGAGAATGCGTTCCTGACGACAGTCAGTGAGACAATTCTAGTAGCTAACAAAGATCATATTCTCAAAACACGTATTCACTTGTATGAGACTGACAGGTGTCAATACCACATTCTCTCGTCGGCCGCACTGTACCTACTAACTGCGGAAAAATGCGCAAACTTGACATTTCGTAACACCGTCATTGATAATTAGTACACTTTTGGACACATCTATTGGCCCACCTTAGAGTTTAGGTTTCGATGGCCCCTACCGAAATATGATTGCTAGATTGAACAAAAACTGTTGATTCAATTTTAAACCTGATACATTTTACCATCTTTTTCGATCGTATTGTTTTAAATTTGAATTCAGAATACCATACGACATGGAGCTACGCCTAACAAGTCGGATATGCGCCTTGTTAAAGGCAATTGATTTTTGAATAAAAAACATGTTTTATCAAATAAAGGTTTAATTTAATAACGCGTGTTGCCTCCATGGGCATCTACCACAGCTCTCATACGATTAGGCATAGAGTTTATCAACCGCTCTATGAAATTTTGAGGGATCATCTCCCATTCCTCTTCTATGGCAGTTTTCAACTCCTGCATCGTCTGGGCAACTGGCTGACGAGCCCTAACACGTCTTTTTAGCTCGTCCCACATGTGCTCAATCTCAGACATGAACCCCATGTCTGGGCTTCTGGCTGGCCAGTCCATAACTGTGATGTTCACATCCCGAAGATATTCCCCGACGATGCCGGCCGCATGGGCTCTTGCATTATCATGCATAAAAAGGAAATTTGGGCCCACATAGTCCGCGTATGGTATCACGTGAGGTTCTAAGCACTCACGAATGTACCTTTCAGCATTTAATGTTGGCAGCCGTGGTCCTGTAACAACCTCAAGTTGAGTTTTGCCGCTCGCGGATATATCGCCCCAGACAGTCCATGAGCCACCGCCATAAGCAACCCTCTCTTCAAAGCAGCATTGTGCGAAACGCTCTCCCTTACGTCGGTAAACCTTCTTCCTTCCATCATTGCCATGTAACACAATTTTAGACTCATCAGAAAAGAGTACACGGCTCCAATCTTGCTGTGTCCAATTTAAATGACTGCGTGCGAAATGAAGGCGCGCTGTTCGGTGGGCTCGCGTTAGTTTGGGCCCATTAGCTGGCTTGTGTGTTACCATATCGCGTTCTTTTAACCTTCTCCGAACAGTTCGAGCGCTCACAGATACTCCGTGGAAGTCGCGAAGTTGGTTTTGTATCTCAATGGAGGTAAGGTTACGATTTCTCAAGCTGGTCGTCACGATGCATCGAACCTGCCTTTCAGTTGTGACCCGAGATCGTGGCCTTCCTTGGCGACGAACAAAGCCGCCAGTCTCTAGGTACCTCCGATAAACATTTCGGACCGCAGATTGACTTAAATTAAGTTGAGCACTCACGTTTCTTTGGCTGTGTACGGCCTGAATAAGTGCCACAGCTTGGGCGGCGACTTCAGGTGAAGTATCCATAGATTATTGATAGAACCTCACCTTAATGTTAAGAATAAGTAATGTTTGTTGCAAAACCAAAGATATCAATCACTTTTTCAAGAATTAAATCCAAGTAAACCAATAAAACCAAGTTTTCTTAGTATTCGATTGTTTGATATCAACAAACAGGCTCCAAATTGTCTTTTGTTTATTTAAATTCTGTGTTCGAAATTCAAAAAAAGACTATTGAATGAAATTGTGAATGTGCCAGGTTCAAAACTGCATAAAAACTTTTTGCTCGACCTAATATAAAATTTTAGCTAGGACCAAACGAAACTGAAAATACAAGGTGGGCCAATAGATGTGTCCAGAAGTGTAAGATTCCAATTCTACTAATGAGTAGAATTTGAATGACCTTGACATTTTTTGATCTTTGATCTAATGGCAATTTATCATATGTAATGAATGACATATTATGATAAATTGCCATTAGATCAAGGATCAGTAATAAAACGAACGTTTCTGTTAAATCGGTCATAATATTAATCATGTAGTTTTGCATAGTCAACAAAAATAAGTCAATCCGCACAAGTCGTAGGTATTACTTACAGTCGGCACAATAAATGTTCATGGCAACAAAGACACAGGCCTTACTACCCAATAGTCCATCACAATAATAATATCAAAGTCAACACAAGATTCTCATCACTTCGGCGGCTTCGGCCCACCATAATTTTCTACCGCACACATTATAGCTCCTTCTCTTTCTCTCAGATCTTCGATGGTTGTCATAAAGTCAAATAATTTCGGTTCCGACACAATTATCTTCGCAAAAAGGTACGCAGCGTTCTGTTCTTTGTTAGTACTAGTAGCTCCGATAGATGGCGGGACATAGTGATACATAACAAAGTAGTTATCGTCCACCAACCTTGCAACGGCATGATCATTGACTTCTTCTTTCCCGCATTTGCAGCCGATGTTCAACGCCGGCATCACTTCCGCAGGAGTATCAACTACCATCATCGGCATCGAATACCGTTCCAATAATTCTCCAGTTTCCGTCATCATGGAAACTTGCACTGAATTTGCTTTTCTTCCATCGGCATACATACATTGCACACTTACAGGGCTTTGAGCGAACGAGAACCGTATGCAAACTGGTTCGCTTGCAGAAGGTGGAAATAAAGCAACCATCATCCAGTCCCCGTAGACGTGTTGTATACCTTTTGCTTGAATAACTGTTAAGAGTGTAGATAAAACTATTATTTGCCACATGGTTAAATGCTTAAAAGATCACTGATGTAAAGTAGCCCAAACACTGAGGCATGTGTCATGATTGTGTTTAATTTCGAATGTAATAAACTTTGACCTATAATGATAAACATAACATGTGATACTCTGCGCTCGCGACTCCGTTCGCGTGGGAGTAGGATAACGATTAACGACACTGGCTCGCGAGTATAATGAAACGTTCCTATGTCAGAGACGTGCCCTAAGTTGCAGGTCGACGATTTGAAATAAGAGGCATGAATAATGTTCATCATGCACTCTCTCGTAGCCCCTAGAAATGTTATTACACACATTTGAAATAAGTATACAGACAAACAAAAACTTGATTTTTTATAGGTAAAAGAATTGTACACGTTTTTATTGGTTTGAATTTCTTGAAGTCAGTAATGCCATCTAGTGACGAGTGATGGAACTCCCAACTAAAGTAAACAGGAGTCGGGCGTTTGGTGGTTGTCTGGAAGAAATAACTTTTAGCGATTAGGCAGCATGCATGTGTATGTGCTGATTTACATATATCAGTGTATGGGAAATGTGTTTATTGAATGTTTCAATTACTGCTAGAATCCCTTATCAAGCAATTGCGTTTATGTGTGCTGCCTCGTGTAATTTGGGATTAATAATTATACTTACCAAGAAAAACTTTTGACTCAACCAAAATAAGTTATTCAACACCAATCAACGTTTATTTTAAAGCAACACAGTGTTATGGTCTAATGTTAATGAGGCTTTTATTGGAGACATTATTCAGTCACGTAACAATGATTTCTATTGTAATAATTAATTGCCAACTTCATTTTCAGTACTCTTGAATCCACCATAATTTTCTGTTCCACACATCTGGGCTCCTCGTCTGTTCTTGAGATCTTCAATACTCATCATAACTTTATATAATTTCTCTGCAGACACGACATTTCTTCCAAAAAGTATTGCAAAATTCTGTTCTACCGCGCTGCGAGTATATTCCATGGACGGCGGAATATTATTATACATAATGAAGTAGTCTTCGTTCACCGACCTTGCAACAGCACGTTCAATACTAACTACCCTGTCACTACATTTGACGCTGATGTTCAACGCCGGCATCACTTCCGCAGGTGTATCTACCACCCTCATCACGATCTTCTGACTGTTTATTGGATCGCCAGTTACTGTCATCAAAGAGGCTTGAAGTAAAGTTGTGTTTCTTCCATCATCATAAGTACATTGCACATTTTCTGTGCTTTTAGCGAAACTGAAGCGTATACACATAGGGACGTAGGTAGAAACTGGATAAAAAGCGACCTGGATCCAGTCTCCGTAGAAATCGTGTATGTCCGCTGCCTGAGCGACGAATAGAAGAGCAAATAGACTTATTATCTTCCACATGATTATTAAAATATAGACACTGTAGCTGACAATTACTCTTGGACTGAAGAATATGTGGGACGTCTGTGTTTATATTCGGACCCTACTCAACTGGTTGCAAAAACACTGTTAACCTCTGGCACGCTACTGATAAGTACATATCAATTATATATGTTGCATATCTTGTTGTTTTTATGCGTATGACGATCTGTTCACGTAAAAATATGTAATAGTGATTTGTGATAATATTTTGGAAGACATCAACTTTTTGACGTTTTACGATTCGTCATGTACCTAACTGTATTGCTTTCATATTCGCGTCGTTTCAACGGACAATTCACTATGATAACGACATGGTACTGTGTTGAGACCCCAGACCAAATAAAAAACCGACAGAGGGCTGTCAACAGTAAAGTGAGGCTGGTTTCGTAAACATGTGTGCACATAGTGAGGTGTAGTTTGATTGTAAATGTGTGCGTGTGAGCGTGTATGCACAGAGCGGAGGTGTAGTTTTTGCATGCTTCACTGTATTTTTCACATCGCTATGTCTTGTTCTAACAAAAAATGTATGCACACAAAATTATTGAACTACGTCACGAGATTTCGTAATAGGTACCTATATGAATATCATAGATCGATTACTGATATACATTTTACTACATTCACTATTTACAAGAAGTCCATTTAAATGTTACAAAAGTTTTTGAGTAAAATACACAGTACAAGAAAGTATACAAAAAAAATATACAGGCAGAGACCTCGTCAAGGTCGAACGCACGGCAACCTACAATAGCTAGATTAAGGAAATGTAAACTAACGAAAGAAACAGTAAGTACCTGTTAAGTTAGATGCACCACAAACATATTTTCTAAAACAATTTTATACACCTTTTAGCGCTTCATATTGCTTTAAAAGTTTTTTTCGAGACCGCGAATCAGCAAACGTAGGGTAGGACGCCTCCAAACTAGGTAGAGCAATAGTCTACGCAAGGCAGCTGATAGTAGCTGGATGGGAGTAGCCGAGAGTTGTATAAAATGGCGTGCTATTGAAAAACATATATCCAACAATCATTCTGCCTAACCTTTGTCAACTATTTGGCAATTATTTGGGGTCAGCTTCCAATCTAACCGTATGCAGCTGAATACCAGTATTTTACATAGACCGACTGCCTATGAGACCTCCACAAACCAGTTACTGGTTAACACGATATCCTTTGATAAGACTGGTTGTCAGATTTTTGAGCTTTTGACAACCAGTAACGACTGTCAACGATCTACGAATGACAGCCGGGACCAACAGCTTAACGTACTTACCGAGGCACGGAGGGATTCGATATATAATGGATGGTCACCCATACATGACCCGGCCGCAGCAAGCGTGGGAATGGGCCATAATGTACCACGCGGGCCCAGTGTGGGTAGGTAGACACACGTCTTCGAATTTTTGGTTCTAGGACATGCCGGTTTCCTCACAATGTTTTCCTTCACCGTTTTGAGAGCAGTGGTGATGAAATTATTTACTCAAAGTATAGCGCCCCCCAAAATTGGGGGAGGCCTATGTCCAGCAGTGGACGTCTATCGACTGAAACGACGACGACGACGATAGCGCCTGCCTGAGTTCGAACCTACGTCCTCCAACTCGTAAGTCACGGCCGTCACTACTGGGCCACCGCTACTCTCAATAACACTTATTAACTCATTTACATAATTTCATTTAACTTACGACCCAGTGGGTCCCGCTAAGTGGCAAACGACATCGCCGCAGGCCCAGACCGAGATGGCGGGATGAGCTGGACTCCTTTAATAAAGATTAGTCCTTGGCAGCTCTGGACAGAGGGAGATGGAAGTAGAGTAGGGAGACCTTTGCCTAGAAGTGAGATATTAATGGCTAATAAAAAAAAATGGCATTTATAACCCTTTTTTTTTTTTTTTTTTGCGGATGGGAATTTAAATCATCAAATGACTCCTCCCGCTCTGGGTGGAGCGGAAGGGAGTGTCAGACTCTTACTGACTAAAACCCACCCGTGTTCCTTCCTTAGCCCTTTATGTTCCGGGCCAGTGCCTGGAAGGCCGCCAACTCCTGTCGAACCAGGCTGAGGACCTGGTTCTCTACTGGGACGGGCTGGCTCGGCGTCTTCGCCTGCGCGCCCCCGGTGACCCGCAGGCCGGCCAGGTCTGCCCGGAGCCTGCATTTATAACCCTACGACCCATTCGATAATGCTGATAAAAGGTTGCACTGTTAATGAGAATCGAAGGTTGATTATTGTTAATATACTTTAATTATTATAAAGTAAACAATAATAAGTTAGTATGTCTCAAAGTCTAGGTCACGGTCATCTCTTTGTAAACAGATTTAATTGTGATTTCCATTAAACTTCGTTTCAAAACTTACATAATATTTATTTTGAATTTAAATTATATTTACCAACCTAAGATTGAAATACAGTTTAATGTAAAATGGCAAGATGTATTTGTCTATGTGACTGCTCGATATTTTCGACCTCATTGAAGTTTTAATTTATTGGGAATTGTTGTCAAACGTGGTAAAGCAATTACGAGGTCGACTGTACAAGCAGGTTGTAGTGAAGTTCAAATGTTAATGTAACATTGGAAATGCAAAGGTGGGGTTTTTTGGTAGTCATCATTTTTAATCAGATATTGTTTTATTTATTTTTATTTATCCATTAGTTTCAGGCATCAAGGCCGATATAAACACATACAATTCACACGTATTATACTTTGCTATAACATATATAAGAATACTTTTGTGATTAGGCGTCCTAGATAACAAGAACAAATCAGTGCAATAAAGAGTGACTCGTTGCTAAATAATAATTACCGTACGGGTCAACATGCTGCGGTCGGTTCATGGATGGGTCGGAGAAATGCCTATGCCTCATACCTTGGAAAGCACTTTAAGCCGTTGGTCCCTGCTGTCATTTGTAGATTTGTGACTGTCCTTACAGTCAGCAGTCTTAAAGTCTGACAACCAGTCTTACTAAGAAATATTGTTTTACGGGTTGTGGAGGTAAGATAGGCAATCTTTCAATATAAAATGCTGGTATTCTACTACTTCCGGTTAGACAGGAATCCGACCTCAACATACATAGTTGGGTAAAGGATATAGGGACATAGATTGATTTAAATCAGTTTAGCAAAAGTTGACATAACTTATTATCGGGATTGTTACAACATTGCCACAACAAAGCTCTTTGCAGAAAGCTAAATTATATAACACTAGCTGACCCGACAGACGTTGTCCTGTTTTGATTCGAAAGACACGTGGCACCATCTATTATCATAATAACGTTATTGTTGTTGTCCTCGGGAACAGCTCTTTTTTCGGGATGTAAGGTACCCTATGTCCGGGTCTGTACACCTGACAACGTAGCAAAATTTCAGGATGATCGGTTCAGTGGTTTTGGGGTGAAAGGTAACAAACAAACTTACTTTCGCATTTATAATATTCAGGATTCACAACAACAATGCAGTTGGAGCAATGATTTCAAAATATATAAGTCAATCAGTTGGAGTTGAAAGATGCATGATGTGAGGAATGATATGAAAGAGATGGGAGTGAATGAGCGAATAAAAACAAATATCTCGACGACACAACCACGAACACAACACTACGCCGCTATAGTGCCGCGCGATCTGCCCGCTGGTTTCGAGAACAGGTCTGCGTTGCCCGCGCCGCCGCCGCTCCCGCGCCCCCGCCGCCGCCGCCCCGCTGACCGCAAGATTCGAAGCAGAGGCCTAAGAGTTGTGTCGACCATTTGAAATAAGAGGCATGAATAATGTTCATCATCTTCCAGTCTTACCAAGGGGTATCATATTACCCAGTAGCTGGGTTGTGGAGGTCAGATAAGCAGTCGCTCCATGTAAAATACTGGTATTCAGTTGCATCCGGTTAGACTGGAAGCCGACCCCAACATAGTTGGGAAAAAACTAGGCAGATGATTATGATGAATAATGTTCATCATGCACTCTCTCGTAGCCCCTAGAAATGTTATTACACACATTTGAAATAGGTATACAGACAAACAAAAACAGTAGGTAGCTTTACTTGATTTTTTATAGGTAAAAAAATTGTACACGTTTTTATTGGATTGAATTTCTTAAAGTCAGTAATGCCATCTAGTGACGAGTCATAGAACTCCCAACTAAAGTCCTATTAATTGATCGGTTACACGGGAGCCAGGCGTTTGGTGGTTGTCTAGAAGAAATAACTTTCAGCGATTAGACAGCCGTCTAACGTATATGTCCTGATTTATATCTGTGTATTGGAAATGTGTTTATTGAATATTTCAATTACTGCTAGAATCCCTTATCAGACAATTGTGTTCGTGGTGTGCTGCCCCGTGTAATTTAAGATGAATAATATACCAAGGAAAACTTTTGATTCACCCAAAATAAGTTAGTCAACACCAATCAACGTTTATTTAAAAGCAATACAGGATTAAGGACAAATGTTAATGAGGCATTCATTGGAGACATTATTCAGTCACATAGCAATGATTTTTATTTTAATCATTAATTACCAACTTCATTTTCGGTACTCTTGAATCCACCATAATTTTCTGTCCCCAGATGTGTGGGACAGAAAGCTCCTTGTCTGTTCTTGAGATCTTCAATACTCGTCATAACATTATTTAATTTCTCTGCAGACACGACATTTCTTCCAAAAAGTATAGCAAAATTCTGTTCTACCGCGCTGCGAGTGTATTCCAAAGACGGCGGAATATTATTATACAAAATGAAGTAATCTTCATTCACCAACCTTGCAACAGCACGTTCAATTACTCTAACTACCCTATCACCACATTTGACGCTGATGTTCAACGCCGGCATCACTTCCGCAGGCGTATCTACCACCCTCATCACGACCTTCTGACTGTGCATTCGATCTCCAGTTATTGTCATCACAGAGACTTGAAGTAAAGTTTCGTTTCTTCCATCATCATAAGTACATTGCACATTGTCTGTGCTTTTAGCGAAACTGTAGCGTACGCACACAGGGATGTAGGTAGAAACTGTATAAAAAGCTACCTGGTTTCAGTCTCCGTAGAAATCGTGTATGTCCGCTGCCTGAGCGACGAATAGAAGAGCAAATAGACTTATTATCTTCCACATGATTATTAAAATATGGACACTGTAGCTGACAATTACTCTTGGACTGAAGAATATTTGGGACGTCTGTGTTTATATTCGGACCCTACTCAACTGGTTGCAAAAACACTGTTAACCTCTGGCACGCTACTGATAAGTACATATCAATAATATATGTTGCATATCTTGTTGTTTTTATGCGTATAACGGTCTGTTCACATAAAAATATACATAGTGATTTGTGATAATATTTTGGAAGACAGCAACTTTTTGACGTTTTGTACCTAACTGTATTGCTTCCATATTCGTGTCATTTCAACGGACAATACACTATGATAACGACATGGTGACATGGACCTCAGACCAAATGAAAAACCAAGACAGAGGGCTGTCAACAGTAAAGTGAGGCCGGTTTCGTAAACATGTGTGCACATAGTGAGGTGTAGTTTGATTGTAAATGTGTGCGTGTGAGCGTGTATGCACAGAGCGGAGGTGTAGTTTTTGCATGCTTCACTGTATTGTTCTTGACTTTTTATTTGGTCTGAGGTTGAGACGTTGTTGTTCTAGCAAAAAATGTATGCACACAAAATTATTGAACTACGTCACGAGACTTCGTAATAGGTACGATATAGGTACGACATACTATATGAATATCATAGATCGATTACAGACATGATATACATTTCATTACAAACATTATTGACAAGAAGTCCATTTAAATGTTACAAAATATGTGTACGCTCCTTAGATTTTGAGTAAAATACACAGTACAAGAAATTACACAATAAAAAGCACAGTAAATACCTGTTAAGTTAGATGCACCACAAAAATATTTTCTCAAACAATTTTATACACCTATTAGCGCTTCATATTGCTTTAAATGTTTTTTTCGAGGCCGCGAATCAGCAAACGTAGGGTAGGACGCCTCCAAACTAGGTAGAGCAATAGTCTACGCAAGGCAGCTGATAGTAACTGGATGGGAGTAGCCGAGAGTTGTATAAAATGGCGTGCTATTGAAAAACATATATCCAACAATCATTCTGCCTAGCCTTTGTCAACTATATTGGGGTCAGCTTCCAATCTAACCGTATGCAGCTGAATACTAGTACTTTACATGGACCGACTGCCTATCAAACCTCCACAAACCAGTTACTAGTTAACACGATATCCTTTGGTAAGACTGGTTGTCACATTTTTGAGCTTCTGACTACCAGTAACGACTGTCAAAGATCTACGAATGACAGTCAAGACCAGCGGCTTAACGTACTTACCGAGGCACAGAGGGGTTCGATATGTAATGGATGGTCACTCATCCATAACCCGGCCGCAGCAAGCGTGGGAGTGGGTCATAATATACCACGCGGGCCCAGTGTGGGTAGGTAGATATCACACGTCTTCGAATTTTTGGTTCTAGGACATGCCGGTTTCCTCACAATGTTTTCCTTCACCGTTTTGAGAGCAGTGGTGATGAAATTATTTACTCCCTGTAGTATAGCCTAAAGTATAGCGCCTGCCTGAGTTCGAACCTACGACCTCCAACTGGTAAGTCGCGGCCGTCACTACTGGGCCACTGCTGCTCTCAATAACACAATACATTTACATAATGTCATTTAACTTACGACCCAGTGGGTCCTGCTTAGTGGCAAACGACATCGCCGCAGGCCCAGACGGAGATGGCGGGATGAGCTGGACTCCTTTAATAAAGATTAGTCCTTGGCAGCTCTGGACAGAGAGAGATGAAAGTAGAGTAGGGAGACCTTTGCCTAGAAGTGAGATATTAATGGCTAATAAAAAAATGTCATTTAAAATAACCCTTCGACCTATTCGATAATGCTGATAAAAGGGTTGCACTGTTAATGAGAATCGAAGGTTGATTATTGTTTATAAACTTTAATTATTATAAAGTAAACAATAATAAGTTAGTCTGTCTCAAAGTCTAGGTCACGGTCATCTCTTTGTAAACTGATTTAATTGTGATTTCCGTTAAACTTCCTTTCAAAACTTGCTTATTATTGAATTTCCTAAGCTAGTCCTAAGATTGAAATGAAGTTTAATGTAAAATGGCAAGATGTCTATGTGAATGCTCGATATTTTCAACCTTATTGAAGTTTTAATTTATTGGGAATTGTTGCCAAACGTGGTAAAGCAATTACGAGGTCGACTATACAAGTAGGTTGTAGTGAAGTTCAAATATGAATGTAACATTGTAAATGAAAATGTGAGTTTTTTTGGTAGTCATTTTTCTTTTATTATTTTTCTTTTCTTTTATTATTATTTTTCTTTTATTTTTTTTGTTTTATTTCTTTTTAATGTACTTAAAATAGTTTATAAGTTGTACCACCTACTAACAATATTATGGGCAAAATATGTCTGAATTAAAGAGATTTTTTTTTTATTGCCTTTTTAATCAGATATGTTTTTTTTTGTTTATCCATTTGTTTCAGGCAGCAAGGCCCATATAAACACATACAATACACACGTATTATACTTTGCTATAACATAAGTAAGTATACTTTTGTGATTGGGCGTCCTAGATAACAAGAACAAATCAGTGCAATAAAGTGGGGCTCGATGCTAAATAATAATAACCGGGCGGGTCAACATGCTGGGGTCAGTTCGTGGATGGGTGGGTAAAATGTCCCGTAGGTACCTCTGAAAGCACTTTAAGCCGTTGGTCCCGGCTGTCATTTGTAGATTTGTGACTGTCGTTACATTCAGCTGTCTAAAAGTCTGACAACCAGTCTTACTACGAAATATTGTTTTACGGGTTGTGGAGGTAAGATAGGCAGTCGTTCAATATAAAATGCTGGTATTCTACTACTTCTGGTTAGACAGGAATCCTACCTCAATATACATAGTTGGGTAAAGGATATAGCTACATAGATTGATTTAAATCAGTTTAGCAAAAGTTGACATAACTTATTATCGGGATTGTTACAACATTGCCACAACAAAGGTCTTTGCAGAAAGCTAAATTATATAAAACTAGCTGACCAGACAGACGTTGTCCTGTTTTGACACGTGGCGCCATCTATTATCATAACAACGTTATTGTTGTTTTCCTCGGGAACAGCTCTTTTTTCGGGATGAAAGGTACCCTCTGTCCGTTTCAGGGGGTCTACTCCCTAAGCACGAAGTCCGTCGCTTCGGCCTTCGTTACGGGCGTTTCCTACCCCCTATGACCAACGGACGAATGATTGGCTCGGAGTCCGAACGAAGAATGAATTTCAACGCGATTTGACAATTGTCCCTACTCCCTATGTGTTTTTGCCCGTCCGAACAGCTGAACTTGACATTGGTTTCGACGGATAGTTATGTCAGTTGATACGACATCAAAATAGTTCTCGTGCTGTAGACGAAAGTTAAGAATTCGAACTATGGCTGCTTTTTTAATTATTGAAGAAGCTTTACAGGAAGAGCGGAGGCAACGTCGATATAATTTACGCCAAAACTTTAGGTTGGCGAGTATTCCCGACGTTGAGTTCATAGGGAACTATAGGCTCACTCGGAATAATTCGAGAACTTATGTACGGATTTAATTCCTCTTTTGAAGACAAGTACATAAATATAGACTGATAAACATATTACCCTCCTTTGCGCCGCGCAGTCGGGTAAAAAGAGACAATGTTTCGGGATTTTACCATTAGAGTTTAGTACATGCTAAGTTTTGCCAATATTGGATTTTTTTTGGAATAAAACAATGAATTAACTTTAATCGTTTATTTCATTTATTTTCATTATGCACCATCAAGAGTTGGTATCTTAGGTTTTCCTCAGTGGATGTAGAGAGTTGCTCCTGGGAGAGTGGGTCGGGACGTGTAGGAGCATGAGTGGGTGAGGTAGCTACTGGCTCTGGATCTCTTACAGGTGGAAGCTGTACAACAAAAACTGAATATCATTGACGGATACATTAAAACATATATAATTGTGTAGTTATCTGTAATTTATTATTATTTAATAAAAAAAGTCACGGGAAATACTACAAAATAAGTAAACCGGTAATCGACCGGTAAAATAGGGCAACTCTATCGCCATGCGTCGTTCGTTCACGAATATTGTCTACCAGCTTCCGCCCGCGACTCCGTCCGCGCGGATGTCGGTCTTCGCGTGGATGGTTTATTTCTCCATTTTGAGTAACTCTGACAATGACATCTTATAAATATCTATTGGACCCAAATACGGCTAAGCCTATAATAATTAAGGAGATCCCTCTATTGAGCTACTGCTGTTGAGCTCGCGTTCTGTAGTAAATATTTTTTTCATAGTAATTCCGACCTTGATAAGTAGCATGTAGCAGTAAATTACTGACAGTGACGAAAAGTTTGCAATAATAAAAAAGTGATCGTGACAATGCGACAGAAAGTTAATTGAGAGCTTCAGCATACACAACATTGTTAGTGAGCTCGTCCGGAATATGAACATGAAGATTTCTTGGACTGCTCACACGGGAAAGAGCTACGTAAAGTTGCCCGTGTGAAAAACAACTCGCGGTAAGATCTACGCCAGCAACTCCTAGGGTCTGACCTTGAGCCTTATTTATTGTCATGGCGTAACACAAAGCTACAGGAAACTGTATTCTCTTAAATTGAAAATTTTTTTAATCACATATTTGGGTTTGGTATCGATCCAGCAACACCCCCCGCTATTTATTTTTTCAATATTTTCAATGTACAGAATTGACCCTTCTACAGATTTATTATATGTATAGATGATGATTCCGTTTGAAACTGATGAATCCGAAATCGTTAGGGAGTAGGGTTCATTCGGACGTATCGGACTACTGTCGGACGGGGTTGTTACTTCGTTAACGGAGTTCGGGAGAGTGTCAGGTGTACAGGGGGTCTCCCCTGTACACCTGACAATGTAGCAAAATTTCAGGATGATCGGTTCAGTGGTTTTGGGGTGAAAAGGTAACAAACCAACTTACTTTCGCATTTATAATATTCAGTTAGTTCACAACAACATTGCAGTTGGAGCAATGTTTTCTGAAATGAAAAAAAATTATGAAATATACAGGGTTAGTGGTAAAACTTCAACAAAAAAAATCAGCTGTTCCCTACATTCTGACGAGTTATACGAACTTAAATGTAGTGAACAGCTGATTTTTTTTCGCGATTTCAGGTTTTGTCCCATAGTAAAAGTTGTTTATAATGATGAGTACAATGACCTCTTAAGAGGTTGTTAATGTTTTACCATTATCCCTGTATAAGTCAATCAGTTGGAGTTGAAAGATGAATGATGCGAGGAATGATATGAAAGAGAAGGGAGTGAATGATAGTGGGCCGGTTGACAGGGGGAGAATATTTATTTTTAGAACATTAGTTTCAACACATTTGACCCGCAGACAACATTGTGGTTACATCGACCCGTGTTTGAAATCAACTATTTTGCACCTTGGGTCAGTTATTTTCTGCTTATCTCATCTGGAAATGAATTCTTAGGTCACTGATTCTTACTACACAGACACTGATATTACAGTTCGTCGTTTCAGCCGATAGACGTCCACTGCTGGACATAGGCCTCCCCCAATTTTGGGGGGGTTTGCCATAATCGCCACGCTTGGCAGGCGGGTTGGCGATCGCAGTATGGTATGATGGTGGAATGCATAGAGAACGCTGCTGCCCATTCTCCGGTACGACCCTTAGTCGCCTTTTACGACACCCACGGGAAGTATAATTAAGTAGAAGTAGAATTGCACCACCCCAGTGGTGCAATTCTTTAAGTCCGGCCACCACACAGACACTTATTACAGTTCATTCATAGTTATTTTACCTCTGACAGCAGTAGCCCAACAGCAACCTTATAGTAACGAGAATAAAGATCACTGTGATTTTGACAGGCTTGTGAGTGGCAGCAACCCAACCCCCACCTTATTTCAACGAAGATAAAGATCAATTTGTTTTTGACAACGGTGCAAAATCAGTGGTAAAATTACTCTAAGGGCTGATTTTTCCATAGCCAGATAACTTTTATTCGAGGATAAAATTGACGTTTGACAGTTTTTGTATGAAGTAACTGTCAAAATTTCAAAATTATTCCTCGAATACAGTTATCAGATGATTGAAAAATCAGCCCTAAAAGGACTATAGTTTCAGCAACTTAATTCGGACCAGTAAAAGAGGTTACAATTAGTATCGGTAATCTTCGTTTTGTTTTTCTGAACATGCTCAAACTACGGAATCCGGTCATTCATCATACTGCCCTCATCCCAGGAGGCCGATGATCATCATCATCGTCATCATCAGCCCACAGCAGTCCACTGCTGGACAAGAACCTCTCCAATTGCACGCCACTCAGCTCGATTCTCAGTAACTCTCATCCAGCTGCTACCAGCCACACCGCTAAGATCGTCGCTCCACCTAGACTGAGGGCGTCCTGCCTTACGTTTGCCGATTCGCGATCTCGACTCAAGAACACGTCTAACCCAACGGTCATCGGTTCTACGGCGAATATGGCCGGCCCATCACCACTTTAGCTTCAACTTTGGTTCTCTGCCGGATCACCTCGTTTCGGATTCAATCTCTCAGAGAGACTCCAAGCATAGCCCGTTCCATAGCTCGCTGAGCGACCTTGAATTTTCCTGATGACCATATTTTGTTTTCATTGTTTTTGAATAAAAGTAGCTGAGTAAGGGCGTTTGTCCACCACCACCGTCACCGGGACATCACCGAGAAACGAGATTATTCGAACCGAACGTGACAATCCGGCTATGTGTCCACCGTGACCGAACTCGGTAGTTAATTATGTTATGATAACAAAACAAAAACCGGCTGAACGACACCAGTGCAACAGGACCAAACAACAAGATCAAACGTGATTTGTGTGCGGCCTGTCACAATCTCGGGCCGAGTTCTAGCGGTCGTGCTGAACTACTCGGCAGCCGGGCTGATGGACGTGCGGTGCACGCGCGGCCATAGTAAATGAAAAAGTCTCGTAGAAGCGGCGCCACGGTCGTGTGACGGATTCATAAATATTGATTTATTTATTTATCCCGACATCATCTATCAGGCACTGGTTAATAAAATGCATATTCTTAAATAGAGAAAAGTGTCTGAGGTAGGAGACTTATTGTAGGAATGTTGCTATCTATATAATAATAATCAGTTGCACTTATTACCGCGGGATTTCTATCGTGAATCGGAATCTACTGCTTTCGCATTGCATTCTATCGTAGTAGGTACGACAAATGAGGTCCGAAGTGTGCACTATGTATGTATGACGGGTTGGGCACTAGGAACAACCAACATTATTTGATGACGTCCGATAACGATACTTACTGACTTTCTTTTACATACTTGTTTGCTTCCATCGGATGACTTTGGCCGACGACGCAAGAGCTTAGTTCGGGCGATGACGTATAAGGTGTACGCCTCGCATTAGCCTCTTGTGTTGTTCTTCTACATTTGATGACTTCCGAAATCACAATACTCAAATTAACTATTTCAACTGAGTAATCAAAACGCATATTGTCAAGGTAAATATTCCGATTCACCGAATAGTCGTTCTTACTGAAGATGACGTAACGCCGATGATTCGGAATCGAAGTATTTTGCCAAAAGCTAATTATTGAATATATAAAATTGTGTACCTATTATGTTTGTTTAATTAGACACGGAAGAGGATTTCCTCCAAGTATGATTGATGGTCTTTTATGTGAACAGGCAAGGTTTGCCTCGATTAAGATCTAAGATTTTTTTTTGAAAATTGTTCAGACGCCAGCACATCAAGCTACTGCAATCTGTAAAATTTCTTTAATATATTTTCAACTTTATCGTTAAAACATAAAGTTCAAAGTTGATTGGTAAAATTCGACAGTTTCGGGTAGCTTGATCTGCGGGCGTTTGTATGTAAGAATCAAAGATATCTACCTAATTAAAATCTTAAATTCACTCGAACAACGCACAGCCTAAACTACCGGGTCTAGAAGTACGAAAGGGGATTTAAGATTTTTATATGGAGCCGCATACCTACTGTCGCGCTACTTTTTTTTTTCTTAATGGCAGCCATTCATGAAACCTATACGTATAAGTCCCACTAAACGCACGACGCCATCGCGGCAGGCCAAGACGAAGATGGCGGGACGAGCTTGACTCCTACCGTAGGGTCTGGACTCGCGAAAGACAGAATTGTGTGGAAAAGGGAGAGGGGTACAGTGGGACAATCATAGAAATGTAAAAAACTTCTTTCATATATCTATGGGGACAATACAGGCTAGTTAGATAGAAAGAAAATAAATACCGGATGAAAGTTTATGATTATGTTTGTATGACATTTTTGCTGAATGTTAAGATACAGCCCATCGACATACGTCTGATGGCTTGAACTTAGTACCTAATAGCACTCCTTGGTTATCATAACGCAAATCATTAAATTCATGGCGCTTTCCCCGATTTCACGTTTCTGTCAAGTAAGCGTCGTCAGTCAGCCACGAAACTGCTTCATGAGTAGGAGATTATACATTTAGAAACAATTTTTTATACGAATATTTTAGCAATCTTAATTCGCACATCAAAAGTTTTTTTTTGTGAAGACCTCGGTTTGTGGGACCTTGACATCGTCAAGAAGGCCTTTGCGGGTCGAAGTATAAAATACCTACCTACTTGATTTTTATTTGTCTGTCTGACATTTCTTAATTTTTAAATATGGCAATAATTATTGATACTAAATTATTAACTAATAGTTAATTTATTAATAAAAATAACATAATTGAATCCTAACATAACTAAAACTATACAGAAACTACACCCCATACTTCCCGTGGGTGTCGCAAAAGGCGACTAAGGGGCGTACTGGAGAATGGGCAGCAGCGTTCTCTATGCATTCCACCACCATACCATACTGCGATCGCCAACCCGCCTGCTAAGCGTGGCGATTATGCAAACCCCCCCCTCCCCCTTTTGGAGGAGGCGTCCAGCAGTGGACGTCTTTCGGCTGAAATTATGATGATGATGATACAGAAACTAAGAAATAGCGTCGAAAAATTCATCCGCATCGCTGTCGACTGGTAATGTACCCAAGAGACTGGCGGCATTACCACGTTGTATGGCAAAGATAAAGATAGTTTTTCTTTTTGCAAAGTTATTACGACTAACATAAATGGCATGTACAGATGCCAGCACATCAAGCTACTACAATCTGTCAAATTTATTTAATAGATTTTTAACTTTATTGCTAAAGTTTAAGGTTCAAAGTTGATTGGGAAAATTTGACAGTTTCGGGTAGCTTGATGTGCTGGTGTCTGTACCTACCGCCAGGGAAATGAAATGTGTTGTTTATCAGATTGACACACTACGTGAAACCTTGCTATAGCCATTTCAACATCTGATAAATTGAAAATTATAACATTTTTGTGATTTGAATAAACTGACAATTTTAGTTGACAGTCAGTTTGCTGAACAATACACTTCCCTGAGAGTACCTACTTATAAAAGAATTTGGTGCCAATTCCCATGTTCACAAACTAAACTAAAAAGTCCAGTGCATCTTTTTCTTTCTATTTCATTAAGAAAAGGACAGAAGATAAATTTTAGTTTAGTCCTGTCAAATCAATCAGCGCCTGACACTAATCCATACAAGTTTAGACGTGAATAACAACTTTAAAAAAATAAACTTGTTTGCTTAAAATTACGTCAATTTAATTCAGGCGCTGAATAATTTGACAAAACTAAACTAAAATTTATCTTCTGTCATTTTCTTAATGAAATAGAAAGAAAAAAATGCACTGAACTTAATTTTAGTTTAGTTTAAAAACAACAGAATCGGCACCTTTGTTCATGGTTTATTATGTCTCCAATGACAGTTACAGTCCGTTCACAGATATACTACTACAAGGATCATTTGGCGCTCGAATGACGTTGGCAGGGCGGCGTTGTTGATAAACATTTGAGCAATTGTTTTGTGAAATGTATTGAAAAACAAGATGGCGGCGTTAGTTCCAATTTTCATCACGCGCCAAAAGAAACTTGTAGCGCTATTCCTCTGATTAACATTTCTGCATCCCTGTCAAAATCACATTGATCTTTATTTTCGTTTCAATAAGGTTGTTATTGGGTTGCCTACCACTGACAGGTCCGTCAAAATCACAGTGATCTTTATTCTCGTTACGATACGGTTGCTGTTGCGTTGCTGCTGTCAGAGGTACAATAACTGTGACAGGACTATACCCAAGCATGGAGAAACTTAAAGAAGTGGGTAACTAATTATTAATATAATCATCCGTATAGTGCTGCAAGAATCTTATGGCACGTGCCCACAATCAGAAAAAACGCCACCATGTTGTTTTTTCACAAAACAACTGCACAAATGTTTATCCAAGCGCCCCCACAAGGATCTTTTTGCGCACGAATGACACGTGACAGAGCAAATTCGTGCGCAAAAAGATCCTTGTAGGTTGTACACAGAAATGTTGAACAAAATAGTACGAAAGTTTTTAAACAAACCCGGTAATAAGTACTAGTACAAAATTACTAAATGACAGCTATTTGGCGCTATGTATTTATCATGTTCCTTTATGAATCTCATTAGTTATAATGAGCGTTGCCGAATTAAATTACAAGACAGCTGATGTATCAATTTTATATTTTTGTCCGACCATGGTTACGTAAATGGAAGGCTTTGTGTACCTCAAATGATGTAGTTTCTTTGCTTTTCGCAGTATTTTCGATTTTGATGACGAGATTGTGTTAATGATTATTAATGATAGATTTTAATAGAAAGTCCTCCAGATCATCGTATTTCGGCCACGGCGCGGGAGATATTATATTAATAATAAAAATATCACATATATTACACAAGTGCACAAGCTTGTACATTATTGCACAAGTGTGCGCGAAGACACAGGTGCACTCTTCCCTCACTCTCATAGTCCGATGGGACGGTAATCTGACACGACCGGAGAGAGATCAGGCTCAACGTTAAGACGAGGGACGGGGGTATCACACCTCCAACTTCGAAACTCCGGAACTCCGGTTTTTTGTTTTCAATAAAAAGAGTTAGGTGACATACCCAGTGGTGATTGTAGGCGTGTAAATTCCTGGGAAATTAGTTCACAAGGAACTGTAAGCCTAATCAGCCTAATAATATTGGGGATATTATTAGGCTGGTACACAGGCCTCCCCTTTCTGTGAAAGGGAGTTGGCCATAATCCAACTTGTAAATCGCGGCCATTACTGCTGGGCCACCACTAGTACCACTACCATAAAGGAACTGTGCTTAGATTTTTTTTTTCAGGTTTTATAGAAGACGAGTTTTTTAAGATTTCTTATTGACAATTCATTATTAAAAACGGGGGATATGAAATTGATCCTCTAATGATGATCGCCTTCTTATGACTTTGTTTAACTCCCATAAGGGGAGAGGTTAATGTCATCAATCGGGCACAGATTCAGAGTCTGGGTGCTATAGAGAAATTCCAGATGGAAAGACCCAGTTACACTTGCCCGTCCCTCGAATTGAATACAGGACCTCATGTTCTTGCGACGACTAGACCAACGAGGCAAACCGGAAAAAGACGATCAGCGTATCGAATAGTATTTTTAAGAAATCAATATTTTATTTACTCCCACAAAGCGACTGCGTCGGAATATTGGTATGCATCTGGACCAGCGACTGACGTGGAGGAAACACATCGAAACAAAACGAAAAGAGCTCGACATTAGATACAAAGGCAAGTACTGGCTCCTGGGTAGGAATTCCAAGATGTCCGTAGACAATAAGATTTCGATCATGTTCGTGAACGGGCGCCGTGTCGGTTGAGACTGGTCATCTCTTAACTACCTAGGCTTATTTTCAATCTTATATTTTGAATTGTTCTTTCTTCATTTCTGTCTTTTTTTTTTACATTGTTCTTACGTATAAAAGCGACAAGAACAATGTATCCAGGATTTTGTTAATATCTTGATTTAAAAGAGTGTCCTCGGAGTTTCTTGCCCGTTCTTCTCCATAGAGATCTACGTTTTGGAATGGTCAACTACTAACAACTTTCTAACTGACAGACTATTTTAATTTTGACAATTCAAAACTGCCTATACATGGTTTAATTGAAATAAATGGTTGGAGTTTGATCTAAAAGACCATATTAAAACTCATCTGGACTTACAGCACAGGACTCGCCCCTAGTTTTAAAAACAGATTGCAAGAAAAGCAAATACAATAAAAAAACAATATGGGAATTATTTGGGAATCGATAACTCACCCAACGGACACATGCCAAAAGAGAGGCTTGTGTATATTCTACCGAAATGTAAACAACAGGTTTTTAACACGAATTTCAAATCGCTAAAATTAACTTTAAAGTTTAAATTCAGTATTAGAAATATAGACTTAGAGGATTTTAAAAACAAAATGTATGAATTTTAAATGTCACCATACATCTTAAAAACCGGTATTCTTGTTGCTAAGCAGTTAACCATACGTCGCTGAGCGAGTACTCACTTTGATAGCTCTCATCGCTGCGACAAACCAGTAGGTATAGCCCGATTCAAACCTTATAGAGACTCATCATCTGCCTAGCCTTTTCCCAACTATGTTGGGGTCGGCTTCCAGTCTAACCGGATGCAGCTGAATACCAGTATTTTACATGGAGCGACTGCCTATCTGACCTCCACAACCCAGCTACTGGGTAATATGATACCCCTTGGTAAGACTGACATCAAACCTTATGGAGACTCAGAATAATAATATGAGGCGAGTCGCTGCGCAGTAACAAATTCACGTATTAGCGGGGGCGCAATCAAAAAGCCATTGTGTCTCGCGTAGATCTACGTTCCGGCATACTAAGGGTTAAAGCTCATTTCAGACTAAGCTTATCATCATCATAAGTTTATCATCTGGACATAGGCCTCCCCCAAGCACCTCCACTTCGACCGGTTCTGTGCTTCTCGCATCCAACGGGTTCCTGCGGCCTTCACAAGGTCGTCGGTCCACCTTGTGGGAGGCCTTCCAACGCTACGTCTTCCGGTACGCGGTCGCCACTCCAGAACCTTTCGGCCCCATCGGCCATCTGTTCTGCGAGCAATGTGCCCTGCCTACTGCCACTTAAGTTTGGCAATTTTTCGGGCTATGTCGGTTACCTTGGTTCTCCTGCGGATCTCCTCATTCCTGATTCGATCACGCAGGGAAACTCCAATATAGTTTATAGCACAACAATATCGCTCGCCATACATTTATTTAGAACACGTTCACACTTTGCTATACTATATATATATTATATATTTAATCATGATCTGGCAGTTTGAGTAATTTACGCGGCCTACCCAAATGTCCTTTCTTTGGCATTGTTCGTCGAATCGTTGAGCTCCTCAGAGAGCTTCTGAGTTGAGCTGCACGATTTTTGACAAATGCGTGCACTGATTGGACAGGTCCGTTCAATCTGTGTGGTTCTTTCCTCAAAAGACTATTTCAGACACCAATCTACATGGTCTTCACATGATCTGACCAAGATTTTGTCTGGACTTTAAAAGAGACTGTGACCTCTGAGTTTGTTTCGGCCTTTCTTCTCAGAGTAGTCAGATAGGAAACGCCGACCTCATCTAGTTTTTAAAAAATATGATTGACGTGTAAAAGTGTTTGTACAAACCTACTTACAGAAAATAAATCATTTATCATTTAAATGTACGGCGAGCGATATTGTTGTGCTATAAACTATATGCTATAAGCTATTATATTATAGCGTAGTCTGAAATGAGCTTTATAGTTTGAATCGGGCTGTACTCGCCAGCGGTGAGTGCTTAACAACCTCAGTAAACAGTAATTTACATTTCACTGTAACAATGACGTAGATAGTAAGGTAACAAACACTCGGGCTTGGGGCCAAACCCATTATTTTTGTTGTTTAACACTTTATGGTAATTATAATTTAATTTGTTAATAAACAAAAACGAGATTAACCTAATGCAATAAAATTTAGACTTAAAACCTATAAAAATGTTGACAACTAGTGCTTATAAATAAAAATAAAAGCCAAAAGCCATAACATTATGAAGCGTAGCTACTTTATATTTATATTCAAGTGACGCATATAATTATAAAATCTCACGTATCACAGAAAGGCTTTATAATTATGATAATAATACCAGTCTATTACGAAGTAGACCGATAGCCTACACAATCATAAAATCAATTTTAAAACTAAAATCTCAGGGTAAACAAATAATAATTCAGTGGATTCCGTCCTATATAGACATAGATGGTAATAACAAGGCAGATTATTTGGCAAAACAAGCATGTTCGGATGGCACAGATTTCGTAGCTAATTATCATTATACGGATTACATTCCTGTGCTTAAAAAGATATGTCTACAAAATTGGAAAGACTACTTTGATCTTCGTTCTAGGGAAAAAAGCATTTGGTATAGAACAATCCATTCACAACCTTCATATTCACCTTGGATTGGTAAGTGTTTTGTTACCAGGGAGGACTTAACCATATTATTAAGGCTTCGTTTAGGACATATGCCTCTCAATAAATTCGGTTTTATATATGAATAAGTTAACATGGGGCCCGTGGCTAAATAATAACAGTCGCACAGGTCGATCGATCAGGTTAAGCTACGCTTGCCGCGGTTGGTCTGTGGATGGGTGACCATCTTTACATACCGTGACCCCTCCTTGCCTCGGAAAGCACGTTAAGCCGTTGATCCCGGCTGTCATTCGTGGATCTTTGACAGTCGTTACGGGTAATCAGAAGCCCGAAAATCTGACAACCAGTCTTACCAAGGAGTATCGAATTACCCAGTAACTGGGTTGTGAAGGTCAGATAGGCAGTCGCTCCACGTAAAACACTGGTATTCAGCTGCATCTGGTTAGACTGGAAGCCGATCCCAACATAGTTGGGAAAAGGCTAGGCAGATGATATGAATCCTGTTTGCAGTACGTGTAACGAAGATGAGGACACGTATCATATTTTGATGAGATGTCGTTTCAGCCGATAGACGTCCACTGCTGGACATAGGCCTCCCCCAATTTTGGGGGTTTTGCCATAATCGCCACGCTTGGCAGGCGGGTTGGCGATCGCAGTATGGTATGATGGTGGAATAAATAGAGAACGCTGCTGCCCATTCTCCGGTAAGACCCATAGTCGCCTTTTACGACACCCACGGGAAGTAAGGGGTGGTGCAATTCTTTAAGTCCGGCACCACACAGACAATGAGATGTGTCCGTCCGGAAATTGGCGCGCATAACATAAACCTATCCAACCCGTTATCAGATAATATGATTCCTATAATAAATATGGTTAAGTTCTCCTTGAAGAACCGACCCAGAACCTAGCTGTAAAATACACTAATGTAAATTAATGTTAACCTTTAGTATGACATGTAGAGTGTCATATTCGCATTTAGCGAAAAAGCTCTTTAAATAAAGACTAAAAAAAATATTGTCCCACTTCAGGGCAAACGTCTCTCTTCTCATACAGAGAAGGCACGAGCATTTAGCACCAGGCTTGCTCAATAAGGGTTGGCGATTTCAGACTTATTTATTAACTACTAGCCTACATGTTAATCCAGGGTGCCAGCAAAATTTTATCAAAATTGGTCCAGCCGTTTGGGCGTGAAGAAGTAACAAACACATAAACACACACACACAAACTTTCGCATTTATAATATTGGTGTAATTAGTGTGATAGTGTGATAAGTCCAGGCTTCCTAACGATGTTTTTTTAAAGGCCCTTTTGGCATTATAAGCATTGTTTTCTTCCTGTTATCATAGTTTTAAGGTGTATTTTGTTTATGAAATGTAGAGCAGTCATCCTCGCGAACACATTGTTGGGCTAACATTTCTTTGGCATGAGCTTTCAAAAAGGGTTTGACAACATATTTACGTAATAATAATATATTTTGAATGTTTTTATAATTAAAATAAACATTAATGAAATAGAGGTTATTATTTTTTTATGGTATACTGACAACTGTGTAAAGCCTATTCTATTCTATGTATTTGGCACCTTGTCAGTCAAAACCTGGAATATTGATCAATTTGATTCATTTAGACAGATAGCTATATTAACATGGTTTTAAAATAATAATAAAAGGATTTATAAAAATAATAATAATTTATATTAAAACACTTTAAAAGATAAAACAGCCTAGTATTTGCATGATGTTTATATTTGAGTTTAGTAACTTCTAAACAATGTTTTATTTATTCTTCAAACCCAACTTTCTAAACAAAGTTAAAATTCACTTGTTGCTGTATGTTAATGGAATTAGGGAGTTTGTTTGCAAAGGGAATGTTGAAAACGTGTGTTTTAATTAGGTTAGCTACACGTACATACCCACATTGTGTCACTCTAGTAAAGATTAAAAATGTTAAAATCTCTAAATAAAAGATTTAAATTTTATATTTAAATCTTTTATTTAGAGTTTTTTTAACGAGAATAGCCCAAGGGCTGAGCGTGTGAGCCACATTGAAATTTTTTTTTTAATTTAATATAAATAAATACTTTTTGTTGCTGTGGTAAAATGTTCTTGACAAAAAGCGAAGACTATAATGCTTATATTCTCTACGGCATAAGACTTGGCGCCCTTTATCATAAAAAGTAACCACAGTTTCTTTCTAATAGCTACTGAAATGGACGTCTAAAATATTAACAGAAACAATGAAACCATAACCTTTTTTAACTGCGTTAATACCAAGAAACTAAATTCGGGTTACTTGGTCATTTTCCTGGGTTCGATTCCCGGGTCAGGAAAAGTGTTAATGGGGTTTTAGATCTGGAATTCCTCAGTACCAGCCCGGAGTCTGGATTTGTGCCCAGTTGATAGGCCGATAGGATTTATTTATTTCCATCCATAGGATCAGCCCCTATTATATGGGGCTTAAACATAACTGCAGCGGGATTGTCCGAAAGGGTTACCGCTGGCCCGGAATATAAAGGGCTAAGGAAGGAACACGGGTGGGTTTTAGTCCGTAAGAGTCTGACACTCCCTTCCGCTCCACCCAGAGCGGGAGGGGTCATTCGATGATTTCCCAACCGAAAAAAAAAGGAAGGAAAGAACACGGGTGGGTTTTAGTCAGTAAGAGTCTGACAACCCCTTGCGCTCCACCCAGAGCGGGAGGGATGATGATTTCCCATCAAAAAAAAAAATATACTAAAGGTAAAACCTCTGTCCGGTCTGCTCTGTCTGTGTAAACAATGTTTAAAGTCTAATAACTTATTTTTTAAATAGACCACATTCCTCCGAATTACTACTAATAAACAAGCAATTCAGACAGCCAGCCGAGTTCCGCATCCACTCCATAAAAATACCTAAATAGCCAGTCTACATATTCTGCAAAAACTAATTCGTTTTTTTCTGTTGAATCAGTCTAACGGCATCACATTCTTAAGAAAAACCCCAAGTTGTTGATAAATAATAAACAAAATACCACATTTTGTATCAAACTGTTTTGCTGTGACGACCTCGGGATTGGAAATTCTTTTGTATCAGTAGATCCGGTTTATTAATTATACTTACATTCAATACATTCAGATTTGAGAGCTCTTCATCAGTTTTCTAAGTCGTTTAGGAACAGAACATTTTGATTTTAAAGTTTATTTTTCAAATACTTAGGTTGGTAATGAAGCACAAACCCTATATATAACTATTAGTACAGACGCCAATACATCAAGCTACTACAATCTGTCAAAATTCTTTAATAGATTTCAACTTTATCGCTAAAGCACAAGATTCAAGGTTGATTGGGAAAATTTTACAGTTTCGGATAGCTTGATGTGCTGGCGTCTGTACCATCCTAAAACCTACAGCAGCTAGTCTGCTTGATAAAAATATTAAAGTCATTTATTCACTGATAGACAACGTACATCCTAAACAAGTGGGTCTATAGTCGAACTTTTAATAAGCTGCTCTGTCAAAATTCTTTAATAGATTTCAACTTTATCGTTAAAGCATAAGATTCAAGGTTGATTGGGAAAATTTTACAGTTTCGCATAGCTTGATGTGCTGGCGTCTGTACCATCCTAAAACCTACAGCAGCTAGTCTGCTTGATAAAAATATTAAAGTCATTTATTCACTGATAGACAACGTACATCCTAAACAAGTGGGTCTATAGTCGAACTTTTAATAAGCTGCTCTGTCAAAATTCTTTAATAGATTTCAACTTTATCGTTAAAGCACAAGATTCAAGGTTGATTGGGAAAATTTTACAGTTTCGGATAGCTTGATGTGCTGGCGTCTGTACCATCCTAAAACCTATAGCAGCTAGTCTGCTTGATAAAAATATTAAAGTCATTTATTCACTGATAGACAACGTACATCCTAAACAAGTGGGTCTATAGTCGAACTTTTAATAAGCTGCTCTGTCAAAATTCTTTAATAGATTTCAACTTTATCGCTAAAGCACAAGATTCAAGGTAAATTGGGAAAATTTTACAGTTTCGGATAGCTTGATGTGCTGGCGTCTGTACCATCCTAAAACCTATAGCAGCTAGTCTGCTTGATAAAAATATTAAAGTCATTTATTCACTGATAGACAACGTACATCCTAAACAAGTGGGTCTATAGTCGAATTTTTAATAAGCTGCAGTAAAATGACAGCTTATGTGTTACTTAAATGACTGAAATCTTGTTTTTCTAGTACAGAATAGTGTAACAAACGAAACTTATTTGACATGCATATCTCTAAACTCAGTCCGAAATTAATTATTACTGCAGCTAATTAAAAGTCGGACTATAGAAGCATTTTGCCGCTGGGTCGCAATTTTGTACAAGATTTCCTAACATAACGAATGTGGACACTAAGGAGGGATTTTTGAATATTCATGACCCAAAGAGGTCAAAAAAGCAATAAAACTTTGTATGGAAGTTCGTCATTCTTGTCGATGGGAAATCCCATTCTGCACACGCTTTTATCTAATAGGTACTAGCAGCGCCACGGTTTCATCTGCATAAGTCTGGACTCCGTGGAAATATCGGGTTAAAAATTATCATATAAGTTAATCCTAGTTATAAACTATATGTGTATTAAATTTCATCCAAATCTGTAAAAGAGTCACAAATATCCATCCACTCATCCATACTCACAAACTTTCGCATTTATAATATTATTTATGTATAATTTTGCATTTTAGTACCTAGTATTTGGCTATTGGCAAAAAACTCCTTGTTGACGACCTGTGGGGCAATCCCCATATTTATATGAACTTTCGTATTCTAAACTTAGTCTCAATCTGTTATAAATACCTCTAGAATACCTATCTATTATTCTTTTCTTTTTTGGTCGCTGGGAGATGAGATTGCGACTAGTTTTTGAATATTTTTAACTACAGGATACTTTATAGTTGGCCTTCTTGCGTTTGGCCGTATACTGGGTAAGTGATGACGAGAAAATAATGTGCAATGAAAAACATATAACAACAAACTTACTTAAGAGGGGCAATTCTGATAATTTTAAGAAAGTTCACAGTCTGATCTCGGTCTCAATCTGTCACAATTAACAAGTTTTTTTCATTGGTTGTCGTTGAAATGAGATTGCGACTAGATTTGGAACATTTTTTTCCTGGAATCGGCCTTCAGGTATTTTTGGCAATTTATTTTTATATTTTTAATTACTGCGTTATCTATACCAGATCACATTTTGCACCATCTCTATTTCAAATTATATTTTGTATATGCGACTTATATTCGTAAGTTTTGTTTCGAAGAAAATATGAATAGCCATTATTGCAATGGTGTTCTTATAAAACTAATTTAATCTGTTATAATAATGATTACACAGACAGATTTTCGTTTCGGCAGCGCACAATTAGTCGCGATGGCTTTTATTATGCCAGTTTAACAACATTCATTGTGTTATTTACGCTGTTGAGCTGACAAATTTTTCGAATATATGAAGCAATGGATTAGCAATATCCTTCCAAAGATTCAGATTGAGATTCATAGTGTTACGCAGTTGGGTGTTTCTTATGGCAATAAGCGCGCTACATACAATGGGAGTGTTATTGAACATAACTGGCCAAATTGGGTGGCTGTAGTGTACAGACGCCAGCACATCAAGCTACCCGAAACTGTCAAATTTTGCTAATCAACTTTATACCTTACGCTTTAGCGATAAAGTTGAAAATCTATTAAAGAAAATTGACAGATTGTAGTAGTTTGATGACCTGGCGTCTGTACTACAGATCAGTCGACCGGGTAACACCTTCACCTTGAGCAAGCCTAGCGATTTGTTTATATCTATCTGGTCCCCTGAGCCACAGCAATGAAACCGGTGTAGTCCAAACAGGAGTAAGTAAGAGAAAAACCTTTAAGTTCAACTAGGGGTCCAACTTGAGAACTCTCGGGATTAGTTGGAATTGGTACTGTAGCATCGGGGGAATGCTAACTGTACCAGGATTAATTAATAAAAGACTTACTTTTATAAAGCTTAATTATCTTTATCTACATTTTTTTTTTACATTATTATGATAATACATTTGTGCTCTATATTTGTGAATAATGACCCCGATGCTAGGAAAATCCTGTGTTATAGGGGCAATCCATCCGTCCGTTAAGATTATTTTACAAAATTCGGGAGTCTAAAACGTGTAACAGCAGCAATAGTGTGTGAGTAAGCTCGTGTGATGTGGTGTAATGGGGGAAGTGGATGAGTGTGTGATGTGTGTATGAGTGTGTGAAGAGGGGTGTATGTATGTGTAGGGGGGAGGTGCGTGTGGGGGGAGTGTGAATGTGTGATGTCTGTCACGTGTGTGTAGAGAGGGAAGGTGATTTGGGGTGTCTGTAGGTGTGTAACTGTTCGTGATACTAATAAATATTTATTAGCTTTAGGGTTTCAGCATACTGTTTCATCATAATCCAGGGAGAAGAGAGGAATTCTTTAGTTATTTTTTTACATTTGTGTCTGTTATCTAATAACACTTTGACCTGACCTAACATTTTCTATTGTCAAATTGTATTGGGCGTTTATCTTATGCCCCATGTGCCATTATCTTTTAACTAGTGGCCCGCCCCACCTTCGCACGGGTCCAAATTTTTTTTTTCGAATTTCCGAAATTTTCTTTCATACAAACCTTGTCTTGGCAATACCGAATACAACAAAAAGAAAATTATCCAATTTGGTGCAGTCATTCGGAAGTTATGCGCGTGCAGACATTTCTACGACTTTGTTTAATATCTCTATGTAAGGATTACCAAAAAGGTTGTACGCCACAAACCAAGCAGGTCTCTACAGTACCAGCAAAAAAATATAATAACTCGTTACTTTGAAAATTGTTTTCATCATCATCATCATCATCATTTCAGCCGAAAGACGTCCACTGCTGGACATAGGCCTCCCCCAATTTTGGGGGGGTTTGCCATAATCGCCGCGCTTGGCAGGCGGGTTGGCGATCGCAGTATGGTATGATGGTGTAATGCATAAAGAACACTGCTGCCCATTCTCCGGTCTCCCTTAGTCACCTTTTACGACACCCACTGGAAGTATGGGGTGGTGCTATTCTTTAAGTCCAGCACCACACAGACCCAAAAAAATTGTTTTATTTGATAACAAATAATTTTTAATTTGTAAAATAGTTGTTTTTTTTATTGAGCTTTGTTTAAGCTGTTCAATCAGATTGGATTTAGTGCTTGCCCGACGGTCAGTGCTTACATCGATCGCGTAGGTACCGATTTATATGGACTCGCGCTCGCTGGCCGACGGTGCTGCAGTATTATACAGGCTCATTTATTGTCAGCGTCTTGATACTCGTAACAGTCGGTACGCGACCGCCATCTAGCCTTGTGCGGACTAAGGGTTCCAATGTACGCGTAGTCGGTTACGCGTACCTACATTGGAATGCTTAGTCCGTACAAGGCTTCAGGGTACACTAAAAGCTGACGTCAGTCGCACCGTTGTACCGTCGGACACGTGTACCAAGACGCTGACGGTAAATGGACGTCTTAATACAGTACCACCGACGGTCAGCGTGCGCGAGTCCATATAAATCGGCACGCGACCTATGTCAGACGGTCTAGCATTAAATCCAGTCTACGGAAAAACAAGCAATTTAAGGTCTAACCTTAAATTGCTTATTGTTTTTCCGTAAATTTCTCCGCGATGTTCCATTCTTGTGTTCTTCCCAGGGAAGGTCGTTTTCGTAACACTTAACCGTTGGACAGCATCTAGGGTAAGGTTCACTTGAGTCTGCTTCAATGATCAGACATGTATCATGATCTTGAGACGTAACTCCACATCTAGAAATACAAATTATCGTATAAGGCTGCGTCCCAACGTCACGATCTTTAATGAGAATACTAGCTTTTACCCGAGGCTTCGCATGAAGGTCGGAATTTATCCCACGGGAACGTACCACCGGGATAAAACGTAGCGTTTGTATTAATCCAGGTTATAAAAGATCTGTGCGCCAAATTTTATCCAAAACAGTTCAGTAATTTTAGTGTGATTGAGTAACAAACATTAACACATCGTCCCTCGAAGTTACAGAAGCACTTTAAACATTAGCCCCCTTACTAATAAAAGAATTATATCAGATGAATAGTTACACACCGATTTCTCTCTTTCCGTCGTCAGTAATTTGACTTCCGAAAGAAGAAGACAAAGCGTTGTGTAACTATACAGACTATACAACGTTTATTAGTAAGGGGGTTATAATATAATTAATTAATTAATTACTTACGAAACGTAATCGATCTGTTTGAAAGTGCAATGAACCAAATAACAAAATCCCAAAACGTTGATAGATTCGCCGAAAGGAATCACATCGTTGATTTCCCTGATATAGCATCCCGTTTTATTACCTGAAAATTGTATTCAAGTTTAGTAAGAAAATACAATTAAGTACCTACGCCTCTTTCACGGCTACGAGCGATGCGACTTGAGACGCGACATGCGTCAAGCTACACGCGCACGCGTCACCTGCCACTGTGGCATGGTATATGGTATGGATGGACCAAGTTTGTGACGCAGTAGATGCCTGAAGACGGTTGTCGGCCCTAAGCAACGCCTAAGAAATGCTCAAGAAGGCAACATAAGACGGATCTTATGTTGCCTTCTTGAGCATTTCTTAGGCCTTGCTTAGGGCCGACCGACAACCGTCTTAGGGGGACAGGTTGGATCGGATCCAACCTGTCCCCTGCTGCCCTCCCCCAGCGACGTTATCACACATGTGGTGCCCTGAACGTGTAGTCGCTTAGTTTATACTTATGTCTTATGCCCTGACTGGAGGCCTTAATTTTTTTAGCCCGGTTATGCATCCGGTAATCTCCTAGGATGACCTGCGAGAAGCCATTCAGAAAAAAAGTCAACAGATGAAGAGAAATGAAAAAGTATTGGGGTGACCTTTGCCCAGCAGTTCGATAGTGTAGGTTATAAAAAAGTAACTGCTTAGGGAACGTTTCATGGCCCTATATAACCTGTATGGAGCACGCGGTGTGGTCGAACACCCTGGCGGACATTAACGTAACAACACTCCGAAGACAGCAGAGGGCGATGGCTGTCAGGGTGATAAGGGGATACCCTACGATCTCCTACAAGGCTACAAGTCTATTGGCCTTAGCAGCACCATCTAAACACAGAACATAGAACTCGAAGTGTTTCAATGGTTGGAGTTTTTCGAAAAGAAGTGGTAAAAAAAGCAGAACATTTTTCACCAAAATATAAAAACACTGACCAAATTCTTTGGGTTTCTTCGGTAATTCACTGCTCCAAGTAATAGCATTCGTACCAACAATCAGTACGAAAACTAAAATATTTGAAACCATGATTAAACCTTCACCAATATTCATAAGGAAACAACAAATCTTAGTTAACACAGCAACAACGTTTGCACGAATCTTAATGAACCTTGATGGTTGACATCTTGTAATTATTCAAATTCATATTCTTCACACACACGACTTTCTCTGCGATTTTTATTTTGACAAAGAAACGATAAACACTTAAATAAATTGACGATTTTACGGCGTGTAGAATGTGGATTCCCGGATTAATTTGTTATTTTAAAAGATTTTGTTTTAATTAGCACTTCTTTTATAAAGCTGAATTTACATTACGAAACTATTTGCACAAACTTAGCTATTCATTGATTGTTTCACGTGTAAATCATTATCTATTTACACTTGAAACTATCAATGAATTACTAAGTTTGTGCAACTAGTTTCGTAATGTAAATCCGGCTTATTGACGGAGAGCACACATTTCCTCTAACGTTATACGTTTTATTTACTTTTCCATAGTCCGTATTTTACAGTCGATTCGGCGGAATGGTACATACTTCGAGTTATCTTCAATTTAATTTTGGTTTTCATGTTGGTTTGTAAGTGAGCAAGTCGCCTGTGTGTAACCCGCGAAGTAATTTCATAAATCTTAATTAACGCGTTCACGGTCGGATGCAGAGAGAAACATTATTATAAATTATGACATGCCGTTTTAAATGAATACATTCGGTTTAATCAGTGGTACATTCTCAGCCGTTACGCTGGTTATCATTAAAGGAGATGGCAGAGTTTAACTTGACTGTATTTACACATTCGTCGTCGATGGATGTAACGCGCGACGCTACAAGGTTCACGCGCCGCCATTTTGTTTTGTCAATACAATTTCTTTGGCACTTTAACAAATTAATGTTTACTAACAACGACTCCTGTTAGTGTCATTCAGGCGCCAAAAGATCCATGTAGCACTCTGCTTGCTTCGATGTCAATTGCCTCTTTTTTCTTGTAAGTGAAAAAGAAAATGTTTTGCAGTAAGCTATCCCATTAAGAATGGGCTATGATTAACTTGCTATATTACACCTCGATGGTTGCAACTAGACTAGTATAAGTAAAATATCGAGATGCCTCGATGGTTCGCTGGGACAGTTATCGAGAGACCAACGTTTCCCGGTCGGGCGAATGTTTTGTGAGTTTTCTATCTGTAGTCAGTAGCAGCCCAAAGCCAAGGCTTTAAGCTGGGCATAAATCAAGGTTTATGCCCGGTTAATTGCAATAACTTCACCCCTATTTATATTATGGGACTTAAACATAACCATAAATATCGTTGTTCCAATTACCTCTGCTCAACCCACCATGAATACACTCGTGATGTTATTCTAGGTAGTTAAAAAAAATTGCCAACTGATTGTAGCATATCAACTTCGAGACATTCTGTGAGAAAAGAACCCAGTAGTAGTAGTGGTAGTTGCTCAACTGCATTCGATTGACCGCAAAAATGCAGGACGCGAATTCCAATAAAATTGTACCAAATAAAACACTCACAATAATTATAGTAGTTTCTAATTCAATAAAAATAAATTAAATCAACAATTTGGTGGCAAGATAGCTTCTAGAGTTTGGACACAAACTCTTTGGAAAGGAACTCTATCCATTCGTCATAAATGACTCTCAAAATCGTGCTGTTAAAATCTGGCATTATTTGAAACACACTTTCGCTCAACTTTTTCATTTGCTCGAAAAAAGAATGTTTCTTTCGCATTTTTTTTTTCATCCACGCTAGTCAATAAATATGGCACACATGAATTTCTACCAAAGCACAATCCCTTTTCTTTATTCATAAGTCATAACACTTTTAAATTACAAGTCTCAATAACGCCAGGAGTCTAACACGATTTTTAACTTAACCTTAACTTTTAACATTAACTTATTTAGAGCAGATTATTGTCGAGATCACACTTGATTTCTGGACAGCACTGTGGGTGAGGTTTGCTGAGATCTTCGTCAGTGACGTAGCATGTTGGTTCATCAGAAGACACGACACCACATCTGGAAAAAAATGTTTTTATTAGATTTTTTTTTTATTTCAGGCGACTATCAATGGCTTCCTACACCCTTGAAAATAGAACTGGTTTTATCCATAGAAATAATTTGAAAACAGGTATCATCTAGTAGACAAAGTTCACATTTTAGAGCCGCGGGGTGATTGCGTAACATACAGGCTTTAATTTTGACAGTTCAACAACATTCATGGCGTTATTTACGTTGTTGAGCAGACAAATTTTTCGAACATATGAAGCAATGGATTAGCAATATCCTTCAAAAACATTCAGATTGTAATTGAAAGTGTGTTTCGCAATTAGGGTGCTGAGTTTGTTTCGTCATTTCTTCTCAGGGGTAGTCAGATAGGAAATGTCGACTCCATCTCGCTTATTTTTTTTTAAATGACGTGTAATCGTGATTCCAATAGCATTATGTACTAAATGAACAATTTAATTTCAGTAGTAAATAAATGTACTTACGAGGCATAGTCAATCATCCTGGTTGAGCAGTATATCGTGTAGCAATGTCCCACTGGGCTGACGTCAGTGTCGAAGGGAATCACGTCGTTTATCTCTTCAATGTAACAGCCTACTTTGTGAGCTGGAAATAAAATGAAAGTTCATTAGTTCTTGTACTGCTTGTACATAGTCTAGTTTTCTGTTTATCCAATCCATGTAGAATATTATTTTTATTACTGTACCCTAGAAGTACTTTTTAATTTTGACCAACTTTACTTGCTAATTACGTTTACTTACATACAGACGCCAGCACACCAAGCTACTACAATCTGTCAAACTTCTTTAATAGATTTTCAACTTTATCGCTAAAGCATAAGGTTCAAAGTTGATTGGGAAAATTTGACAGTTTCGGGTAGCTTGATGTGCTGGTGTCTGTACAACAACAATAAAAAATATTCCATTCTATTCTAGAAATATTCTTAGGTACTAAACTATTTTGTGGGTGTATTGTAGGTACACCTTTGACCAACCCTTCAGAAAAACAAGGTGTGATGATACCTATGTTACTAAGCTTTTTGATAGTTCATCATCATCATCTACCTAGCATTTTCCCAACTATGTTGGGGTCGGCTTCCAATCTAACCAAATGCAGCTGAATCCCGTATTTTACATACATTTTCTTATTTAACTTTTTTTTAGTAATCAGTGCGAATATAAGTTCGCTCATTTGAAAATGTTGAGGAACCGATATACGTTTGATTACTCATGTTGCATATTATTGAGTTTACGTAATCTAAGACTGTCGTATATAATAAAAATAATATCTGTACATGTATCCGATAGTGATGAAAAAAATATCTATTTAAAAAAATATATATCAGATAGGTAAAAGATAACATTATTGTTAACTACTATTGAAAAAAAACCCGACTTTTATTACGCCGGTTGATTTCTCACGTAAAAACACAATTTAAATGTGTATCAAAACAAAGCAGTAAAATAATATTTGCGTCGTCAATAACATTCTGGTTTTAATTTAGACAACACACGTTGACAAGATAAAATATTTTTATCAATCATGTCCCCTTTCTTGAGTCGGTAGGTCCATTATTGTCCTTGTCCTTTATTTTATTTTTACTTGGATTTTTATTTTACTGTGTTTAGTTTAGTTCATGATCTTTCAGTACGAGTCGCAATAAATACTTTTTCTTTCTTTCTTTTCTTTATTATTTGTAGATTGACAAAAAATGGTCAAATAAAATTTGTTAGCGCAACTCCGCAGACATCACAGTTATTGATATCTTAACAAGATAAAAAAAAATATTTAACGTTTTTTTGGGGGGTCAACGATCGCTGGTAGTTTTATTACTTGAAATTTGAGTTGAGAAAATTTGTTTTGTTTTATTATGTTTAAATATCACAACCAAACACGTCTGTGAAGCTTACACAAAAAAACTGATTTTTTAAACTGATGTTTCAAGTGACTACAAACAGCAGTCGATGACCCCCGAAAAAAAACCACCAAATTAATTAATTTTTTGTTTTATCATTTTTATTATAACGGTACAAAACACGTCTGCGGAGTTTCGCCAGCTATTTTAATTTGACCATGTATAGCTATTGCCCCATGTTTATGTACAGACGCCAGCACATCAAGCTACTAGAATCTGTCAAATTTCTTTAATAGATTTTCATCTTTATACCTAATCATAAGGTTAAATTTTGATTGAGAAAATTTGACAGTTTCAAGTAGCTTGATGGGCTGGTGGCGTCTGTACCTTGAATATTATTTATTTGTCATTTATTTTTTTAAAGTTCTATCACAGCTGACAGTAAAAAAGAGAGAGCATTTAAAAGTATTATTTCATAACTTCACTGTTTACTTTAGTTCATATTGTATTGTTGGTTTAGCCGTATCGTCCTAATGTGGTACAAACAACAAAACAAAACAAAACAAATCAACAGTAACACAAAATAATTATTTCTAACCTAAAAACAAGTTAACAAACGACCAGGATGTTGTTGCTACTGTCTGCATAAGAGCGACTTTTACCAAACTTTTATACGTAGCATAATTTTAAGACTTATGCTACGTATAAAAGTTTGGTAAAAGTCGCCTACTGAGAATAAAATTTCAGTCGTCAATTTTACTCTACGGATAAAATATATCTGACTTTGGCAAAATCGACCCTAAGTCAAAAAAAAGAGAAGAATAAAACAAAATTAAAACTCACCTAATTCACTGGGTTTTTCGGGAAGTCTGCGTAACCACGTTGCAGCACTCGCAGTACCAACAATCAAGGCAACTATTAAAATTTTTGACACCATTTTGTGTGAAAAAGTCCAACTTAATGAGATATAAATGCTAGAAATGATCGAAATCCGTTCAGCAGCTAAGTATATAGTTTTATATAAAAATAAACAATATTTTATGTTATTTAATTCACGTTTGGTATGACCAGTATCGCACCGCTATTTATGTGTAGTTTCGAGCTATCCAAGAGTCCGAATGACGGCCCGCCGGCCATGATCTTGTTTTTGTTCCAAAACAACCTCTTACACACTTACGATTTTAGATATTTAATGCGATTATTTACTTTTATCTCAGCACCATAAAATTAATCATACCTATTCAAATTATGAATTGTAGTCAAATGGGCAATTCTGAAAATTCGCAATTGTGAAAAGTTGGTTTCGTGATTGGCATTGTATATTTAAAGTATTTATTCAGTGTCTAATTAAAATATACTTTAAAAAGAAAGCTTACGAATGAATAAGCATCTTTTATAATCCTTTGAAAAATAATAGGTAATCTAAAGTAACATCTTCAGTAAATTACACATAATAAGGTGACCATCATCATCATCTAAAAAGTAATTTAAACGAGGCATAAACAAGGAATCTATTAACAAACCATATTTCCAAGGTTCAAAGACCTTTACTATAATTTACTGAAAATGCGACAAAGGATGATTATTTACACACAAAATTAACGACTTTTTATACTACATTACCTGCTTCACGTAACTTCTTAAGGTGTGTAGGAAGCCTAACGAAGGTCGCAGGCAGCGTCGGAATTCGAACCTGGGATTTACATATGATTCATCATCACTTTTAATGTAAACAAACTGTTTTTATTTCCATAAATGTTCTCATAGATCCGTGAAGTGTTTTTACTAAAAGGAGACTGTCGCCAAATCGGCATTTTTTTTTCTTTCTTTCGCTAAGACGTAATTCGTTTGTTTTTTATGCTATTGTTGACTATGTATTACAACATCTTTGGTAATTAAGTAGAGGTCAGCGATTCAAGCTTTACTGTGATATAATATTCGACGCAAGCGTGCGAGTAGGTATATTCTACACGAAAGTTGAAAGCTAGATTGGAATTTCCCAGGGTAATACCCACCTGGGACATGCCTTCTCTCCGTGAGAGGGAGTGGGCCGTATTCCACCACGCGGGCTCAATGCGGATTTTGTAGACGTCACATGTCTTCGAATTTATGGTTTTAGGACATACCGGTTACCTCAAGATGTTTTCCTTCACTATTTTGAAAGCATTGGAGATCAAAAATCCATACTATCCTAACTTATATTATAAATGCGAAAGTAAGTTTGTTTGTTTGTTACCTTTTCACGCCTAAACCACTGAAGTGTGTCTGTCTGTTACCTCTTCACGCATAAACCGCTGAACCGATTTAGATGAAATTGGGAATAGAGATAGTTTGAGTCCCGGGATCGACACTTATGTGGGTGAAAAAGCGGGGCGCTGCTAGTAATAATTTTAAGTACACAAAGTAAAGCACCCATCTGGGTTCGAACCTATGACCTACAACTCGTAAGATGCGACCGTTGCCACTGAGCCACCACTGCTCACCATTCCCACTCATCATTCTCCTACCCTTGTACCAGTTTATTTGGCGTTGGCGCAGCATGTCTTTTTCTTCCATACTTCTCTATTAGTCGTCGTCTCGGTAGTCACCCCCTTTCTAACCATATCATCATTCACACATTCCATCCATCGTTTCTTTGGTCTTCCCCTACTCTTGTAGCCATCGTCATCATACTCAAAACTCTCCTCACGACATTTTCCTCATTTCTCCGTAACAACCGATTTCCACACAACCTTTCAGTTACCGGTGCCACTTTCAAACTTCCTTTTAAGTACTCATTTCATATTATATCCACCACCCCATCATTCACCATTCCCAATAATAGCAATATAATTATGACTAAAGGTTTTGGTATGTTTTCTGTTTGCATTGATGTCAGCTGTCGACAGTTTGTGACACGTTCATAACCTCGGCAGGAAAGTTGGTGCTGTATATTCTTATTTCGCGTATGTGCTATTATGAGAATATACTGGATGATTTTTTTTACCGTCTCGAAATTTTTACCGGGTGTTCTACCCATGAATATGAACAACTTTCACTATGGGACCAACTCGGAAATTACGAAAAAAAAATCTGCTGTTTCATACATTTTGGTCAAGTAGGTATTGAACTTGTGTATTAAACAGCTGATTTTTTTTTCGCGATTTTGGAGTTGCTCCCATAGTGAAAGTTGTTCATATTCATGGGTAGAACACCCCGTAAAAATTTCGAGACGGTAAAAAAAATCATCCGGTATTTGTCCTGCTATTAGGATGTATTGAGAATATCATTATACTGCGACGGAGCGGATTAGTTTCATGAGTGGCCGCCATTTTGAATAAAATAGTGCGTTCAAACAATCTAATTAGTATAGACGTCTAAGGGGCCCGTGGCTTAATAAGAACAGCCGCACAGCTCGATCGATCAGGTTAAGCTTCGCTTGCCGCGGTTGGTCTGTGGATGAGTGACCATCTTTACATACCGAGACCACTCCGCGCCTGAAAGCACGTTAAACCGTTGGTCCCGGCTGTCATTCGTGGACCTTTGACAGTCGTTACGGGTAGTCAGAAACCCGAAAGTCTGACAACCAGTCTTACCAAGGGGTATCGTATTACCCAGCAACTGGGTTGTGGAGGTCAGATAGACAGTCGCTCCATGTAAATAGGTACTAGTATTCAGCTGCATCCGGTTAGACTGGAAGCCGACCCCTATATAGTTGGGAAAAGGCTAGGCAGATGATTTTAAGATGTCAAACTCAAAGACACGCGATCAATTAAGTCGCGTTTGTACGACAAAATTCATACAAACGATCCCGTGGGTAATCGTACAACAACACGACGTCACAAGTCAATTAGAATGATAACAATTAATTTGAGACATCGAGATAACTTGTCTTGGCTCTGCGACCCGTAAAGATTGTATATAGGTCAAGTACATATTGTTATAAACAGAACAGATAAATCTCATTGCTAAGGTATTTATTGATAGAAATAAATAAAAGATTATTATTTCACAAAATCAATGCAAACAAGTCTTGATTTTCGACTACATGTGTATACTATATAATATGTTGTATTGATTTTGGACTTTAAGTAGATAACATATGTAGGTAATCAAGTCTGCGAAGTTTTTAATCACTGAGCATAAACAAAATCAGCCTATTTACCGCTGCTCTCTTCAAGAGGGAGTGGCTAAAATAAAGCTCGATGCCTAGAAATATCGCTTTCATGAATTTAGTTCAGATATCTGAGCTACTGAGGCATTTCACATTGACACAATACATGTAACACCACTATCGACCGACCCTTTAACAAACTTGGAACGAAGAACTCCCAAATTGCATTTAGGTGTGTGGCGTCCATGGACTGGAAGTCGAAGTGTCGGTCGTCTGGTGGCCAGACGGGGGTAGAACCTGGATGAGGTTCGCATGGGGATTGGCTCATGAAAAGATAGACTATGCCCAGCTGTGGGTGGAAGTCGAGCTGTGAATGGTGATGACACAATATTAATTTCAGAAAGCATAAGCTATGTTCTATGTTATTTATTGGTTTGGTTTCCGCACTTAGTCCTTCAAGTGGACCATTGTGCGCGGCATGGCGGCCGTCGGTGGTTATTCCAACCAGCCCACCTCTGTTGAGAACATCTGTGTAAGATCTGGGTGTCCCGAGGGTTTCGACCTAGTCTGGGTGACGTCTGTGCACTCAAAGAGCACATGCGCAACGCCTCCATGCAAGCCCTGCACAGGGGACTATATCCGTTATGGCTATTGTAGTTAACAAGCTAACTTTGGATCGAATTTGTATACTAAAATACCCAAATATGACCAGAATACAAACTTCATCATTAATAAAAACTTTCTTTAGGTGTGACCGATGAAGGATCAAATTTTTTGTCAATGACATTCCGTAAAAACCAAAATATTTCGCAGATATCGGGCTTAACCCGCTTCAAATTATGTAGGTACTTAAACGTCATTGATTGAGTATTTATATTATACGTAAAATTATAAATCGCAGTATGAAAGGCTAAACGAAGGTCAAGAGGTCAACATGCACTAAAGTAAAGTGTGTTGAACATGGTTTTGAGACGACTGGGATATACGCTTACTCAATCAAGCTTATTTAAAAAGCCAATAAAAAAATATTTCTGCATTCTTCGGCGCTTGACTTTTTAAAAGTGATTTTAACCACTACCGCCCTGCCCTGGAATGGGGTAGAATGAATGAGAATGAATGGAATGAATGAATGAAAATGAAAATTTCGAGAATGCCCTGGGGCTCCAATTCTGGACAGGAGTCCAGAATCAATAAATGAATAATGAATCAATAAATGAAATGGAGTAATGGTATCTAATTATTATTCCCTGTGTAATCTTACCTCGTGCAAACCACATACGGTTGTCAACAAAGAGTATTATCTTTTGTTGTCAAGCGTGGTATTTTGACAGTTCAAACGCCAACTTCGCGTTAATTTCGCGCGGTTTCATTTATTGGGTCATAGAGAATACATTATTAGCAGAGGAGCATACTCGTAACTTGTCTGTGTGGTGCCGGACTTAAAGAATAGCACCACCCCATACTTCCCGTGGGTGTCGTAAAAGGCTACTAAGGGTCGTACCGGAGAATGCATTTCCACCACCATACTATACTGCGATCGCCAACCCGCCTGCCAAGCATGGCGATTATGGGAAACCCCCCCCCCCCCTTTTGGGGGAGGCCTATGTCCAGCAGTGGACGTCTTTCGGCTGAAATGATGATGATGATGATATTCGTAACTTTAAGAATGTTTACAGTTCGATCTCAGTCTCAATCTGACAAAAATGGCTCTAATTTCCCTAAATTTTTGACAAGTTTTTGGCATTTGTTTGTCGTCGCGATGAAATTGCGACTAGATTTTGAACTTTTTAATTTCGGGAATTGGCCTTCTGATGTTTATAACGAGTAATATAGGCTACTAGGTTCTGCCCGTGACTTCGTCCGCGTGAAATTTCACCCTCCCCCATTCACCCTCTTCGTCGTTTCAGCCGATAGACGTCCACTGCTGGACATAGGCCTCCCCCAATTTTGGGAGGGTTTGCCATAATCGCCACGCTTGGCAGGCGGGTTGGCGATCGCAGTATGATATGATGGTGGAATACATAGAGAACGCTGCTGCCCATTCTCCGGTACAATCCTTAGTCGCCTTTTACGACACCCACGGGAAGTAAGGGGTGGTGCTATTCTTTAAGTCCGACACCACACAGACAACCACCTCATTACCATTACCTCATTATGAGAGTATTCACCCTCTTAGGGGTGGAATTTCGAAAAACCCTTTCTTAGTGGATACCTACTCTTCACAAAGAACACACACTCCAAATTTCATGTCTCTAGGACCAGTGGTTTAGGCTGTGCGTTGATATATCAGTCCGTCAGTCAGGACTTTGAATTTTATATGTCATTGTATATAAAATTAGTAAATATACACGTTATTGTTTTCCGACATCCACACAACGAAGTTGCGGGCACAGCTAGTTTTTATATAAAATTCTTGTCAATAAATCAACGTGGAAGCCAAATTGACTGACGAGGCTGGTTTTTTTATCCCATCTAATGATCGTATCATAAATAATTTTGATGTTTTCAAACAAGCGTTTGGTAAAACTACTATGTCTGTTTCGTCTGATATATTGCTTGAAGATGCCTTTGGAACTTGTTTTTATGGAAAACACCTTGTCGTAAGTCGACACGGACATGCAACTATCCACTTTTTTAAATGATGGAAAGCAATTAATTAGTCCATTAGTGTTTCTAGAAATGTTTATTTTTGCATAATATTATCTTCAACACATTTGGTTTTTTTTGCCGTTGATCCCGGCAGTCATTCGTGGATCTTTGACAGTCGTTACGGGTAGTCAGAAGCCCGAAAGTCTGACAACCAGTCTTACCAAGGGGTATCGTATTACCTAGTAACTGGGTTGTGGAGGTCAGATAGGCAGTCGCTCCATGTAAAATACTGGTATTCAGCTGCATCCGGTTAGACTGGAAGCCGACCCCAACATAGTTGGGAAAAGGCTAGGCAGATGATTGGGTTTTTTTTCTGAAAGCTTTACCTAGATACTCTGCACCCAGGCTAGAGCGATATGATCACCATCATTCTCTTGATCTTATCCCACGTGATTTGACGCCGGTGCAGGATGTCTTTTTTTTCATACTTAGTTTAGTCGTCATCTCAGTAGTCACCCCCTTTCTACAGGCCGACTTAACTAAGGGTCTACACAGACGGTCTGTATTTGAACAGCATGCTAGCTGCAACTTCACAGTTTAGATGCTGTTATCATAACTAGGTTTCCAAGCAGTTAAGGTCAACTGCATCCATACTGCGAAGTTGCAGCTGAAATGCAGTCCGTCTGTAAGACGTTGCCTGAGGTAGCTGCGCGGTGCGGGAGGGGTGATTGAGCTCTCGCATCACGTCACCACACCCCTCCACCACGCTTCTACCTCAGGCAACGTCTCAGTTAAGCAGTCGGCCTACAGCCATATCATATTTCGCACAGTCCATTCGTCATTTTTTTGGTCTTCCCCTACTCTTATAGCCTCATATTCACATTCATTCCACCAATTCGCACTAAACGTTTTCAAATGTCTCTTATAATGTGCACAGCAAAAGAGTGGAACTCTTTACCTGCCTCTGTGTTTCCGAGCGCATACAACCTGAATCTCTTCAAAGTAAGAGTGAACAGGCTTCTTCTGGGGAAGCTCACTCCATCGTCGACTTTGTCTCTGTCACCTGACCTAGACTAGAGTCAAGAGCAAACCCAAATCAAAAAAAAATTCATACACAAAACTTTCCTCACGCGATTTCCTCAGGAGTGATAACGAAAATCACCATAACTAGCACCAATGAAGGTGATGATTGCCTGTCTAACATTTGGCAAACATAAGAATGTTATAGCCATGAAACACGAACAAAGGAAACCAAAAAAAACATCACTATCAGGGAAAAACATAGAAACAACAGAGATGCTTTAAAAGATATATATATTATACGATGGGAAAATACGCGTGTTTGACAAATTCCACATACCAACATATTGGAATTCCGATAACTTTTTGTCACCATGCCGACGTTTTTAATGAAATATACCTATTATGTTTATGCAAGCTCGCATCCTAGTGTTGGGATTTATGATTTACAGACCTAAAGCGCGGTCACTGTCGGACTGCATAGAAAAGAAAGAGAAGCGTGTTGACACAACGCTAGTAATTTATTGCAAAATATGAAGCAATTATTTAATTACAAAAAATGTATAAGTTTGGACTAAAAAATTAAAAGACTAGTATTTTAGTACCTATGATGCTCGTAGAATAATCTGACAAAAGATTTGTATATTAGTATGGTTTTTATTGTAAAAAGAAAGTTTTTAGAGTTCTCTTCATGATAGGTACGTTCCAATTTCAAAATTTCCCTCCACATTGTTTGCGAGCTAATTTAAATTATCGTATCTCATAAAAAAATGGATCTGCGCCGGAAACATTTACGCGCTATGATTTTTTACTATTTCAAGTGTCGCCTGAAACCGGATGATTGGCACGATAAACTTCAAATGGCATTCATAGATGAAGACCTTTCTAAGGCAACCGTGTATCGTTGGTACAATGAATTCAAGCGCGGTCGACTAACTATGGGGGATGAAGAAAGAAGTGGTGGCCCTTTGACGGCTGTTACGGAAGAAAACGTGCTAGCAGTGAAAATTTTAATCCAAGACAATAGGCGAGTTACGTATCAAGAGATTCAGCACATACTGCAGATTGGATCGGGAAGCCTTCACGAAATTCTACACCTGCATCTTCGTGTGAGGAGGATAGTTTCACGCTGGGTGCCGCAGAACCTCACCGATGCTTAGAGGCAGGCCCGGGTGGAACGGTGCCGTGATATGACAAACAAATTTGAAGCAGGCTCATCTCGGCGTGTTTACGACATCATTACAGGTGATGACTCTTGGATTTATCAATACGATCTAGAAACGAAGCGCCAGTCGACGGTTTGGGTGTTTCGAAACGAATCAACGCCTACCAAAGTGAAGCGATCTAGAAGCGGGGGGAAGATTTTGATCGCGAGCTTTTTCAATTTGACTGGCTAGGTACTTGGTGTCAATTCCTTTACGGAACTAAAGAAGCGTCAACGCTGAATGGTATACTACCAAATGCTTGGCAGAAGTTTTCTCTGTTGTGAGCAACAAGCGACCAAACACATGGCTGCGCGGGCTACTGCTCCACCACGACAACGCGCCTTCGCATACCGCGCTCAAAACGAGGGACTTCATGGACAGCACACCGGTCAAACTTCTGGGTCACCCTCCTTACAGCCCTGACCTAGCACTATGTGACTTCTTTTTATTCCCGAAAATAAAAAATCAGCTCAAAGGGATACAATTTTCGTCGCCGGAAGATGCGCTGTTAGCATTCGAGCAGACTGTAAACGAGATGTCTGCGGCGGACTGGAAAAAGTGTTTCAAAAACTAGTTAGACTCATGAAGCTTTTTATACAGTACTTTGAAAAGATTTAAATACGTTGAATTTACGTTAAATGTTTAGAATTTTTTTTTTTCGCAAATTTTCTGAGTGTCCCACGTAAATCTTATCTGCTACCTACTCATCAGACTCTAATGAGGCATTTTTATTAAAAAATTCAAAAGATTGTCGCGACGCCTTGTTTAATTATATTCAACAATAAATTATATTCTATTTTATTTAAAAATCAAAATGTCTGACATTTATTATTAGTTTCACAGCTTAATAATATAAAGCGCTGTAAATACGAATTTCCAGCTGTTTTATGAGTTAATAATTGTCAATCAATATGTTAAGAAGTTTTTATCATTTTAATAACATTTTAATACAAGATGGGGCGTTACTATACTTTATGTAAAGTGATGGACATAATTCGGAAACCACTTTTTTGTATATTTTTCTGTTTATTTGGCTACCTTAGACAAGACATAATAAATTATGCTGTTCTATCTAGAAATCATTCTAGTTATCCTTGATTTTTTCTGAGTAAGTTAGAGTAATATTGTAACATAATTTGTAACGGACTTTGACTATAATTTCGAAGTGGTATATATTTCCTTCCAATATGCTTTTCATGCTTTTTGTCTGTGTGGTGCCGGACTTAAAGAATAGCACCACCCCATACTTCCCGTGGGTGTCGTAAAAGGCGACTAAGGGGTGTACCGGAGAATGGGCAGCAGCGTTCTCTATGCATTCCACGACCATACCATACCGCGATCGCCAACCCGCCTGCCAAGCGTGGCGATTATGGCAAACCAGCCTTTTGGGGTAGGCCTATGTCCAGCAGTGGACGTCTTTCGGCTGAAATGATGATGCTTTTTAACCGACTTCAAAAAAGGAGGAGGTAGGGAGGAATTAAGAAAATTCGGAGGTTTATATTTTTTCCGTTATCCTGCCCTTATCTACCACAAGTTATTTGTAATCGTCCATTACCTATTGAGACCCCTCCGTGCCTTCATTCATAGATCTTTGACAGTCGTCAGTAACCAGAAGTTTAAAAGACTGACAACCAGTCACCAAAGGGTAGATATCCTGTTACCCAGTAACTGAGTTGTGAAGACCAGATAGACAGTCGTTCCATGTAAAATACTGGTATTCAGCTGCATACGGTTAGACTGGATGCCGACCCAAACATAGTTGGGAAAAGGCTGGGCAGATTCAAGAAGGTGCGTCTATAATTTTCATAGAATTCACTACCTTCCTACCTTTCACACATCTTTTTTCTTTCTATCTTTTATCTTTTTTTTTCATTAAATTTCGTTGAAATGTGTTCTGCACTTCTCTGCTCCTTTCTGCTTCGATGGACAATCAGGCTGCAGGCTAGTAGCCAGCCAGCAAGACATGAGCTACTTACGAGTAGCTACTTAATATTTGCTCATAATGATTGCTCACAAACAAAATCTAACTAAAGTAAACATTGAAGAAAAACTACTACAAGTCACCTCTGCTTAACCTCTTGGGGAACACCGACGTGATGCTATGTCATGTGATTAAAGAAAAAACTCTTTAAGATGTCATAATTATCATGACCTATTTTTCCTGTTGCTGTTTTTGCACAGAATAGATAAAAAAATCTCAGTCATGATCAACATTGCGCAATTTTATGTTAGGTATACAGCAAAAAAATAAGCTAGGTTCAGTTATTGTATTTTCTAGGAATATATATTTACGTCTTCTGATGATGATCAGATAAGATAATTTTTTATTTGTCCAAAACATGAGTATACACACACATACAAGATGTCATGTACATCATACAAGATGTTACATCAAATTATAATTTTGACAGTCATGTTTTGCCTGAACGGCGTACAAATATAAGATGTCGGACGCTACACAGCGTCAATTGATTTTAAATTCGTCCATTACACACAGCAATTAATATATTAACAATCCAATTTAGACCATACTTAACTAAATGGTACAATAAAAAAATACAATCAAATAGTGTCATAAACTCATCATAGCAAATAATACAAATAAAAATAAAATAAAAAATACAAATAAAAATGTTAAAGCAATTATTAATAAAATTAGGATACAAGTCAAATTAATGGCTTGTGGTTTTCCTCCTTACTTACATAAACTTTTAATAAGATCATCAGTTACCTTTTCTAAGTATGTGTATGTTAAGGTGAATCCAATTTTATGGTTAGGTTCGAGGATGTTGCTTTAGATCCGGGCAAGTGCCAATGTGACTTTTTTAATTCCTAGGTACCTACCTTCTTTCCGAGTTTATCTTGAATTTTACTCACATCCGCGAAGGACTAAAACCCCTATTTACACTACACGATATTTAGGGCCCGATATTTAGGTGATGTGTTTTTAACCCCCGACGCAAAAACGACGGGGAGTTATAAGTTTGACGTGTCTGTGTTTAACCCCCGACGCAAAAACGACGGGGAGTTATAAGTTTGACGTGTCTGTGTGTGTGTGTGTGTGTGTGTCTGTCTGTGGCATCGTAGCTCCCGAACGGATGAACCGATTTTGATTTAGTTTTTTTTGTTTGAAAGGTGAATTAGTCGGGAGTGTTCTTAGCTATGTTTGATGAAAATCGGTCCAAGATGGCCGCCGCCACAAAATGGCGGATTACATATTTTTTCACAACTCCTTTAATATGGGTATCAAATGAAAGGGCTTGACTAGTAGAATACTATACGCTATTACAAATTTCAAATCCAAGATGGCCGCCACCACAAAATGGCGAATTATATTTTTTTTCACAACTCCTTCAATATAGGTATTAAATGCAAGGGCTTGACAAGTAGAATAATGTTACACTATATTGAAAAGGAATGAGGAATATTAACTAACGAAATGAAAACTAAAACCTAAAAAAAAAAATTTTGTCTGATTAATGCTCTAGAATGATGAGGAAAGTGGAGGTACCTACGACCACTGAGTTTGACTATTTTTATTACGAATGGAATTATCCTACTTAAAAAGCGTAGGTATTTCTAGATCAGATAGTGTCGCAGTCCCATTTCATAAACTAGATCTGAAATATCTAATAGCTATTAAATACTTGTACGAAAGTTGAATAACTAAAGGAAGAACTAGAAAAAGGATATAATAAAACAAAAAAATCTGTTTAGTCTTAAAAATTATTCTTCAACTATAAATTAATTATTAATTAATCGTCTGTGTGGTGCCGGACTTAAAGAATACCACCACCCCTTACTCCCCGTGGGTGTCGTGTAAAAGGCGACTAATGAAAAACCTGATTAAATATCAATTTACCTGAATCTTAAAACGCAAGAAAACAAAAGAAATGAAATCCAAAAATAAGGAGTCCCTACAAAAAGCATGAAATAAAAAATTAAATTAAAAATTTAAAAAACCCCCGACACAAAAAAATAATAAAATTAAATGTAAGTAATTGGAAAAGGATCAAATAATTTAAAAACCCCCAACTTAAAGAATCTAGGTAACGAGACTAAAACAGATAAATTCAGATGGCAGTCGGGGGACCTCTTAGCATAGAAGGTGTTCCACAGAACGGTCCCCCGACTTCCATATGAATTTATCTGTTTTAGTCTCGTTACCTAGATTCTTTAAGTTGGGGGTTTTTAAATTATTTGATCCTTTTCCAATTACTTACATTTAATTTTATTATTTTTTTGTGTCGGGGGTTTTTTAAATTTTCAATTTAATTTTTTTAATATGGGCTCTTCCTGCCTTTCTCTTATTTCACCATCCTAATTTAGGGAAAGGGTCCCTGAAAAACGTGTAGTTTAACGGCTTTGAAGCCCAGATTTCCTCACGATGTTTTTCCACATTCACAGCATGTTTGTACACGTAACCACAAGTGTTAACCATAAGTTATAATGACTGTAATCGTCGTTTCAGCCGATAGACGTCCACTGCTGGACATAGGCCTCCCCCAATTTTGGGAGGGTTTGCCATAATCGCCACGCTTGGCAGGCGGGTTGGCGATCGCAGTATGATATGATGGTGGAATACATAGTGAACGCTGCTGCCCCTTCTCCGGTATGACCCTTAGTCGCCTTTTACGACACCCACGGGAAGTAAGGGGTGGTGGTATTCTTTAAGTCCGGCACCACACAGACTTCTTTAAGTCCGGCACCACACAGACTACTGAATTACTGTAATGGTGTAACTCAACTCAGAACTTATGGAGCTCAAAGACAAAGAGTCATTGCTACCAATTCACCATGTAGCCCTAAATCATCAGATTTTTATATTCCATTTTCCTCGTTAATAAACCACAAAGGCGCCAATATTGATGTCTTTATTGATACATAAAATTAACATAAAAACATAGTGGATCCTATAATAAAATCGATCTTTTATTGCTAACAAGAATTCCAAATATTCATAGTATTACCAAAATATTATGTAAATCATTATAATGTCCGTAGGTATCATACATCAAGGAGAAATCGAGTAAATATTTTTATCGGTATTTGTATGTGGCCTGTGTGGTGCCGGACTTAAAGAATAGCACCTCCTCATACTTCCCGTGGGTGTCGTAAAAGGCGACTAAGGGGCGTACCGGAGAATGGGCAGCAGCGTTCTCTATGCATTCCACCACCATACCATACTGCGATCGCCAACCCGCCTGCCAAGCGTGGCGATTATGGCAAACCCCCCCTTTTTGAGGGAGGCCTAAGTCCAGCAGTGGACGTCTTTCGGCTGAAGTGATGATGATGTATGTGGCCAAGAAACAATGGCCACACACAGTGGTCGATCGCGCTATCCGTGAGTGGATCTTTACATACCAAGAACATGCCTCGAAAGTTGGTCTTGGCTGTCATTCGTAGATGCTTGACAGTCGTTACGGTCGTCAAAAGTCCGAAAGTCTGGCAACCAGTCTTACGAAGATCTAGGTATCGTATTACCCAGTAAATGTAAATGCCCACGCGTCAACAGAAACTGCAGCCGTCGACGCGTCGGCGGCAGCTGTCGACGCGTGACTGCAGTTGCCTGTGCCGTTCGTGTGTATGAACACTACTGGGTTGTGGAGGTCAGATAGGCAGTCGCTCCAAATAAAATACTAGTATTCAGCTGCATCCGGTTAGATTGGAAACCGGACCCAATATAAAATGTCGTTAAAAAAGGCAATGTAGATAATGATGATTTGTATAAGAAAAAAATAATAATATCAGTCTGGTATGGCGCCAGTCAAACAATGTGAAGTAAAAGTATTCAGAGGTATAAAATTCATTTTATAATAATCGTATGCTAATATGTTTTGACCCGGAATCCGTCGTTGTTTTGATAGTTATTGAAGTAGGTACCTACTGAATACATCAGTGTTAATAAATCGTCTGTTGTATAATTCTTGATATAATCAGATACCTACGGAATGGTGGCGCCTGCATATCAATAGACTTATGTAAATTGTGAGTTCGCGAAATGGTAGTTATTTACACAATAATATATATCTTTTAAAAAATAGATCGACATGTCGTGTTTTCATTTTAGACGCGTAGGCGATCAACTGACAGAGTCTTTGCGCGCTTTTAAAATTTCTAAAGTGAAATAGTAATAATAATAATAAGTTTCTATTATCATGGACGTTCACGTCCACATCACGGCATCGCGATATCACAGGGAATTTTCGTCCATGATAGCGTTATAAGGTGCACGTATTTCCAAACATTTTATGGACGTAGATGTGGTCGTCTACGATAACACCGTCACTTTGGGAAGTATTATAAAAGCAATATGCGCATTTCACGAGCTGAAGAAAAATAGCACTTCGCACGTGTTTGCATCATTAATTCATCATCTGCCTAGCCTTTTCCCAACTATGTTTGGGTCGGCTTCCAGTCTAACCGGATGCAGCTGAATACCAGTATTTTACATGGAGCGACTGCCTATCTGACCTCCACAACCCAGTTACTGGGTAATACGATACCCCTTGGTAAGACTGGTTGTCAGACTTTCTGGCTTCTGACTACCCGTAACGACTGTCAAAGATCCACGAATGACAGCCGGGACCAACGGCTTAACGTGCTTTCCATGGCACGAAGGGCCTTGGTATGCAAGGCCCCTCCGTGCCATGGAAAGCACGTCATGGAAAGATGGTCACCGATCCATAGACCAACCGCGGCAAGCGTAGCTTACCCTGATCGAGCGACCTACCATATTCAGCCTATAATGTTCCCACTGCTGGGACACAGGCCTCCTCTCGGTGAGAGGGAGTGGGCCGTAATCCACCACGAGGGCCCAGTGCGGGTTGGCAGATGTCACCTGTCTCGGAATTTTCGGTTCTAGGACATGCCGGTTTCCTCACGATGTTTTCCTTCACCGTTTTGAGAGCAATGGTGATGAAATAATTGGCCACCACTGCTCATGAAATTGTATTGAAAAACCAAGATGGCGGTTTTACTTAGATTCTGGCCACGTGCCAAAAAATCCGTGTACAGCTATCGTCTCGTGTGTTGATAGAGTTCTGCGACTAAAACTCGATCGTGCACGTGTCCAAACCATATTTCACGTAAACGCGACCAAAAATATTCTATTTTGGTCGCTTTATATAAAATTGGCTATAAATAGGTACATACCTAATATGATAATGATTGTTATTGTAACATATCATGAATTTTATTAGGCAATACTTTGATATTTAAGTTCGAATACTAAGTATAATTGGGCGCTCTCATAATGTTTTATTGTTTATTTACGCGAATTTTATTCATTTAAATGTGGTTTAACGGAATATATTGTGGTTTGTTTTTCAAGTTTTTTAATCATACTATGGACACGCCAACCTGACGCCTTGTCGGCGACAGTTTGGCGACAGATAGGTCGTAGGTTAATGCGTCAAATATATCTATTACAAATATTACATACTTAGGTAGTTTTTGCCCGTAGGTACTCTTTACTAACACTAAAAGACTTTTTACAAAAAAACATCCGACTTCAAAAAAAAAACATTACAAAAGTTATATGTATAAATAACTTTGATTTTGGAAGACGGTGTCGTTGGGTTCGCATTTTTGTTGTTTGCCTCCGACATCCGAAGTAATTTATGACTTTGTAGTGTTTTTTTTTTTTGAAGTCGATTGTTGTTTTTGTAAAAAAGTTTTTATTTTTCACTTTTTAGTTGTACCCACCCCACGCAAATTCAATTAACACTACATGTATTAGTGTTAATTCTTCTAGTCGGTACTAGAAGAATCATCAAAATTCCCAAAGAAATACCGGAGATGCAGTACCTACATTTATGCACATAACTTCGTAAATATAACTTCGTAATTACCTAATGTATTATATACCAAAACCTTCCTGAAAGTATGTAATTAATGAAAGATCTCATTAATGAAAGAATTATCAAAATTGGTTCATCAGTTTTTGAGAGAATGGCGGACATACAAACATACATACATACGGGTCGAATACAGAACGTCCTTTTTTGAAGTAGGTTAAAAATCCCAAGCCTTTTGCCCGGTCAACTCTGTCGTTCGGGCATGACGAAATTCCATACAAAATTTCGTCCCCTATTTAATTCTTTTAGGGGATGAGTTTTCAAAAATCCTTTCTTAGTGCTCACCTTCGGTATACATTTATATGGAACTTTTGTGCAATATTTCATACAAGCTTCCGCCCGCGGCTTCGCCCGCGAGGTATGTCGATATAAACTATCCTATGTCCTTCTCCGAGATGCAATATATCTCTCTGCCAAATTTTAGCGAAATCCGTTCAGTGGTTTAAGCGTGAAAAAGTAACAAACAGACAGAGAGACAGAGTTACTTTCGAATTTATAATATTAGTATGGATTTTTAAGCCCAGCGGTATAGGCTGTGCGATGTCTGTCAGTGAGAAAATGAATTTAAGATTTTTATTAAGTAAAAAAAGAAGATGGCCGATGGGGCCGAATGGTTCTGGAGTGGCGAGCGCGTACCGGAAGACGTAGCGTTGGAAGGCCTCCCACAAGGCCGCAGAAACCCGTTGGATGCGAGAAGCACAGAACCGGTCGAAGTGGAGGTGCTTGGGGGAGGCCTATGTCCTGTAGTAGACGTCTTTCGAAAAAAAATGAAAATAAATAATGAAATTATAATGATTATGATGAAAAGAAGAACAGACAGTGAGGTATCATCTAGTTTTTGTGAAAACTGTCTCGGATACCATGTAGGTAATACATAGGTAAGTATCTTTTTAAGTGATTTTGTCTAGTTCAGACTCAGTGCTGACACTTAGCTCATAATATAAAAACTGTACAACACTTCAGTGGTTAAAAGTGTGAGTGTTGAGATTGATGATGGGTACTGGGTTCGATCCCCAGGGCAGGCTCAGTTACGGCAGCAGCAGCGACCTCTCGCGTCCGGCCCTGGTGTAAGCCATGGTCCGGGGCGAGAGGGAGTGGGAGGCAGTCACCTCCTTCTGCGAAGCAGTCATGCTAGCGAAGGAGGTGGCGGGACGGATGAGGGAGAGAGCCTCCCGTTCCAGCCGCCGCGGGAGACGCTCCGCGGGTGTCGGGAGCCACGGGACCACTCCCGGCCACCGTAGGCGCGGGCCTGCGGGCGGAGAGTAACGGGTAGTTCACCGTCCAATCAGGACCAGGCCCGTGCCGGACGGTGCGTACGTGTTGCACGCGCGCGTCAAATAGATGACAGCAGCAGAGAAGGGGCCTCTTAGGGCCGAGGCCTGCCGGGTCAGCGGGATTGTCCGAAAGGGTTACCGCTGGCCCGGAACATAAAAGGCTAAGGAAGGAACACGGGTGGGTTTTAGTCAGTAAGAGTCTGACGCTCCCTTCCGCTCCACCCAGAGCGGGGTCATTTGATGATTTCCCAATCCAAAAAAAAAAGGCACGGTTATTACAAAAACAATCATCAGTTCAGCTGAAAGACTTCCATCGTTGGACATAGGCCTTTCCATACGTCGCGTCTTCACCACATCGACCGGTCTTGTGCTTCTTGCATTCAGCGGATTCCTGCATCCTTCAAAAGTTCACCGATTCTCGATCTCTAATGTTTTTGGCCTTGTGGAAGGCCAAAAACATTAGAGATAGGTAAAACAATTAGATGCACTCGGAAAACCATAATTTTACTTATTTGCAAAATGTACCAAGGTAAGTCCCTTTGTCGACCAGCTACAACTTACTATATCTATATCCAGTGCAAATGTTGTCACTAGATGGGCCCTGTTGACGAGTCATCGGGTCATAAACGTCAGTAATAGCCTCCCCGACCGTTTCCGGTCAGGGTGGCCAATCTCAATGGAGATTAGCCAGGTACGCAGGAGATATTACAGTGCACAAGTGTGTGCGCAAACACAGGTGCACTCTCTGTTCCTTTACTCTCATAGTCCGATGGGACGGCAATCCGACACGATCGGGGAGAGTTCAGGCGCAGAACCAACGGCTTTACGTGCTTTCCAAGGTACGGGGATATTAAACCGCCAACTTCCAAACTCCGGACAGTTACTAAGAAATTCCTAATGGAAAACCCAATTACACTTTGTCCGACTCGGGAATCGAACCCAGGACCCTACGATCAACAGTCGCGCTTGCAACCACGAGACCAACGGGGCAGTCAAAACGCACTCATCATCATCATCATCATTTCAGCCCACTGCTGGACACAGGCCTCCCCCAAAAGGGGGGGTTTGCCATAATCACCACGCTTGGCAAGCGGGTTGGCGATCGCAGTATGGTATGGTGGTGGAATGCATAGAGAACGCTGCTGCCCATTCTCCGGTACGCCCCTTAGCCGCCTTTTACGACACCCACGGGAAGTATGGGGTGGTGCTATTCTTTAAGTCCGGCACCACACAGAAAAAAACGCACTAAACGTCAGTAATAAGTCACATTACTAGCGCCCTCCGCAATCAAAACGAGTGCAAGCAAGACAGGACTCAGTTCAAAATGGCCCAGCTATAGTTGGGTTAGGCGTTAGTGTAATAGGTAGCCATCTTTATCGAACAAGCATAATCACCCTATAATATTCCCATTACTGTGACACCTGCCTCCTCTCGATGAGAGGCAGTGGGCCGTAATCCACCACGCCGGCCCAGTGCGGGTTGTTACTGTGGAGGTCCAGACGGGATCTCCCAAATTTAATTAAAAAAGCTTTGATTTGAATAAAATATATGAACGACTTTACAGTATCATGTTATTTCTAGCACTGCTTCTTGTAAACCAAAAAACCATATTAGAATATTTGACAATTGCTTGAGCGTTCGAATGGAACACACCGGTAATTATAACCAGCCTGTACTAATAAAGGTTGGGCTACACAGCCTCTACAGTACCTAAATGTCACATGTCTATGAACATGCCGCTTCCTAGAGCATGCTGGTTTCCTCACTATGTTTTCCTTCACCATTTTTGAGAGTAAGAGTGATGAAATAAATTTGACAAAGCGAACCCACCCCCATAAGTCGGGGCCGTTACGACGGGGCCACCACTGCTCTTTATTAAATATGAGACCATAAATAAACAAGTACAGTCGCCAGCACATCAAGCTACTACAATCTGTCAAATTTCTTTAACACATTTCCAACTTTATCGCTAAAGCATAAGGTTCAAAGTTGATTGAGAAAATTTGACAATATCGGGTAGCTTGATGTGCTGGCGTCTGTACAGTCACAACAATACAATCAATATTTTAAATTTATTAGAAACATAATACAAACAACCAATTCTATTTACAATACTCTTCTTTCAGTGCTTTCCTAAGTATTTTCCCGGAAGGATTCTTTGGTATATCATTTAAGAAGGTGATTTGATTAATCTTCTTGTACGGCGCCACTCTTTTGGTTACAAACTCGATTATTTCTTTGTCAGTAGCCTTTGTTCCTGGTTGTAAGACTACGAAGCCTCTGGGTCTTTCCCCTGTGGCTGAATCAGGAACCCCAATAACTGCAGCATCTAATACTGCTGGATGTTCTTTTAATACGTTCTCTAATTCAGCTGGTGGAACTTGGTAGCCTTTGACCTGAAAGAAAGGACACATTTTTTAAATCATTTGCTGCATACCCAAGATGGATGGTGGTATAGATGATATTGCTTAAAGGCGATGATAACTGAGATGACGAGCCAATAACAAAATGAGATATAAAGTGCTACAAGGACCCAAAGCGGGAGAATATATTTGATAATTCCGATCCAAAAAAAAAAACTTGTGCTACAAGGATCTTTTGGGGCTCAGATGACGCAAACAGGGGGCGCTGTTGGTAAACATTTTGTGTATTTTGTTTTTAAATGTATTAAAAAACAAGATGGCAGTGCTATAAGTATGGAAGAAGACAACATGCAGCGCCGAACTCAAATAAATTGGCATAACATTGATGATAAAAAATATATTTGAAAACCGCATTCATATTAAGTTCTGACACTACTTATGTGCATAAAGTAAGAACGGACTAATATTTATATCTCAATCATTATCAGAAAAAATAACTTTATAATCAGTTCTATTTTATTTGTGAATATAAAAACAGACTCAAATATTAATCATAGGTCCAAAAATAACAAATAACGTAGGTAAGCTCATTGAATTAATTTTTATCATTAAAAATAATATAATATTGGTCGTTACAAACACCTGGCTATATTATAATAATTATGATCATAAATATTAAATTATGAATGCTTACCAAGAAATTGATTTTAAAACGAGAATGCTATGTTGAAACGCCTACCAAAATTTTGTTAGTTGTAACACGTTCCTCTATAAGCATATTTTATGTTTCTCACAGGCGCTTTTCCATTATCTAGTGATCTCCATCATATCATCAACTTGTAGTCTAACCTTATGCATCTTTGGATCAGCATAATTGTTCCATATTGCATTTATGTAGTCCTTCGAAGGTGTTCGGTAGAAAAACTTCGATTGAGAGGACAATGACCCCAGATTACTTTCAGCGATCAACGATCGATTAGTTTTTGCAGCCAATCTAATACAAAATTATATAAAGAAGCTACTTGGCACCTGTTCTCATTAAAAAAAACCCGTAGAAAAAAAAGTTCATTTGGTTCACAAATTCGCGTAGGGGCTTGGGTCAGATTTACCGCCACTGAGTGAAAGTGTTTCATTTCTTTTTGTTTTGTGGGCAGGGTGTTGTTGTGGAGCTTAGGAGAGACCTATGTCCAGCAGAAGACTGCGGTAGTCTGAGTTGGTAGATTTTATGTTGATTGAGGGTATTTGCATCTTCAGTCGCCTTTTGCATTTTAGTGAAGATAAAGATTTAGCTAGAACGAAATTCACCTTGATTAGTTCCTTGAGCCTATCAGATATTGTGATGAGTCCAGTTTCGTCGATCTTTGCCAGATCACCAGTTCTGAGCCACTCTTCATCCACAAACACCTCGCTATTGGCCTGAGGATTCTTCAAGTATCCTTTCATCACATTTGGGCCTTTCACCAGGAGTTCTCCTAGCTGAAACAGGATAATTTTATGGTAATTAAATGGAAAATGTTTATCAAGTGGAGTTGAAGGGGAAAATTTAATAAAAGCCGTATACGATTGTACATTCAACCACACATCAGTACACTTGCACTAAGAAAATTACAGTAGTTTTATCTCACGAAGCGCTTTACTTGTGGTAACTAAGATATACAAACACGCTGTGAATGTGTACGTGATGACGAGTGGTGTCAACACATACCTAATACACACATATTCACACACACACATCGACTTCGCCCATATCTCGGGCGGTACCGACAGCTCCTGCACTAACACACATATTCAAAGCGTGTTTCTACACTTGTTTACCACAAGTAAAGCGCGGGTCGTTTCGTGAGAAAAAAATTATGTACCTGCGACATAATGGCGCTGTCGATGGCACATCAGTGGTAGTATCACTGAAGTGCGATGACTATATGAAATTGAAGAACTTCGATACAGTCCAGGCGGCCTAAAAAGGCCACTTTGGAGAATCATAAAAGGATAACATTACGAAGCGTAATATGGCGAAGTCAGTCCGTGTTTTTCTTTTTTCGCTGCACTACGTAGGTATAATCAAAGAGATTGGGATTGGATTTTCTGATATGATTGGTATTTTAGAACAGACAAAAAAAAAATAACTGAAAAATGCTTCACCAATGGGATTTGATACGATTAACTTAACGGTTAACTGTCTAATATGTTATACTTTTATGATTCTGCCAAAGTGGCCTTTTTAGGCCCCCAGTTCGTAAGTCCATTAACAGAAAATACCTTTTTAGATTGAATGAGACTTGCCGAAAATCGAGTTTAAAATGGCGTACATTGGGAAAAGCCTATGTCCGGCAGTGGACTGCTGTAGGCTGATCATAATGTTGATCCATATTTCCATAGCTGCAAGGGTGTAGGATATTGTTTTTATCCAATAGGCATATACAGAGAAATAATAAGGTTTAATTAATTTCAGCAAATTAATGCAACATCATTATCATCTGCCTAGTCTTTTCCCAACTATGTTGGGGTCGGCTTCCACTCTAACCGGATGCAGCTGAATACCAGTATTTTACATGGAGCGACTGCCTATCTGACCTCCACAACCCAGTTACTGGGTAATACGATACCCCTTGGTAAGACTGGTTGTCAGACTTTGGGGCTTCTGGCTATCCGTAACGACTGACAAAGATCCACGAATGACAGCCGGGACCAACGGCTTAAAGTGCTTCCGAGGCACGGAGGGGTCACGGTATGTAAAAATGGTCACCCATCCACAGACCAACCGCACCAAGCGTAGCTTAACCTGATCGATCGACCTGTGCGACTGTTATTATTTAGCCACGGGCCCCTCATAAGCATTTACAGAGATATAATAAGGTTTAATTAATTTCAGCAAATTAAAAAAAAATCAACATGAATAGGACCAAAAACTGAACCCTCACCTCGCCGGGTCCCAAACTCTTCGTATTTCCATCCACAATCTTCATCGTTATGTTCGGTAGTGCGTACCCGACGTCTTCGTACGTCTTTTGACCCGGAGGGGTCAGACTGACCAGAGGAGATGTCTCTGTCAAGCCGTAACCTTGGCAGAACTGGATGTCTCGCTGGAAATTGGAAGAGAAAACGTTAGTGGCTAGAATAAAGCTAGAAAGCGATCTTCGCGCGAACACTTAACCGTCCGCGTATCATTCATTTTGTTCGGCAAACTCAAACGCGTGGTCGCGCCGACAGAAGATGCCTTCAGGTTTTTAGAAGAAATGAGTGACATTATGAACGCGATAATCGAATATTCGCGCGACCAGTCGCTTTGGTTAGGCATCAGAAACAGTAAAGGACACGCATATTAACTGGTTAGTGGCGCTCAGCATATTGAACAGTAGGTGGAAGATTAACCGACGATGTAATAAGAGAAACGATGACTACTCAGTCCAAATGGTTTATTTAGAAACCAAACCATGGTTTATTTTGTTTTTTTTTGGTTTATGGTTTTTTTGTTTTTTTTTTTGGTTTATGGTTTTTTTTGGTTTTTTTCTCGCTCTTGCCCGGTTTTTTTTTTTATTGTATTTTCAAATTCAAATGGGTCCCGCCTGCTTCCAACTTTTATTTAATTTAAAATGGGCTTGTTTTTAGCTTTTCAGTTTCTTTTAACTTAAGTTTTTTTACCGCAGTCGAGTTTTTTGATTTTTTTAAATAATTTTTTTACGGAATAGGCACAATCTAAAGGACAACCTGCTACGATGCTTATATAATATTATGTGCTCCTTTTGCTTCGCCCACTTTCATATTCTTCTTAAAATAGATCAATTTTTTTATCGATTCAGAAAACAGAAGAGGTCCATTGAAGTCTAAAAATCTTTTGAGAGTTTATAAAAAAAAAATCGAATCAAGATTTTTGAGTATCTGAGATCGATTCATTGTTTAAGATCTATTAAATATTTTATTGACCCATAAATTCGATTCTTCGATTAATCGATCTCTCGCTGGCCATCCACAACATGTAGTCATACCACAGCTGCATACGTACACGAGTGCCGATCGCACGTAAGTAGGTACTACGAACCTGACCGTTACAAGGACATCAACAATAAGGTCTGTGTACTGCACATACATACAGTCACGAACACATACGTTTCATTTACGCAAGATTAAAATGCAAGTTTCTCCTAAAGTATGGATCGACATAGTATGGTGTTACGAACATTATACTTAGTAAAAGTTCTCAAAATTGCAATCTTTCTTTCACAAAAAACTTTTTGAATTTTGAGTTAAGTATATGCTTGTGACTGTACCTACATAATATTCATCTAGCTGTCGCCATGTTGTGAATACCTCAACAGGTTTGCTTAAATGGTTCGATCGTGTTGAAGCTGAATAATTTTTATTTACAAGTAGGTACCTGTGCCTTTTCAAATAGCCTATTGATGTCTGCAGAGGGTAAAGGTGCCGCTCCTGAAATCACGCTGGAGACGTGCTCCAAGTGCTTCGCTGTCACTTGAGGATACGATCCGAGGAACAACACTTGAAAATAAAAGAAAACAAAATAAAAAAAATCAAAATAAAATGTTTTATTTCACATAAACCAACATGGGCACTTATGAAACGTCAGAAGCTAGGTGCACGGTTCCAATTGGTCGTTTCCTATGGAGAAGAACCGGCAAGAAACTCCACGGTGCACAAACAAATGACAAAACCTAGTCTCACATTCACCAGACATGAATGGCTTTATCGCAATCTGGTCAAAACAACAGCAACTTAAAAAGAAAATACGTTTATATTTTACATAAAAAAAAAAGAAAATTGCAAATTGTTTTACCAACAGCGCCCCCCTCCCTGTCAACGTCACAGTGCATGTAACCTTTAGTATTTTTATCTATGGCATGTAACCTTGTCAACGTCATTCGTGAGCCTAAAAATCCTTGTAGCAGTCTAGTGTAATATTCTACAGAATAAAAAAATAAAAACAAATAACCCATAGGCGGTGCCAAATACAGCAACTGCAGCTTATGTGTCAGTAATGCGTTCAGGAACATGTCTGGTTGGAACTTCGGCAGGGTAACCAGCTTCAAGCCAGCAGACATCTTGTGCAGCATACAGATGCCAAGACCATAGAAGTGGAACATGGGTAGTACTAGTAATGTACTGTCTTGATGTGATTCTGGAATGTATAAATGAAAATAATGTAATACATACATAAACTTTCATTCAAATTCGAGTGAATTTGTAAAAGTAAGTAAAATACTTAATAAGGTAGGTATATACACCAACAGCTTCTATGCATAATTTATCTTATCTAAAAAAATCTCTTAATCATAACTAATTAAGTAATTAGCTCGCCTCATTGAAATTAGTCACCAATTGGTAAAAGATGATATTTATTATAAAGAAAGAGATTTGTAATTATGTATATCGTCTTTCACCCATCCATTTATCGCTTTTTGGTTTTCCCCTAATGGTGAACCACATTAGCATTAGTATTAGCGCTACAACGTTATTTTTTAAATTGGAACTAACGCCATGATGCCGCCATCTTGTTTTTCAATACGTTCCAAAAACCTCCTGTCAACGTCATTCGAGCGGCAAAAGATCCCAATAGCCGTAGTAGCAGTGCACTATTCTGAGAAGAAAGGTCGAAACAAACTCAGAGGTTACAGTCTCTTTTAAAGTCCAGACAAAGCTTGGTCAGATCATGTGAAGACCATGTAGATTGGTGTCTAACCTCACAGATTGAGCGGACCTGCCCACTCAGTGCACACATTTGTCAAAAATCGTGCAGCTGAACTCAGAACATTTGGATAGGCCGCGTAAATTATTCAAACTGCCAGGTCATGATTAAAACTAACTAAGAACTGTTGGGTCTAGATCTAGAATCATTAACTGAATTCATGGTAACAGTGTTTGATGTCCCTTACACTTTGTGTAATAATAATAATAACGTCCGTACAGCCCGATACAAACTTTATGGCGGCTCGGAACATGAGGCGAGTCGTTGCGTAGTTACAAATTAATTTGTCAGCGGGGGCGAGGAGTGAGGTACTAGGCAGCAAGATAGCGCACTACTTCATTTGTCAGCGGGGGCGAGGAGTGAGGTATTGCGCAGCGAGGTTGCACTACTTCATTTGTCAGCGGGGGCACAGATTACTAAATAGTTACTACGTAACAGATACTTCACTCAGTAGAAAATTTCCAATACCTACTGCTATAATAGCCTACTCCGTCGCGTCAGCAACCGCTGCATGCTAAAATGTGCCTAAATACTCAAGCGTACAGTTATGATTGCTTCGCACCGCGCGATCCCACAGCAATCGCAGGGCTGCCTCTTCGATAAAATAAAGTAACATAACTATTTGTGTCTATTTTATTGAGGACTGTGAATATGTTCTGACTATAGGTGGTAGTTTAAGATTGTATCGTTTATAAAATATTTTTGTTTATAAATTGGTGCTGACTGTGCAACTACATCTAAAACATGACATGACATCTTCAGTGACAGGTAAATGGAAAAATTTATGTGTTTATCCTTTCTTTTACTTGATTTGCACCCATCTACTGCACATAAGGTACCAGACGGCATCGTAGGTACGCGTATAAACGAATGGAACGATTAAAATTTAACTTTTTACTTTCGCTTGCGAAAACCGCACTGAATTTGGTCCGCAAACGGCCCGAGACCGCTCGGCCGGGCGGTAGGTAATTATAGCGCGCAAGTACATGGAGTGACGGAGGCCTGGCGGGGGCGAGGAGTGGGGTACTACGCAGCGAGAAAGCGCACTACTTCATTTGTCAGCGGGGGCGAGGAGTGAGGTACTACGCAGCGAGATAGCGCACTACTTCATTTGTCAGCGGGGGCGAGGAGTGAGGTACTACGCGGCGAGATAGCGCACTACCTCATTTATCAGCGGGGGCGAGGAGTGAGGTACTACGCAGCGAGATAGCGCACTACTTCATTTGTCAGTGGGGGCGAGGAGTGAGGTACTACGCAGCGAGATAGCGCTGAGCGGCCATAAAGTTTGACGCTTATCATAACATAGTATAATCCTCACTTATAACATTATAAATGCGAAAGTAAGTTTGTTTGTTTGTTAAGATTTCACGCTAAAAACGGCTGAACGGATTTGGATGAAATTTGGCACATGGCAAGACCATGACTTGAAGAAGGACATAGAATTTTTATCCTGGATCACAGACGAAGTCGCGGGCAACAGCTAGTCAGCTTTTAATGTTCCCACTGCTAGGACAGAGGCCTCCTCTTTGTAAGAGGGAGTGGGCCGTAATCCACCACGCGGGCCCAGTGCGGGTTGGTAGACGTCACATGCCTTTGAATTTTTGGTTCTAGGACATGTCGGTTTCGTCACGTTTTCCTTAACCGTTTTGAGAGCAGTGGTGATGAAATAAATTATATAAAGTAAAGCACCTGACTGGGTTCGAACCCACAGGACCATAGGACCCGTAAGTCGGGGCCGTTACCACTGGGCCACCACTGTTCAAGTAAGATATAAGTCATACAAATCTGCCGAAAAATGAAAATAAAGGTGTTCGATCAAATACCGTAACATAGGTCTATAAAATACTAGCTGACCCGACAGACTGAATGTCTCACCGATGGTGGCGCGTGTGTTGGATCATCCGGCTCCCTACAAACTGGTTAAGCTGGATGGTGCTGATCCACGCGTCATGTTCGTGAACGGGTGCCGTCGGTTGAGACTGGTCATCTCTTAACTGCCAAGGCTTATTTTTAATCTTATATTTTGAATTGTTTCTTCATTTGTCTTTTTCTTTTTACATTGTTCTCACATATAGAAGCAACAAGAATAATGTACCCAGGATTTTGTAATGTCTTGATTTAAAAGAGTGTCCATGGAGTTACTTGCCCGTTCTTCTCCATAGAGATCTACGGTTTGGAATGGGCAACTAGCTTCAACTTTCGGACTAACTGACAGACTATTTAATTTTGACAATTCAAAAGTGCCTGTACAAGGTCTAATTGAAATAAATGCTTTGAGTTTGAGACGTTGTCCTGTTTTTGATTCGAAAGTCACGTGGCGCCATCTATATCATAATAACGTTATTGTTGTTTTCCTCGGGAACAGCACTTTTTTTCGGGATAAAAGGTACCCTATGTCCGTTTCTGTACACATGACAACGTATATGCAAAATTTCAGGATGATCGGTTCATTGGTTTAGGCGTGAAAAGTTAACAAACAAACTTAAAAACTTACTTTCGCATTTATAATATTAGGATACTTACATAAAACTTACCAGTAGTATACTCATATTGTCTAAGCTCCGTATTCTGTTGCTCACAATTCAATATAACATTCCTATTTGTCAACTGCACTCCTTTTGGAAGTCCTGTAGTACCACTAGAATATGGCAAAAACGCTATGTCATTATAATTTCTTCTAACGTTACTCAGCACACTTAGGTCTGTGTGGTTGTCTTCAACTAATTCTTTGTAAGAAACAGTTCCTTCTGGTAAGCTTTGGGTCGTGTTCAGGGATATTATTGGAAACTCTTTCTTTGAAAGTTTAAGTGCTTTTTTCACTGTTGGTACTAAGTCTTCATTTGTGATGATGAGTGTTGTATCTGATAGAAGGATTAGTCTTTCTATTTCATCTGAAAATGTAATTCGAGGAATGTTATCAGTTTCTGTTTCTAATTCCAGTTCTTGCATCTAACGGCTTCCAAGAATCTCTACCTGCCCTGGGCACGGGTAATAGACACCTCAACTATCTGTTTGCATTTATTGATCCACACAAAAATGTACTTACACGCAGTATAAATAGGGTTCATAGTCGTTACCACGCCACCGGCAGCTAGTATGCCAAAGGTGATAATGGGGTACTCTGGAACATTGGGTAGCAAAACGGCGATAGTGTCGCCACCTTTTATTTTGAACTTTCTGCTCAAATTCGCGGCAAATATTCTTGATTTCTTGTACACTTGCTCATACGTGTAACTTCTGTTTGTGTGTCCACAGACCTAGAAAAGGAATTGTCGTTTTATAAACTTAAACTCGCACTGTAGGTATGATAGGTATGTACAACATACACAAACTCACGCCTTTTTCTAAAGAAAATTACAAGACGCAACTTTCTGCGATCTTTACATAGCTACAAGGATCTTTTGGCACCTGAATGAAATTGACAGGTGGTCGTTGTTAGTAAACATTTGTGAAATTGTCACAGAAATGATTTTACCAAAACAAGATGGCAGTGTTAGTTCCGATTTTGACCACGCGCCTAATATACCTCGTACCTCCTCCTTTTGTTTTGTAGATTTCCTTGGCTTTGACAGCGCCTTTATATTGCAGGAGTATATGTTTACAGTCCGAACACAGTTATTTTACCTTTGGTTTTGCAACACTGTCCAAATCACAGTGATCTTTATTCTCATTCTAATAAAGTTGCTTTTGGGTTGCTGCCACTGACAGAAACGGACTGCAAGCCCGATTTTCGATTAGTGAAGTCTGTTGGTTATGCGTTTGACCGTAAACCTCATTAAACTGCAGGCAACGACTGCCCTTTGACGTGTGCATACTAAATATTTCGTAAAGTTAAAAAATATCAACAATGATACTTCAATTCACCTTCGATATCTACTTGAGACTGTTATGTTATCAGCAAGTCGGTATCAGCAAGTCTAAAAATATACAAACTCGTTTCAAGTCATTAACTGAACTTTGATCGAACTAAAACAGGCATTCAAAACAGATAGTAAAAAAAATTCGTTGATTTTAAATAAAATATTCTACTTATATTTCATAAGTATAGTATTTATATGAATTTATATTGTTTCCAATAGGTAATTCTGCAGCTGATTCATATGAATTTTTAGTCAAAAGAAATGTCAAAAAACCACTGCAAATATTATTACAAACAGCGATTTAATTAAAAGTAAACTAGCAGAAATAGTTACAAGGTAAGTTTAGTACACCTATCCAACCTTGAATTTGTTTATTAGTATTTATAAAACGAGTTGTCCGATTCTCCCTGTCGTAAACCGAATAACACTAGGTAGGTACTTACCACAGCAGTTTTGCTAGCCCATTTATCCAAATTCCTGAACATGTACTGGTCCATAGTTAACTTGGGAATCTCAATGTTCTTGTAAGGAGAAGAAATCAACCTATCACTACTCCACACACTTTTTTCTCTAACACACACACTTAAACTCCTAAAACGAGGTTTAAAACGAAATATTTTTGTAGACATTTTACTTTAAAATTTAATTAATATTAACTGTTTGCTTATGCGAGGTGTGCACGAAGTCGGCGTCAAGCGTCTTCTAGCACCCAACAATGTACCTACAGTGAATTAATTTATTTACATAAACAATTGACAGAAACAACAGAAGTATAACTTATTTAATGACTTATCATTATTTTGTTTATTTAATCATTGATGCACACACACACACGTATACACATGTAAATAGACAAAGAGAAACGAATGCATCTTAGACAAAGAAAAGTATAGACGGCGGGTAGCTCCATTTCATTTCCACAAGAAAGGGATAAAGTATTGAGTTATTATAAGTAATAGAAAAGGATAAAGCTATACTATTTCCGTCTCTCAGTGCGTGCCAGTTTTTTCAAGGCAGCTACTTATGTAGCCTATGTTAGTTAAGTTAGTTTTTTGTCTCATGTGTGGCCACGCTACCCGATGCTCTACAGCTTTCTTACTCTAAGGAATGCATACTATCCATACCACAGACTATAAGTCTGTGATCCATACTATAATCCATAGGTACTTTAATATTATAAATGCGAAAGTGTGTCTGTCTGTTACCTCTCCACGCTTAAACCGTTGAACCGTTGGTAAAGGAAATAGCATAGTTTTTATCCCGATATTCCTACGGGATCGACACTTATGTATGCGGGTGAAACCAAGGGGCTCTGCTAGTAACTAATCAATCTCATCTGTAGCTACAGTCTTTCTCTGCAGTTTTTCATTTATTATCTTGAACATCTCTTCATGAAAGTCAACTTTCTCTGTGTTATTCTCTGGTGTGTGGCTAGTGTAAACAATATTAATCTCATCTTCTTATAATTTTATAGACTGTCTTTTTTCTTTGTTCAAAGACATTAAAGTATTTACAATAGACGGGACATTGCGAACAAAACAGTGTTCCGATACTTGTTACCTAGGAGTAACAAGTCTCTCAGTCTAGTATGGTACCCCTGCGCGTCAAGTCGCGTTGACGCATTCGTGTCCAACAAAAGAAAAATATTTTATATGGAAATATGCCGAGTTGCGCTTTACGTTACAGCAAGTCTCGTTAAGGTAAAACAACTGGACCTAACTTCAGTTTATTTTCGTATGTATTATCTATATTTACTCAGTAATTAGAATTAAATAATTTTCATAAATAGATCTAGAAAATTTATTTTGTATTAAACGCCATCTATTGCTGAGTAGCTTTACTATAGTTGGGTAAAATGACAGCTTAAGTGATGCCACTTTTTAACGAAATTAATATAGTGGTGTGACAAAATTTTCGATTCATTCAAGTAACATTTAGTTTAAAATCGATCCATGTTTAATTGATTTTATAAAAGAGGGTAATAATTATTAGAAGAATTAAAAACTAAGCTTGATGTGTTGGTGTCTGTACAGACACTTTTATACGTCAATCATATTTTAAAAACTAGATGAGGTCGGCGTTTCCTATCTGACTAATCAGGGAAGAAAAGCCAAAACAAACTCAAGAGAGATAAAAGAGATATAATCTTGGTCAGATCATGTCTAGACCATACTGAAATGGTCTGTAATAATTTTATCGCTTTCCTAACTTTTTGGCACTTATTTCAATCTGTTCAAATGCGAAAAAGTTGTCTTACTAACTTTTTTCAATATTATCGATACCTTTGAATCTATATGGTAAAATACCTACCACAGGTTTTATAGTTTGTACTTAGTGTCACCCCGCATTGCCAGACCTACGGATTTATCCATAGATCTACGGACTTTGGACCTCGCCTCGGATATACGTATATCGATATAACATTTACAAATATTTGCAAACAAAAGTGTAAAAAAACAATTTTGCAAAAAACGAAACGCCACCGACAATTGCAAAAAAGGTCTACTTTACACAAAAAGCAATATAAAACACAAAAGCATAATAATTCGGCGGCAAAGCAGGCACATTTAAAATTATTTTGTTTTAAAATGTAAATAACTACTTTCTTAAAAACACACACTGAAACTGATACCTTGTCATAGACGGTGACTCGGACAATGAATAGTAGCGAATAAAATTATACTTAGAATATTTTTTCTGCCGGAGTCAATTTTTGCCTAATTTGTTTAGTTTTCGATATTTATCTAACTGATTTGATTTATATGTATTAGATTTTTCAGGCACCACCGATCCGATTTTCAATCCATCGATTGAGAATCGTATCTGGCAACACTAGCCACACTGGCCATCTACCGGGCGATAGCTGAATCTAATTGAATAAATTGCCGCTCTACTTTTGCTACTCTTTGGCAGATGGCGGCACTGAGACATGGGATCACAGTTTTTCTAAGACATTTCTTTGCATAGCCCCTCTATTGTACCTATCTTAAATCTCTTTGTCTTTGTTTACCTGTCCTAAGTCTTCGTGATAGTCAAATTTCCCTTTGTTTTTCTATGGCGTGTGTTCTCCGTTTGATAAAAAATTGTTTCGTCTTCATATTTCCAATTTAATTATTTTATACATTATCAGATGTTGAATTTCGTCTGTTTATAACGCATACAAAAAACAGCCACGCAATTGATGCTATTTTTCTCTGCAATTTGGAACTGAAGAACACCATGTCATTTTATTAAGAGTAAACTATTTAGCCTAATCAGGCCTTATGGCCTCTGCTGGGCTGGGATTCACGAACAAATTCGAAAGACGTAATACCATTTAGTATGTCATCGCAATGTAACTCTTATCTCATTGTTATAAAGTATAAATTATAATAAAGTATATATTATATTAGAGTGATTGTCGTGAGTTTGATAAAACTCTCGGTTGTAATTTCTAATCATGAGTTTCGTCCGAGGCATTCCACAATAGAGAAGGTCCATAGAGTGTGCAACATAATACGACAATCACTTGAGCCAGGTGAATATTGCATTTCCGCATTCATAGTTGTGCAATAAGCATTTGACTATGTATGGCTTAGGGGCCTACCCTTCAAAAAAACAAACTTACCTCAAAGTTACTGTAGAATTCTCGAGTTCTACCTAACAGATAACCTGTTCTAAGTAAGAGAAAAGGATAGCTACTCTAAGTTTCATGAAACAAGAGCAGGAGTTTCACAAGGCTCTTTTCTGGGCCCCGTTCTCTTTGCTGTCTTCACAGCAGATATACCACAAATTCCAAATGTTTTTTTTAACATATACATAACCAGGTTAAATCATAAGCAAGCTTTGGTTTTGCCGTAGTCGGGTAAAAATGAAATATGGTAGGTACCTAACAATTTATACTCATTTGTTTGGCAAGCGTAGATAAGTATGTACTCGTAAACAGTAGATTATAATAAAGATTAGTGAGCACGAATGTTTTCGATTAGCTTTCCTTTGTCGATTATCATTTTCACGACACGCGTCAACGACCTTCATAGTCAGCAACTGACGTGTTGCGAGTGCCGCGCGAACGCAACAAAACAAACAAGCGAACGTACAAAACCTCGTGTACGACTGAGATGTCCGACAGTTATTCATCTAGTGCAGTGTTGTCAACCGTACTGTAACCAGTAAAACTGCTGTTTTTTCAATGGCATCCCTGTTTTCTGTTTCAGCCCATATTTCTAGTTTTTTGTACTATAAGCACCATCTGAAAAAAAATCCACAAAGGTTTTCTTGCGTTTCATGTGAGTACAACCAAGGTCGACCATCTGCTGATTCTGTTGTTAAACCCAAAATTTAAATAAAGAATCTCCAAAGGAAACTTTAAATTAATAAGTTAGATACATTATAATCGTTTACAATAAAAAAAAAACTACAGAAAAAAAGTAAGTGCATGCACGTATCATACCATACGCCGGCGAATCATTGCTGAAACCTAGAGTACTACAACGATATTTTGGCGCTAGATGTCGTTGGCAAGATTGTGCATTTTGTGAAATGTATTGAATAAAAAATGGCGCGGCGTTAGAACCGATTTTCCTACGCCAAAGACACTTAGTAGCGTTGTACACGTATGGGTTTGGAGCTAGTTTAGAACGTAGACTTATAGAATGCACTGATTGGCCTTACAAAAGTGAACACTCTTTAGTAAGAGACAAAGTGACTGTGCGCCCAATACCTGCCTTTTTTTTGCAAGCTTGTTATAGACAGTTTAATTTTATCAAATTGTCAAATTGAATCTGAATTGGTCAAATTCAAAGGTCTATTCAAAATCAGAATTCTAGAAAGAGACAACTACTGGCCGCACATTCGCTTTGTCTCTCTCGTACTTTTCGATCTGTATTCACTGCACAATAAATACAGAACGCTCACTCGCTCAGTCCATTCTCTTTCTCTGTGGGTTAAATTTCTCTGCGCAGAAGCACTGAAACAAACTCAGAGCTCACAGTCTCTTTTAAAGTTCGGATATTATTTTGGTCAGATCATATTATGTGCACCATGTAGATTAGTGTCTGAAGTAGTATTTTCAGGAAAGAACCACACTGATTTCAGTGGACCTGTCCAGTCAGCACACACATTTGTCAGTAATCGTGTAGATCAATTCAGAACTTTAGCAGCTCAACGACTCGACGAACAATACCAAGGAAAGGCGCAGAGGCATCTGACATATAAAAAATGATTTGCGGTGCATGTCTCGTATTGCTTCGACGCACCTTATCAGTATTTTTGATAACTGCACAATTTTAAGTTAATTCAAGCAGTGCAAGTGCAGTGTTTATCAAAACAATTATTATTACTATAATACTCACATTGTAATTTAAAAACATTGTAGAAGCCAATTATTTTTGAAAGAGTAACCATGTAGTTTCTTGCCGGCTCTTCTCCATAGGAAACGACTAATTGGAACCTTGCACATAGCTTCTATAACGTTTCAAAAGTGCCCATGTGAAATAAAATAAAATATTTAGATTTTGAAACTCAGGGATGAAAAAGAAGCAACTTATGAGATGAAATTAAAACATTTTTATTATATACAATAGTTTTATATTCTTTTACCAATAACAAATTACATACTTACTTACAAAAATATACAATTTATATGCCACAAAAAGACGAAAAAAATTTTTTTTTTTTAATGTTTCATTTGGAAGATTAATATTTGGTCGTACCTACCATATCAGCTACATAATCAGCTTACAGTCATCATTCACATATCCTATAAGCCAATGAGTACGTAATTAATAATTAGATTTTATTATATACATTTAGATAATACCTAATATGTTCGTTCTAGCCAATTGTACGTATCATTTTTAAATTCATAGCTTTTTTAAATCTTTAGTAGAAATGCTTTCTTAAAATGCTACATTTCTAAAAATGATAACAGGCGCTCCGCTCGAGTGAATGTTCATTTCTGGTACATTCCACGTTCACACGACACTAACAAAATTTTAAAGGAACTCTTTTCATTTCATTTCTCGATGATTCGGTAGACGAGTGAGCGCCGAATTCCAACATCATTGGATCGCCTCGGTAATGAATTATTGTTTTATTTTTGATTCAATTTGAGTTCAGCGTGAAAACTCACCGTAAAAACTTAGGTGAAGTGAGCGTGGAGTGAGCTGTCAATATTGTCAATTCCTAGCAAAAACAAACTCACTTCATCTAAGTTTTAACGGTGAGATTTTTACAGAATCGACCGGCTGATGTTTTATTTGCAGTGAAAAATGTCAAATAACGGACAAAAATTAACAAAACGAGAACCGTCTGACATCTGCTTAACGATGTTTTGTGTCGAAATTTCAAATATCGTTGACTTTTAAAATAAGTCCTTTTCGCATATTTTCCCGGCACAATAAGGTACCATTATTGTAATTTATATTAATTGCAGCAGTACAAACACATAATAGATAACAATTAAATTACAATACCAAGCACAATTCACCAATTAAATTTCAAATTTTCAAGAGAATATTTTCATTTGATCTAAAAAAATTATATCTTGATCTTAAAAACTACTTACAACAAACATTTTGACTGATTTATACCCTGCTTTAAATTTGACTCCTAACAGTACCGTTCCTTCAAAACCTTTCTTAGAATCTTCCCGGCTGCACTTTTAGGAACACTACTTATAAACGTTATATCGTCTACATGTTTGTACGCGGCCACTTTCTCATTAACAAACTCGCTAAGTTGTCTTTCCGTACATTTGTGTCCATCCTTGAGTACTACGAAAGCTCTTGGTGTTTCGCCTTTGGCCTGATGAGGGACCCCAACGACAGCTGCATCGTCGACTGATGGATGCTCGCGTAATAAGGATTCAAGTTCCGCTGGAGGCACTTGGAAGCCTTTAACCTGTGAAAGACATCCATTATTTTAAGAAATTTAAAATATTTTTTCCGACTAGGTTGTCTTCTTTACCATGTTCAACGGCGAAGGACTGATATCTGCCAATACATTCATATCATCATATATCACCTCGTAGAGCAGTATTATTTGAATCTTACTTCAGTGTGGGAAAGAGATGGAGCTACGCGTCCTGTGTAGCTCCAACTCTTTCCCAAGTCCTCTGGACTTCTGGTGCCAGTTGATCCAAGTTACACCGGCAGCCCTTAAAAACTCCAATACTGGGCCAAACCTAAGTTAATTGAGATAAAGGCATGTAAAGATGAAAGTATTTTACTCGACAGAATGTCACCTATTTGTTTCATATCAAGTCCCTGCTTCATTAAATCAACTCAGCCTATCGCAGTCCACTGCTGGATATAGGCTTCACCCAGGCTACGCCACAAAACCCTGTCCTCTACCTTCTGCATCCAGTCTATCCCAGTCACCTTCTTAAGATCATGCTTCATTAATAGTTCAATATTATTAACGCCGACGTCTATAAGACGGGTCTATCCATCAAAACTTACCTTGATAAGTTCCTTAAGCCTATCAGCAATAGTGATGATTCCTTTTTCATCGGCGACAGCCAAATCTCCAGTCCTGAACCAGCCATCTGCGGTGAAGGACTCGTTGTTGGCTTGAGGGTTGTCTCTGTAGCCTCGCATCACTTGAGGACCTCGGATGAGGATCTCTCCAGTCTGAAAGATTTTGGATAAATAATGTTCAATAGGGAGAATTTGGTTACCTTTAGTGTGTTCCTGTATCGATTTTAAACTAACTTTTGCCCGCGTCTTCGCCCGCGTGGATGTCGAAAAACATACCACGGGACCGTACTACAGGGTCTACCGGGATTTTTACCGGGGTTTTCATATAAGTAACTCTATTAGTTTACGCAGTAAAGCTCTTCTTCAACAATCATCGTCATATTTCAGCCAATTTACAAAACTTTCATTATCACCTTTATCCGACCATTGGTGAAAACCTTATGAAAATCCGTTTGGACGCGTTCAGACAGACAGACAGAAAGCCATGTAAAATCAAACTCAGCATTTATTTCAATAAAACCATTTACAGGCACTGTTGAATTGTAAAGAACGCGGCGACTTTATTTTTTAATTTCTAGATCATCATAACCATCAAAAGTTATCGTTAATAAATATTGGGATAAAAAGTATCCTATATGTTAATCCTGGTTATAAACTACCTGTGTGCCAAATTTTATACAATTCCGTTCAGCCGTTTGTGCGTGAAGAAGTAACAAACATACAAACAAACTCACAGACTTTCGCCTTTATAATATTAGTGTGTTATTATTAGTAAATTCATGCTTATAACCTTTATTTTCCTTTTTTTTCCTTTATCTTCTTCTCCATAGAGATCTACGTTTTGGAATGTCCGTTAAATGAATGTCAGTTAGTCCGAAAGTTGAAGCTAGTTGCCCAGCTTCAACTTTCGGACTAACTGACAGACTATTTAATTTTGACAATTAAAAAGTGCCTGTACAAGGTCTAATTGAAATAAATGCTTTGAGTTTGAGTTTTATTCATAATCGGAGCTGGCTGTATTTTTAGCGCCTAGGATTCAAATACTTAGCTAGAATATTGATTACTATATTATCTGTACGATGTCTGCATCGTAATTATTTGCATGTCAATAGTTTGCACCTATTGTTTCACAGAAGTTGTTATATCTGTATAGTTGGTAAGTATACAAAGGGGTGATTTTACAATCGAGAGATCATTTTTATTCGTTGAATAAAATTGACGTTTGACAGTTTTTGTGTGGAAGAAATGTCAAAAATTCGAAAAAAATTCTCGCTTAAATCAGCCCTAAGAGAAAGACTAGATAGATCGTCTTAGATAAAACTACGAGCCTCTTCACAAAAATTTTTTTTCAATGGGACGTCCCATTGAAAAAAAAATTTTTGTGAAGAGGCTATCAAGAGGCGTAGAGCTTATCAATTGCAAAAATTTTACAATTTCCCACGTTCATCTCCAGTAGCTTGAACATAGTTTACATAATAATATTGTCAGCTTAGGTACGTTCGGCCGTACGTCAGTGGTAACTAAACCAGAATAAGGTGACCTCTTATTATATTGAAACTCCATACTACGCTAATGAATGATCAATGACAAGAAGCACAGAACCGGTCGAAGTGGAGGTGCTTGGGGAGGCCTATGTCCAGCAGTGGACGTCTTTCGGCTGAAATGATGATGATGATGATACTACGCTAGCTAAGTTTGCATACGCACGAGCAGCCAACAGCAGCGGCTGCCGTAGACAACGTGCCGCTGCTGTATTGAGCACCGTACTCAAATACACGAGTGCCACGTTGTGAAAGGCAGCCACCGACTCGTCGACAGGGGGCGTCTACCGGTGTCGACGGATGTTGCCTCTGCCGTTAAGGCGTGCCGCTCATATGTATGCACTCTAAGGCTAAAGTGTTGCCACTGTCTTGTGCCTGTCAAATTTCTTAAATAGATTTTCAACTTTGTCGCTAAAGCGTTAGGTTCAAGGTTGATTGGGAAAATTTAACAGTTTCAGGTAGCTTGATGTGCAGGCGTCTGTACATAGAATAGCGTCAGCTTAGATTTCTTGTCTTCAGTCTTACATACCTCATTAGGTCCCAAGTTCTTTAGGTCCTGATCCACGAGTCTGAGTTCTGTATTCGCTACCGGAGGACCTGTTGCTTCGTGACGATTCAATCCTTTGGGAGTCACGGTAACTGTTGGAGAGGTCTCGGTTAGACCATAGCCTTGTCTGAAGTCGATGTCACTCTGAAAACGGAGAACAGGCGTATTAAAAAGACTTGCATAATGCTTGTTGTCAGAATCGTAGGTCTTGATAGAGTCTGTTGTGCTTGTGCCCCATGCACAACAGACCTAGATTTTTTACCCCTAGGTCGGGAAAATTAATGTTGGGCTGTCCTATTAGTAGGAGCTTCTCAGCAGCACCATGCCCCATGTTTAAGTCCACGCGTCATATTCGTGAACGGTCGCCGTCGGATGAGACTGATCATCTCTTAACTGCCAAGGCTTATTTTAAATTGTTTCTTCATTTGTGTCTTTTTTGCATTGTCCTCACAACAAGCAACAAGAATAATGTACCCAGGATTTTGTAATATCTAGATTTAAAAGAGTGTCCATGGAGTTTCTTGCCCGTTCTTCTCCACAGAGATCTACGTTTTCATTCGAGTGGGTCCAGTTGACCAAAAACTCCTAGCTTCAACTTTCTGACTAACTGAAAGACTATTTTATTTTGACAATTCAAAAATGACTGTACAAGGTTTAATTGAAATAAATGCTTTGAGTTTGAGTTTGCCCCATGTAATAGGAAGCGAGCGTTTTGGCGTCGAGACCAGTGGTGGCCCAGGGGTAAGGGCCCCGACTTACGACGTGTAGGTCGTGGGTTCGAACCCAGCTAGGCACTTCAATTTGTGTAAATAGTTTCATCACCACTGCTCTCAAAACGGTGATGGAAAACATCGTGAGAAAACCGGTATAGCTGCATCATACGTCATCTTTGTAACCAACCGCGGAGCCTGTAGCTGCACCGCGGAGCCCTTAGCCCTAGCGCTCTGCTATCGCCACCGCGATAGTGGCGCCCCTGTTGAGAGCTCAGCGAACTACAACCTCAACGTGTCGAGCAGCGATTGGGCAATATGTGCTTTGCACTGATTGGTTGTTAAACTCGCAAGTTTTAAAGTGCCCACTATTATATTTTGTTATCTTAGGAATTTGTATAAGTAGTTGTTATTTTTAGAAAATAGAACATTACCGTTTAGCGTCTCGAACCCGTTGTTTCCTTTAAACCTGCATATTCCATACCGGTTTGTCCCAGAATAAAAAAATCGAAGACATGTGACATCTAGCAACCCGCACTGGGCCCGCGTGGTGGATTACGGCCCACTTCCTCTCACAGAGAGGAGGCCTGTGTCCCAGCAGTGGGAACATTATGCAGTGGCTGATTATGTATTGCCGTCAACCGGACACGAAATCAAACTCCGGGCTGCTACTCAAAAATTCCCTATTGAAAAACCCAATAACACTTTGCACGACCTGGGAATCGAACCCAGGATCTTATGCTTAGCAGTAATACTTGTGACCACTGGACCAACGAGACAGAAACATTCTTTTGTTTTTTTGAAACATGTAAATCCGTTTTTTTGAAAGAGAAAAATCTCGGTACCTTAGTCCTGTGTAAGAATCTTTCGGCATCGCTGGCTGTTAGAGGAGCCGCTCCGTTGCACACGATTTCCACATGCTCGAAGGTTTTCTTGTTGACAGCTGGGTGGGTGCTCATCATGAGAACTGAAATGGATTACAGGTAAATCTACTTAATAAAAATCTTGAATTCATTCATTCACAGACATACGGCGCACTGTCTAAACCGTTGGGTCTAAACCGTTGGGTCTAGAAACGTGAATTTTCGTATAAGAGTTCCTTATGTAGGTAACAATAAAACTTTTTAACAAAATACTTCAATTTGGGAAGTCGGTGTCTGGACTTGGATTTGTATTTTAGTTTTTTGTTACCGACTTCTGCTATTAATTTTTCACTTTGTATTGTTTTTTTTTGGAAGTCGGTTTTTTTTTGTTAAAAAGTTTTTGTTATCTCACGAGGCGACAGAAACCATTTACAGCGTGTTTGTAGACTTGGTAAACACAAGTAAAGCGCGCGTCACTGCGTGAGATAAAAATACTCTAATTTGATTGCTTTGTATCGATCGACTAGTATTTACTGGCCACTTACTTCAACACTAGCAACGTGTAAACATATCTGATGTAAACAGAAGTTCTTGCTCCATAGATTCTTGCCCTCACTCACATAAACAACAGGCCATCAATTTAATAATACCTACAAGTCTTATAGAATCCGGAAATTCAAGTGTACAGTGGCCTTGTACAAAAGTAATCGCGAATCACTTGAAGTAAACAAATAAAGTAGGTATGGAGGTGTGTGCGTGTCTTACGTATGATTCTTAAGTTATTAATAAACTGTGCTCACACATCCATGGGTAAATGTGTGTAGACACACCCATAAAAAGTGACTCGGTGTTTATTCACTCGTCGTGTCTCTGTATGAGTATGTTTATGTTATTGAGTCCCGGAGACAGCTATTTCTTCAGCAAATATTGATTGTATCATGTTAGTTTTACGATAAATCTATCGATTGGGTTTGTTTTATCTGCGCGTTTTGTCATATTCATTTTTATTTTTATTAAACTTACACATAACATACCTAGTTCCCAAAGATAAGAGTAACATGGCATGAAATTCTAACCAACAGAAAACTGTCAAGTTTTCTGTTGACAGCGGGTCCCAAACTAGGCATAGCCTGTATTTTGGTGACCCAAACACTACACAGAGTTACTACTTCTTCTTAGCGTGTTGAATTTAATGGCACTCTAAATGCGCTCGGCTCAGAATTCGGCTACGTGTTTTGCGCCACATAGCTACTAATTTAATGTGTTCTGCTAGCGCACGATTGTTATTGATAACAAACTAGGCACAGCCTGTATTTTGGTGACCCAAACACTACACAAACTTACTTCTACTTAGCGTGTTGAATTTGATGGCACTCTAAATGCACTCGGCTCAGAATTCGGCTACGTGTTTGATGCCACATAGTTACTAATTGAATGTGTTCTGCTAGCGCACGATTGTTATTGATAACAAACTAGGCACAGCCTGTATTTTGGTGACCCAAACACTACACAAAGTTACTTCTTCTACTTAGCGTGTTGAATTTGATGGCACTCTAAATGCGCTCGGCTCAGAATTCGGCTACGTGTTTGGCGCCACATAGTTACTAATTGTGGTGTACAATAAAGTATATATAAATAAATAAATAAATAAATAATTGAATGTGTTCTGCTAGCGTACGATTGTTATTGATAACAAACTAGGCACAGCCTGTATTTTGGTGACCCAAACACTACACAAAGTTACTTCTTCTTCTTAGCGTGTTGAATTTAATGGCACTCTAAATGCGCACGGCTCAGAATTCGGCTACGTGTTTGGCGCCACATAGTTACTAATTTAATGTGTTCTGCTAGCGCACGATTGTTATTGATAACAAACTAGGCGCAGCCTGTATTTTGGTGACCCAAACACTACACAAACTTATTTCTTCTACTTAGCGTGTTGAATTTGATGGCACTCTAAATGCACTCGGCTCAGAATTCGGCTACGTGTTTGGCGCCACTTAGTTACTAATTGAATGTGTTCTGCTAGCGCACGATTGTTATTGATAACAAACTAGGCACAGCCTGTATTTTGGTGACCCAAACACTACACAAAGTTACTTCTTCTACTTAGCGTGTTTGATGGCAATCTAAATGCACTCGGCTCAGAATTCGGCTACGTGTTTGGCGCCACATAGTTACTAATTGAATGTGTTCTGCTAGCGCACGATTGTTATTGATAATTTCATAATAAATTTACAAAAATGTGAGTAATGAGAAGCAAATTACATAGAATAAACATACAAAAGCAGCTGAATTGAGTAAATGTAGTAAGTGTGGGGTATTCCTCGAAACGAACCAACTTTGAAACGCACCAAATGAAACGTCTATCGATATCATTTATTACGAATCCTTCATGCTCTTTTCATATTTCATCGTTGATGCATTTTGAGGAATAAAACGGAACGAACGCACGAACGGATTTATTTATACGGAATACTTTCGGTGCGTTTCAAAGTTGGTACGTTTCGATGTGTACTTGTGTATTTTATCAGAGAGTGTCTGTTTCCTCATAAGTTCGGCATAGCAACCATTCTTTTTAAGTTTAGTTTTGGCTTCAGAGTAGATTTTCGTTCTAAAACTAGAACTTGTCAAGCCATTTGAAATTATTACTAGTATCCAAAATATTTTCAACTCTTGCAATAACAATACCAACAAGTTGATCCCACAATCTAAATATATCCTTTGTTATGTCACTGCGGTATCTTTCTTTTATGTCATATCACTTTTTAATATTTACGAGCCCTTATCTGTAGCATTATCATCATATCAACAATCACTCCTCGGAGCGATGTTAGCCCAGTGAAAACGGTTGTGACTTACGAGTTGGTCGTAGGTTCGAACCCAGACAGGCGCTTTACTTTGTGTAAATTATTTCATCACCACTGCTCTTAAAACAGTGAAGGAAAACTTCGTGAGGAAACCGGCATCCTAGAACTAAAAATTCAAAGACATGTGATATCTGCCAACCTTCACTGGGCCCGCGTGGTAGATTACGGCTCACTCCCTCTCACAGAGAGGAGGTCGGTGTCCCAGCAGTGGGAACATCATAGGCTGATTATGCAGTCACTTCTACAACCCACAGGAGGTTGAACACGATAAAGAAAATTTAATACTCACTCAAAGGTGGTGCGACAAACAGAATGTTGGTCTTTTGCTTCTCAATAGTGTCCAGGAACGACTCTGATTGGAACTTGGCTAAAGCCACCAGCTTGGCACCCATGGATAGCTTGTGGAACATAAGAACTGTTGCCGCGTAGATGTGGAAGAATGGCAACACGCCCATCACCGAGTCTTGATGAGTGGCTGGAAAAGGTAGAATAGAAAACTATAAAAGTAATTTGACATAGAGTGCTTGCTGCATACAAAATGAGGACCTGACTGTGTTAGACCTTGGTACAGTCATTCAGAGTAGGGGTAGGAGGAGGAGTAGAGAGTAGAGCAGATGTGGCCCAGTGGTAACGGCTGCATATGACGAGTATGTAGGTCATAGCCTCAAACCCAGACAAGCGCTTTACTTTGTCTACATTATTTTCATCACCACTGCTCTCAAAATGGTAAAGGAAAACATCGTGAGGAAACCGGCATGTCCTAGAGTCAAAAATTCTAAGACATGTGACATCTACCAACCCGAACTGGGCTCGCGCGGTGGATTACGGCCTACTCCCCACCGAGAGGAATCATGTGGTCCAGCAGTGGGATATTAAACAGGTTTTGTTACCATTGGCGTACGGCCATACATGGATAACAAAAAAATATTACATTGAAAGTTAAATCAGAACATTTTCTTCTTTCTCACAAACTTCGAAGCATTTTTTTTAAATTATACGACGCATGAAAAAGGCAATGAACGGAATATCATTGATAGTATTACATTAAAATTATAACATCAACTCACGTGTTGTTTCATTGTGCATTGCAATCAGCGGTTCATTAATCTGCTCACAGTTAGCAATAATATTCCTATGCGATAGTTCCACACCTTTCGGTAACCCTGTAGTACCACTAGAATATGGCAGGAAGCATATATCATTAGTATTCCTCCTTACTTTTCTCAAAACGGACTTGTCTGTATGTATATCTTCGATTAGTTCATTAAATAGAGCTGTTCCTTGAGGAGCTGGATTTCCATTTGTTTTTACTACAACTATTGGAATGTTAAGTTTGGCGATCTTCAAAGCTTCCCTAATAGTTGGCACAATCTCTGGTAATGTTACTATCATCTTTGCTTCCGCCATCTTTAATTGGCGCTGTACTTCATCTGAAAGTGGAAATATGTTTGTAAATGTACAAATAATGTAGGTAATTACCAACCCAGACATTGTCCTGCTGGAAGACAAAGTCCTATTGCCTCTCTTCCAAATGAATGGTTTTCTCTCTATTCAATATTACTTCGGTAGGTAATAGATATTGCAGATAATATTGACACGATTGTTGTTATGATTGCAGATTTACGTAAGTGTTGTAAATTAAATGAACATAAACCGAATACATTTTCCTTATCATTTCAATAAAAGGACGAGGAATTGTAGATCGTGGGAAAACAAAATAATAAGGATTGTGTATTTAATATTTAGTATCGTCTACATATTTCCAGAGTCCAGGCATAGGAATCAAATCTCTGACTTGGTTTCTAGATCATCGACATCACAGCCTTTAGCAGTCTATTGTTGACCATTAGCCTTTTGAATCGCAATGCTTCTACGAATCATTCATCCACAGTCTAATATCATCTTTTGACCTTTTTGGTTCTAGCAATAGGGTCGCCCTCTTTACACATGAGACTAAAACGTTATTAACTAAAACGTTATTAATATTAATTTTATTTTAAGTACTTATTCGTCTTAGTGTCACTTTTATTTCGATGTGTTTTTCATCTTGTTTTTATATCGGCACCTTGTTTTTATATTATAAGTGGGTAAGTTTGGTTATCATCTAATATTGAGCTTTTGTGTGTTGTGCTGTCTTTTTGTGTACACCAAATAAATGGTTCATCTATCTATCTATCTATCTAAAACAAAATAATAAAAAAAACGCGAAATCTGGGTATACTATAGGTGCACCTGTGTCTAACCCTTCGACAAATACAGGCGTAACGTTATATTAGTTGTTGGTTCTAGATAGAATATATTATGATCTAAGTACTCACGGGCAGTATAAATTGGATTGATACTAGTTATCACTCCTCCAGCTGCCAATATACCCAGAGATACCAGAGGGTAGTCCGGTACATTCGGTAACATGATTGCGACTGAGTCTCCATCTTGAATCTTGAACTTCGTCCTGAGGTTCGCCGCAAATCTGTTAGATAGCTTGAACGCCTGCTCATAGGTGTACCCTCTGCCTGTTGCAGCACAGACCTGGAATTTCAAATTATCCTGTTTATTATAATGTTCATAGCCCTTAAATTGTCTGTGTGGTACCGGACTTAAAGAATAGCACCACCCCATACTTCCCGTGGGTGTCGTAAAAGGCGACTAAGGGGCGTACCGGAGAATGGGCAGCAGCGTTCTATATGCATTCCACCACCATACCATACCGCGATCGCCAACCCGCCTGCCAAGCGTGGCGATTATGGCAAACCCGAGGGAGGCCTATGTCCAGCAGTGGACGTCTTTCGGCTGAAATGATGAGCCCTTAAATAAGGTGGATGGCATGATTAGGATTCGCGGCCTTGCACGTATTTTTTTACCGACTACATAAAAATACAAATCATAGAGATGTACCGACTAGTCGGGAAAGCCGAGTATCCGGCCGTATTTGTAGTCGACGACTAGTCGGCAAAAAGCGCCGTCGCTATTTACTTTTTTATTATTTCTAAGCTTAATGAAATCGTAACCTTTATCGTTATTTTTTTTTTGTTTTAGAAACAGCCTTACAGTTTTTAATATAGTCTATGCATTTTTTTGTAAATATAATTATATTTAATTTAACTTCTTTAGATATACCTAGGTACATTAGGATTATTTTAATATATTTAAATATAATTCATTAATGTATTTTGATGTAAATAATAAACTAGGAATTATACTTTTTTTTTTTAATAAAAGGAATGTATTTCCATAACGTCTATACCTAATGCAAAATAAGATTATGAGCAATCGCTGTAGGGTTTATCGCAACAGGATTTTTCGCACAAACGTTACATTGCACCAATAAATCATCGATGGAATAAAACATCGTACAACTGAATTATCGACACACCGTGTTCGATATAATAAAAATCGAATCATCAACTTTCGAAATCAAGTAGGGAAACCCATTTTTTTATTGCGAAATGGGCCGGCTTTTGACCTCGATCTCGCCTGGTGGAAAGCGACGTGTGAATTATATGATGGAACGAGCAAGCCCAGAAGATGCATATCTATTCAATCTTGCTTTGAAGGCTGACGATCTCGCCTGGTGGAAAGCGACGTGTGAATTATATGTTGGAACGAGCAAGCCCAGAAGATGCATATCTATTCAATCTTGCTTTGAAGGCTGACGATCTCGCCTGGTGGAAAGCGACGTGTGAATTATATGTTGGAACGAGCAAGCCCAGAAGATGCATATCTATTCAATCTTGCTTTGAAGGCTGACGGGTTATAGGTACGTGGAAAGGATCACAAACACAACAAAACTTTTTGAAACTACCTCCGTTCAAAAAACCATTGTATTTCGAACATAATTATGCGGTAGTTGCTAATCCGATAACCGTGTGACGAAAATTAAGAAGGTATTTAAAAACAAAAAATAACGTCAATCGAATCTTCAAGGGAATACCTTCATCCAGTGGAAAAGTTTTAACATTTTACTATCGTCATGATAACAATCGTCATACTATCTGCCTACTAACCTACTTGGTATGATTGTGTTGATAATGATATTGGGTAATCCTGCAAGATCATTGTTTACACATACGGTACGGACATATGTATATTTTTTGGCTTGTTGTTATGTGGTTGTTATGTCATTTTGCCCGCGACTTCGTCCGCGTAAAAACGGCCCCCAACCCACCGCGCCGTGTTTACATCGTTTTCGCTAAGCGTTTTTCGAGGCCATCCATTAATTACGTGAGGCGTTTAGGGGGGTAGAGGGTCAAGCCGATTCTCACCCAATCTCACGCGGGGGGGAGGGGGTCCTGGCAAGTATCACGTTTTTTTTTTTCTGCAAGGAACAGTGTACGTAGTCACTCGTGAGACCGTACATGAGTCCCCGTGGACTGAATTAGAATGAATATTCTTTTACCAATTTCAGTATTTCTCATTTAAGTATTTTATTGTTTAATTGATTCACTGTGATTCTAGACTACGATTTCAGTCATCTTAAATACTAGTCTTAAGTAGTTTTAAATAAAAATAATTAAACAAATTGTTTTTTTTTTTAATAAATCCAACGCAATGAAGCAATTAACGTATTCACACTGAAAATACGCATTTTGAACAATCTTACGTGAGTTTAGAGGGAGGGGGAGGGGGTCGAGCCAAATCTCACGATATCTCACTAATGGGTGAGCGTTTGTTGCCATGGTAAAAAAGAATAAATAGATAGATACTGTAGGAAGGAAAAAATACTTACAGAAGCAGTCCTCTCGGGCCATTTGTCCAGATTCTGCCAAACATAATCATACAACGTATAATTCGGAATTTCCACATCCTTGAAAGGCGATTTGATCACTCTATCCTGGGTCCATACACTGTGTTTTCTAATCACAACACTCGCATATTTTGAGCTCTGTTTCACTGAATTTAAAGTTCTATTCACCGTTAACAAATTTTTGGCTACCATTGTCCTGCTTTGTATGACACTCATCGGAGACTGGAAGTTTTATAATGATATAATGATGTTGATAGGAGCTGATATGGGTATTTTTATAGCTGATATCGATTTAATATCAATTGAGCATAAGAGTGAAGGATGAACTTTGTTTGGGTGTAAAGTCTAAGGATAGTTTCTACTTGCTGATCGAGAAATGACTGTCCAAAGAGAAACACATGATCACCAAATATAAAATTGATAAGAAATGAGATGAGAAATTTAAAATTTGAGAATTCATGACAATATTCTTGATTTGGGTATAAACTTTGTTTTGCTACCGATTTACTGATCGGGAAATGACAGTCCAGAGAGTCAAGCATGACCAGCAAGTATAAAATTGATAAGAAAGTGAGTCTTATAAGAATTTTTCGAAATAGCGTGACAATAATTCTGCCGTCATAAGGAAAAGGGCACAGCAATTTTTTTTTCAAAATTGAGTTATATACATATTTGGAATAAAAAAAAGGCGCATATGTCAGTTTTTTTTTCCTAATTTTGGAAAAAATGTTAGTTGTGCCCTTTTTCTTTATGACGGCAGTATTATTGTTTTTAGATGCAAAGTATTAGACGAACTACGATGCTGGTTCCTACAGTGAACAAACTTTCATGGTTACCACTACTACTGGTTCAGTTGGTATAGACGCCAGCACATCAAGCTACCCGAAACTGTAAAATTTTCCCAATCAACTTTGAACCTAATGCGAAACTGAAAATCTAGTATGTGGCCTACCCAAATGTCCTTTCTTTGGTATTGTTCGTCGAATCGTTGAGCTCCTTAAGTCTTGAGTTGAGCTGCACGATTTCTGACAAATGCGTGCACTGACTGGACAGGTCCTCTCAATCTGTGTGGTTCTTTCCTCAAAAGACCATCTCAGACATCGATTTACATGGTCTGCATATAACCTGACTAAGATTATGTCTGGACTTCTAAAGAGACTTTAACCTCTGAGTTTGTTTCGGCCTTTCTTCTCAGAATAGTCATACGTTTAGTCGACATTTGACAGATTCTACTTTTGACATGATAGTCTACATATGACAGATTCTACATATGACAGATTCTACTTATGACAGATTCTACATATGACAGATTCTATATTTGACAGATTCTACGTTTGACAGATTTTGAAAAAAGTGACAAGTCAGATACCTACTGATAAATAGTAATCACTATATTTATTGATAAGCATATTTTTTTTATATCTAGTAAGTATTAAATGTTTGTATTAGGTATAGTAACTAATATTTTTCGTTCATGTTCAAGATTCGTTAATATAGGAAATGCCGACCACATCTAGTTTTAAAAAAACTTGATTGACGTGTAAAAGGTGCAAACCTACTTACTAAAATAAAATCATTTATTAAAGAAATTTGACAGATTGTAGTAGCTTCATGTGCTGGCATCCGTACGTATCCAATAATCGCCACTCGTCTCTATGACACAATGAACAAAACCGCGCGAAATGAGCGTGAGGTTGGTGAATTGACGTAGTTTCGAAGCAGCAGTGCGATTCTGTAACCATCTCACCGTGAAAACTTAGGTGAAGTGAGCGTGGAGTGAGCTGTCAATAGTGTCACTTCCTAGCAAAAACAAACTCACATCACCTAAGTTTTCACGGTGAGATTTTTACAGAATCGACCGGCAGGGAATTATTAAGTGGTCATAGTGAATTAGGCCCCTGAGCGGTCACATAGACTGACATGAAAAGCGAATTTATTTTCTACATGTATACATCAATGAAACTAGATCTTCAGTTAAACGTACGTATGCGTAAGCGCAAGACCACAAATGAAGACGAACGTCGTTTTGTTAGAGACAGCGAAAGGAAGTTGGTAATTATAGTCACTGACGGACTAAAGTTGGCAGGGGCGCACTAAGGGTGGTGGGCGGCAGGGGCGCTCCGGGCCTCCGGTCCTGGGGCTCTCAAACATCATCATCATTCTCCTGCCCTTATCCCAATTTATTTGGGGTCGGCGCAACATGTCTTTTTCTTCCATACTTCTATATTAGTCGTCATCTCGGTAGTCACCCCCTTTCTAACCATATCATCATTCACACATTCCATCCATCGTTTCTTTGGTTTTTCTCCTACTCTTATAGCCATCGACATCCATACTCAAAACTCTCCTCACGACATTTTCCTGATTTCTATGACAACCGATTCCCACGCAACTTTCAAACAAACAAACACAACATACTTACAAACAAACAAGCAAACATAACATACTTTTTTTTACTGGGACATACTTTTTAACCAAATCCTAAACAAGATCAAAATATGTTCAGTAAGAAACAGTGTCGAGATGGACGCTCCGTACGTATGCAAATTGTATATGTAAAGTTCTAAAATTCTCGAAAACTGAGAAGACCGCCACTGATCATAGTAATCATAAGTCATGACCAATTGCTAGCAGCTAATTAAGATCTTGGTATATATTGATGCAGTTTGTTATTTTTTGCACTGTTGCTAAGGAATCTTTCGCACAGGCGGACATGGGAATGCAACATACGGTAGGTCAGCGGTAATAAAACCAGTATAAGCTGCGGTATAATTGCGTAACACTGTATCAGTAGCTATATATATTATTATAGTCAGCAATAGCCTTCATTTTGACATTTCAACTACATCCATTGCGTTATTTACGTTATTGAGCAGAATTTTTTTTTTCGAAGGTAATAAAGCAATGGATTAGCAATATCCTTCAAAGTGATTCAGATTGAGATTGTTAATGTGTTACGCAATGATGGTTCTGGCCTCGCATTTAATTGAAACTCCGTGCCTACACCACTGATGTGTGGTCTGCTGACAAACATCATTATTGGGTGGTAGGGGACCGCAAACTTTAACCATGAATTTAGCACACGATTCTAGTCACGCTACGAGAAAAAAAGTTATTTAAAAAAATCAAAAAACCCGACTGCGGTAAAAAACTTAAGTTAAATGAAACTGAAAAGCTAAAAACAAGCCCATTTTAAATTAAATAAAAGTTGGAAGCAGGCGGGACCCACATCATTTTTATTGTATTTTCAAATTCAAATGGGTCCCGCCTGCATCCAACTTTTATTTAATTTATAATGGGCTTGTTTTTAGCTTTTCAGTTTCTTTTAACTTAAGTTTTTTACCGCAGTCGGGTTTTTTGATTTTTTTAAATAACTTTTTTTATTTTCAGCTTTTTAGTTTACAAATTTGAAAGATTTCGCAGACGATTTAGTTCTTGGTAGGTGTTTTTTTGCGATTTGTCACTTCGAATTGCTTTTAAGTATATATGTTGTATATATTTTTGTAATCGCCTTATAAAACCCTTTATTTTGATACCCCACTCGATAGGTTTTGAAAAAAAAAAAAAAAAAAAAAAAAATTATGTGGCGTCCAGTAGTCGCCATATTGAATTTTCACTATCGTCATGTCTTTAGTGACACTCGCCGGACTAAGAGGAATCGATTAAAGTGTGAATCATAAAAATCGGCCCAGGCGTTTGGTCTGTATAGTGCTTCAAAGGAACATATAAACATACATACATACATAGGCTGATGAACACATTACCACTCCTTTGCGTCGCGCAGTCGGGTAAAAAACATATAGCTGTTCAGTACATATTGACCGCGTACGCACTTGCACTTTTCTATAAAAGCGCAGATGTTTTTTTGATAAAAATTTCAGTACCATGTACAGACGCCAGCACATAGAGCTACTACAATCTGTCAACTGTCAGGGGACCAGCTAGATATAAACACATCGCTAGGCTTGCTCAAGGTGAAGGTTACCCGGTTGACTGATCTGTAGTACAGACGCCAGCTCATCAAACTACTACAATTTGTCAAATTTCTTCAATAGATTTTCAACTGTATCGCTGAAGCATAAGGTTCAAACTTGATTGGGAAAATATGACATTTTCGGGTAGCTTGATGGGCTGGCGTCTACCTACGTAATCCCCTGTCCGTTGTGCGTTAATGCCCTGCCACCCTGTATGCAATATACTCGTACAATTTTCATATTGTGTGTGACTTTTAGCAAACAAATGACCAATATTCATACTCATTGCTATTGGTAAATGTTAGGTAAGTACCTACTACCTACTAAGAGAGTATTATCAAATTCCGCAAAATATAGACGCATTCTCAGAAAATCAGTTAAGCAACAAATAGAAGTGAAATCGTGCTGGACGAGTAGGTTTTTGAGAAAATCGCGAACAATACAACATACAAAATTTGTCAAAGTTGGTTAAAAATAAATTAACACTTAATTTTTAAATAATGTTCACCGCGTTGTTAATGGTATTTTAATGAACAGTCATCATCTGTGTGAATCTGTGTTCTGATAAATATCACACGAACAACGAAACCAAAGTAAAGATAGCGGTAATGATACAAAGCATTACCATAAACGCTGCAGTCAATATTCTATGTTTGTAACTAATGGTTGAAAAACAAGGTTTTTTGAGAAACAAAAATAACTCCTAAATATTGTCTCATAATATGTAAAATGAAATGTGTTGGTGAAGGAAAACATCGTGAGTAAACCGGCATGGTCCTAGAATGCAAAATTCGATGACATAAGACATGAACCCGCACTGGGCCATGGGCCCGCGTGGTAGATTATAGCCCATCATTTCAGCCGAAAGACGTCCACTGCTGGACATAGGCCTCCCCCAAGCACCTCCACTTCGACCGGTTTATAGCCCACTCCCTCTCAAAGACAGAAGGCCTGTGTGTGTGCAGTGGGAACATTATAGGCTGACTATGATAAATGTGTTATCCAATACATAAAAAAAAAATGAAACACGAATGAGTAGGAATGAGTATAGTATCGTGAGGAAAGTTTTAAATATGAATATCAATGAGAGAGGGAAAGACCAAAGAAAAGATGGATGGACTCTATGAAAGATGATATAGCTAGAAACGGGGTGACTACTGAAATTGTTACTAATCTCACAGTAATATTATACAGAAGAAAGTTTGTGAGTGAGTGTTTGTGTGTGTGTAGGGGTGTGTTTATATGTTTGTTACTTCTTCACGCTCAAACGGCTGGACCATTTGTGATACAATTTTGTATGAAGGTAGCTGACACCTTGGATTAACATATAGGCTTCTTTTTACCGACTTCACAAAAAGGAGGAGGTACTATGTTCGGCTGTTTGTATGTTTTTTTTTTTTTTTTTTTGTATGTTTGTTCATTGATTACTCCGCCAATTGTCGACGGATTTTCAAAATTTTTTTTTTGTTTGAAAGTAGATAGTTCTGAGGTGGTCCCATTGTCACTAAGTCAGGATCTGATGATGGGATCTTAGAGAAATCGAGAGCAACCCTCAAATTTTATAGGCTTAGTACTTATTGTTTTTCGCATATTTTATGAAGTATCTTGTGTATTTGCGTACGGTTGTCACCATCTCAGGTAGCTGGGCTGATGATGGAAGGTTCAACTCCTTAACAGTAAGAAGTTACTCGAACAGGCAAGGACTGTTTTAGTAAATTGTTTTGATGTTTGATTGGGCATTTGCCACATTTGGTCTCATGATCATCAAGTTATGACCTGATGCTGCAGTCAGGATAGTCTGCAGAGTACCTAACTCCTCGACAACTAACAGCAGATATATCGTGTTTAGGCTCATTGAAAAGGGCTCGATGTGTGGATAAACGTACTGTTAATGAGGAACACCGAAGTACATAGAGACCTGATGCTGAATCCAGTCGAGCATCAGAAAAAGTACAAACCTTGAAATTACAGCACCGTAGTCGTGTTTGGGCTCATTTTAAACAGGACTAAATTTTAAGTTCAATGCAATGTTGACATAAGTTGGCCTGATGCTGCAGCCAGGATTATCAGCATCTAGTCTAAAAACTAATAAATACTTCTTAAAGTGAAATACTTTTGCGAGTTTTTCTTCTGTATAATTATCCTAACAAAGGTTGCCGGTAGTGGCTAGATGAGAGAAGCGGAGGATCGCGAACGTTGGCGCAAACTTCGGGAGGTCTACGTACAGCAGTGAACTGCAATTGGCTGATGATGATTTATAAAAGCCTCAATCGTTGCATTTCACGCAATGCCTTTTCGTCATGTGGTCTATTTATCAATTTGGTAGGTTCCAAGTCGCATAATACAATGTCGTACAGCGTCTTTACACGACTAAGCGTAACATAAACTTGGCCCTTAGCAAAATTTTTCTTGCCGTGTTTTTATTATTAAAGTAACTTGAGCATTTGCTCTCGGAAATTATGATTTGGTAAAGTGGAACTGATGATGAAGACCACAAATGGCACTACTCAATGACAAATATTTCACGGGTTGCGATTCGATTACTTTAATATGGCTGCTAAGCAATTTATGCTCATTACAATGCGTATGGTGAAGTGGAGCTGATGGTGACTTCTCAATCAGCTCCAGTTCTCCTGGTTCTTACTAGGAGAACTCCTCAACAATTAACGTCCATGCATCGGTAAAAGGTGATAAGCAGTTGACATTAGGCTATTATAACTTAGATAAATTACAAACTGACCCGCTAAAAAGTGAAAAATAAAAACTTTTTTACAAAAACAACAACCGACTTCCAAAAACACTATAAATAAAGAGAAAAATAACTTTAATTTCGGAAGTCGGTGGCAAAAACTAAAATACAAATCCAAAGACACCGACTTCCGAAATTAAAGTTATTTTTCTCTTTATTTATAGTGTTTTTGGAAGTCGGTTGTTGTTTTTGTAAAAAAGTTTTTATCTCGATATTTCCACGGATAAAGTCTGCATTTAAAATGCACATTTTTTAATATCAAGATCTCTTGATGACGGTGTTGGTCCCATGGAGAAAGTTTTTCAGTTTGATCGTCTGTCCTGGACCCTTCAATATGGCCACATCTTTCTGATATATGCTGTACTAATAATAAAGTTGAAGAGTTTCTTTGTTCTTTTGTTTGGTTGGTCAATGAAGAGATTAAACAGGTGTTTAAAAAACGAATTGTATGTAAATACAGAATAACGCTATTGTTGCAATTTACAACACGTCTGCATCGTATGCAAGTACATAAAAACACTATAATGTATTCATTGTTTACTTTGCCACGATGACCGTGACTTTTATAAGTGCACGCAATTAAACGAAAGCGGCGTGCACAAGTTTACTTCAATAAAATGCGTGAAAGGTACAAGCCTGTGTTAATTATGGAACTTTACAAATCAATGATTTTTTTGTGTGAAAAATTTTTTTAATGACTATTCTAATTTAGACCTATTTGTTTTAAAGACTTACTTTATATATTTTTCCATGTTAACTATGAGTGTTATATTTTAATTTGGATAATTGAATTGTGGTTATATATTTCTATTTAAATAACTTTAACTTAACACCTGCTTAAATATTTGTATGCCATTGTATAAGGCAAGCATGACGACCTGTTGATAATACTTTTAACAACTTGCATGCTGATTTTTTCGTAAGTATACTCATGTTTAAACAAATAAAAATTATCTTATCTTATCTTTACCTGCATTCTCATCCCTCACACACTACTTTTTTATTGCTATTTGGCTGCTCTTGGCCTCGATCACGCCTGATAGAAAGCCATGGATGAAGTCTATGATGGAACGAGCATGCCCAGAAGATGCCTGTCCACTCTTGCTTTGAAGGCAGACGGGGTAAATGTGAAAGGGAACACAGATGGCCGGCAGAGAGTTCCAAACGTTGGCTGTGCGCAAAATAAACGTGGCGCTGATAGAACGACTGGTTGAGATATCAACCAAGTGTGGATGGTACCTACGCTTTTTTTTTTTTTTTGCGGATGGGAAATCATCAAATGACTCCTCCCGCTCTGGGTGGAGCGGAAGGGAGTGTCAGACTCTTACTGACTAAAACCCACCCGTGTTCCTTCTTTAGCCCTTTATGTTCCGGGCCAGCGGTAACCCTTTCGGACAATCCCGCTGACCCGGCAGGCTTCGGCCCTAAGGGGCCCCTCCTCGATGCTGACATCTCTTTGAGGCGCGCGTGGAATACGTACGCGCCGTCCGGCACGGGCCTGGTCCTGATCGGACGGTGAGCTACCCATTACTCTCCGCCCGCAGGCCCGCGCCTTCGGTGGCCGGGAGTCGTCACGCGGCTCCCGACGCCCGGAGCGTCTCCCGCGGCGGCTGGGACGGGAGGCTCTCTCCCTGAGCCGTCCCGCCACCTCCTTCGCTAGCATGACTGCTTCGCAGAAGGAGGTGACTGCCTCCCACTCCCTCTCGCCCCGGACCATGGCTTGCACCAGGGCCGGACGCGAGAGGTCGCCGTCGCTGCCAATCGCCTCTACGAGGACACGGCGGTGCTCCGCCCAAGCGGGGCAGACCTCCACCGTGTGCTCCACCGTGTCCTCTGGGCGATCCTGGCAATGGTGACACCCGGGCGTTTCCTCCCGCCTGATGATGTGCAGGAACCTCCCGAAACTTCCGTGTCCGGTGAGGACCTGCGTCAGGCGGTAGGTGAGGGCGCCGTGGCGCCTCTCTAGCCACTCCTCAAAGAGGGGTCTTATCGCCGCTATCGCGGCGTGCCCTGCGCTGGGTTGCGACAGTCGCTCTTTCCATGCCGCCATGAGATCGCGCTGGAGATCCGTCCGCTCCGCAGCGTGTTGCCGCGGAAGCGGATCCTCCCCCCGGCGTAGTGCCTCCGCGCGCCACTCATACAGGCGCGCGAGGACTATCGCCTCCAGATCCCACGGCGGCAGTCCGGCAAGGAGGCTTGCCGCCTCGCCGGAGATCGTGCGGTAGCCCCGGATTAGCCTAACGGCTACCACCTTCTGGGGCGCGTTCAGGTAGTGGGCGGCTCGCCGCCGCAGTGAACGCGCCTTCACCGGGGCCCCGTATAGGGCCATGGACCGCACGACCCCCGCGTAGAGCCTCCGGCAGGAGGCGTTTGGCCCCCTCAGGTTGGGCAAGAGCCGCTTAAAGGCGGCCCCGGCCCGTTCCAGTTTGGGGGCCAAACGTCGGAAATGCTCCACGAAGTTCCACCAGCTGTCGAGGACGAGACCCAGGTATTTCATAGTCATCCCGACGCCGATGTGAACCCCTCCTACCGTTAGTTGGGATCCCGATGGTGGCAGGTTCCGGGGCCCATGAAACGACATGGCCTCGGACTTGTGCAATGCCACCTCGAGACCCAACTGCCGGATCCTCTCCACGACTATCGCAACCCCGCGTGTCATTGCGTCGGCCGCCGCCTGGTGCGACCTCCCCTGCGCCAGGACCAGCGTGTCGTCAGCGTAGCAAACCACACTGACGCCATCAGGGAGGTCGGCACGCAGCACCCAGTCGTACCCGATGTTCCACAGAGGTGGCCCCAGGACCGATCCCTGTGGGACACCGCACAACATCTCTCGCCGGTTCCACTCCCGTCAGGTACGCCTCGACTATTCGACGGAGGTAGGGCGGCACCCGGTGATACCGGAGTGCCTCCAGAATGGTGCTCCAGGGCAGGGCGTTGAACGCGTTGGCGATGTCGAGTGACACCGCCACGACGACCCCACCCTGGGACACCGCGTCCCCCGTCGTGAGGGCTCTCACGCGCATGATGGCGTCCACCGTCGAGCGCCCCTTGCGGAAACCAAACTGGCTGTCCGCAAGATCCGGCCCCGTCCTCACCAGGTGCCCGACGAGGCGGCCCGCAATCACTCTCTCAAAGAGCTTGCCGACCTCGTCAAGCAGCACTATGGGCCGGTATGCGGACGGAGAGTCCGCAGGGCGCCCTGGCTTCCGAATGAGGACCAGCTTCCCGGTCTTCCAACGGAGTGGAAACTGGCCTCTCTCCAAACATGCGCTTAAGAACGCCTCCAGTCGAGGCCCGAGAGCCCTCGAGGCCAGGACCCAGGCTTTACCTGGCAAGCCGTCGGGTCCTGGGGCGGTATTTTTGGCCTTTACCCTTCCTACCGCCGCTCTCAGTTCTACCCCGATCACTGCAGGGATGTCGTCGTCCGTGTGGTCCGCTTCGGGCACCGCAATTGGCGGAGCCATGGGCGGGGGAGTGTGCTCCCCCCGTGAAGGGAACAGAGCGCTCACCACCTCCTCCACCAGCTGGGGGCGGAGACTCTGCGTCAGCGGGGGGGCCCAGGTGCGGAGTTTATTCCGCACCATTTTATAAGGGCGCCCCCACGGATCTCTGTTCAGAGACTCCACCATCTCCTCGCGGGCCACATCCTTGGCCCGCTGGACAGCCTCTTGGAGGGCGGTCTTCGCCGCTCTGTACCCCTCGTACAGCTCCGCCTCAGTGGCTTCCGCATCCGGAGGGCGAATGCGGAGCCTGCGGTGCCTGGTGTACAGGTGTCGCGCATCGACGCACACCTTGCGTAGCGTCTCCAGCTCCTGCGACCACCAGTACACCTGACGTCACATTACAAATTTCGGACATGGCCTCCCGGAACCACTCCGCCTCATCGTCGATATCGGCAGGCCTGTCCGGTGATGACACCCAGGCCTGCACGATCGAGGCTTCCAGGAGGAGCTCCCGGTCCAGCTGTTTTAGCGCCCACCGCGGACCACTCGGGGCCTGTTGGACCAATGGTACCTACGCTGCAGTACGTCTGGTAGTCCGGTAGTAAAAAGGATAGATTTTGAAATTGTTTCGATCGAACGTTGGCTTAAACTAAAACGTAACCCCGGTTGAGTCGTTGTTCATTAGTAGATTGTGAAAACGCTTAAAAGCCGTGATTCAGCTGTGGTTCCATTGCGATTTTTGAAGAATTTTGTTAGTAGAATCGACCCCCCGGGTCGTGCATCATGCATGTTTTCTCGTCTCTTTCTTCCCCTCAATCGATCAACATTGAAATATACAGGGTTATTGGTAAAACAGTAACAACCTCTTAAGAGGTCATTGTACTCATCATTATGAACAACTTTTACTATGGGACCAAACCTGAAATCGCGAAAAAAAATCAGCTGTTCCCTACATTTATGTTCGTATAACTCGTCAAAATGTAGGGAACAGCTAATTTTATTTTCGCGATTTCAGGTTTGGTCAAAGTTGTTCTCGATGAGTACACTGACCTCTTAAGAAGTTGTTAATGTTTTACCAATAACCCTGAATACATCACTCTCTTGTTCTAATCGTTAAAATCGTGTTTGTTATGAAGTAAATCTTCTGTATTCACTTCATCTACATTTTGCGAGAGAATGCGTTTATACCTACTGCGGTTTACGATTATCAGATGAATACGGCCCGTTCATACTATAAATAGAAACTGTCGTACATGTCTGTATAATGAACGTATTAGAATTAGAATTTATTTATTTGTAAGAATGTAGTTACATAGTATGGTGTTAATATTTTTTAAGTTCTATACATTCTACCATAACATATGGTGTACAAATATACAAATGTCATTTTATAACTAAGTACAATTAATATTATAAGATTTAATGATTAAAAATACTTATGTCAAATATGAATTATTATAATAAGGCAGTCGTTACTTTAAATTTTTACAATATTCCATATATTCACCAATGTCATAAAAACAATTATCCAATAACCAACTTGTCAGTTTTTACTTGAACATGGGGATGGGAAGTTCCTTAAATGAGTTTGGTAACTTGTTATACACCTGAATGGCATTAACATATACATTCCTCCTAAATATTTGCAGTCTACATTGAGGTAAGTACATTTAATTCATGTTTGTATTTATTTCTAGCAGTATGTATGTGTTTGTATTTATTCCTAGTAGCAGTATGATGAACGTAGTAGCACATGACGTTTAATTGGCGAAGATAACATAATAAAAATAGTGTTTTTTAATTGCATTGTCGAAATTGATCCTCATGAGTAGGTACCCAGGTATTACAAAAGTCGAACAAAAATTGGTTTTCTTGACGAAGTTTAATATTTGCTTTATCCGTAGTTTAGACTGACTTTTGAACTTCGATAAATAAAATTAGCCTAGTTTCAGGAGTTAACATAGTAGGAACCTTGAATTTAGCATTAAGTTTTATAGGTAGGTAGGGAGGTTTGTTTTTAAATGAATAGGTACTAATAATGTAGGTACACCAAACATTGCTTTATGTTTCTGACTGCATGCAACAATGTGGTTTCAAGTAAATTGTAAAACAAAGTGAATGCTTTATTATCATTTAGTTAAAAATACATTTTATAAAAATAAAAACGTACATTCAAATAAAGGAACTTCCAAAGTGAGAGGAGACTCATATTATAGGAATTTTATATGTCTAGAACCCAGATCATGGTCTGATCAAGATCTGATCTGAGAGAAGGGGAGGTCAAGGAAAAAATGGATTGTGTGAAATATGATATCCATATGGCTAAGGTTTAGAAGGAAGTGAATTCAGAGAGGATGGCTAATAAAGATTTACGGAAGAAAAAGACGTTGGTGCTGTAAGGATTCTAAATAATATGAGTGTGTTAGGATTTACTTCTCTGGGATTCCAATCTCTTACTTCCCATATAAGGAATGAGGAAAAGAGGAAGACCATTTCAAAGATGGGCAAACGACTTAAGAACTACTGAGGGACATGGCGGAGAAAACTCATGATCGTGAGCTATCGAAAAGCCTGGGGGAGACCAGGAGGCCTAAAAAGGCCACTTTGGCAGTATCATAAAAGGATAACATTATAAATCATAACGGACAGGTAACATCATGTGATCATAACTGTTAAGTTAATCGTATCAAATCCCATTGGTGAAGGATATTTCAGTTATTTTTTTTGTCTGTGCTAAAATACCAATCAATGCAATCCAAATCCAATCCCAATCTCTTTGATTATACCTACGTAGTGCAGCAAAAAAAAAGAATAACACGGACTGTTTTCGCCATATTATGATTCATAATGTTATCCTTTTATGATTCTGCCAAAGTGGCCTTTTTAGGCCCCTTGTATTAAAGAGCAAAGCATTAGAGATTTATGATGTCTCAACCTTTAATTTAAATAAATTGTTAAACTACTTTTAAGAGTGCTAAAAAGGCTATTTGAAATTGAAATTAATAAAAATAGGATTAAAGGCAAAAAGAGGATGTCGATTTTATAGGTCTCATAACTGTTGGATAACAATGTAAAACTTAGTAAGTATGTAGTTTTGTATAACATAAGATGTGACACAGTATCTGCAGTTACCATAATATTTTAATTCTTTGTTATCTTTCGCGCAATATAAAAGTAAAATAACACATTCAGTTAATGACATAACCACACCTTTACATCTGTTTTAGAACCACAACATTGATAATAATTTAACCATTTGTACCGTTTATAGTAATTATTTATCGTATCAATGAACTCAATGATTTGTGTGTAGTAGGTAAGTTCCTAGATAAAATTCTATTGATTAAGAAATTTAAGAGGGAAATTAAGAAATTTAAGTTCCTAGATAAAATTCTATTAATTTAGAAATTTAAGTTCCTCGATAAAATTCTATTGAATAAGAAATTCAAATTTTCTTAAGTTTTTCGCAATTTGCAGGTCAGTGTCAGGTTGTAATTATGTTGAACAAGATATGATTAAGTTCATATAATCCTATAGATTAATATTTCATGATCAATAGTCATTCCGTACTGGTCTTAGGCTCGAAGTGACGATTGTAAGAGGAAGATTAATAAAAATAAGTTTAATAAACGAAATAGCAGAGAAAAAAATACTAGCTTTTGTAACGACAATGACAGAACCCCACGAAAAACAAAAGTACACGTCAATTTCATTAGACGGAAGTCGACCAAAAAGTCTTTTACATGCTATAAAAAAAAATATATATCAAAAGTTCTGCGGCAGTTGCGTCGCTTACACATTCAATAAGGATTAAATGAACTTATTTGATATTATTTGATTGCAAAAAACTTAAGAATTTGAATTTCGCGGGCTACCCTGCGTAGTCCGAATCGTCTTTCCAAAATGAACAATTTACAGAATAGCGTTGCTCATTCGGTGACTTATATTCAGTGAACATTTCTTTCGTGAAATTTTCATTAGGGTCATCCGCAATTTTAGGTCCTACATATCTGTTGTTTTTGAGAAATCGCAGGCCGTAAAGTACATTTCTATGTAGGTATTTTGAATCACCATAAAAACACCGGGTATTTATGAAATAATTTGTGTTTCTGTTATAACAGTAGCTGACAGATTTTGATTTTTGAAACAATAATTCATACAAAAATCCCATAGAAAATAGCAGTATCAGTTTTTTTCCAATTTTAAAATGTTCATGAAACTTTCCCAATTTTTCTTTACATAAAATCATAATTTAGACTTTTTTTTTTTTTTGGGAAATCATCAAATGACTCCTCCGGCTCTGGGTGGAGCGGAAGGGAGTGTCAGACTCTTACTGACCAAAACCCACCCGTGTTCCTTCCTTAGCCATTTATGTTCCGGGCCAGCGCTAACCCTTTCGGACAATCCCGCTGACCTAATTTAGACTATTACGAACATTTTATGAGCAGACCAATGGTGGCCCAGTGGTAACGGCCCTGACTTACGAGTTGAAGGTCGTGGGTTCAAACCCAGAGAGGCGCTTTGCTTTGTGTAATTTATTTCACCACATCCTCTTTAAAAAACGTTGAAGGTAAACATCGTGACGAAACCGACATGTCCTAGAACCAAAAATTCGAAGACATGTGTCATCTACCAACCGGCCCGCGTGGTGAATTGCGGCCCATTCCCTCTTACAGTGGACCTGTCTCCCAGCAGTGGGAACATTATAGGCTGATTATGAATATTTTAAAACAAAAAATAGCCAAATATTTTAAAACAAAAAATAGCCAAATCGACCCAGCCGTTCGCAAGTGATGCAGCGCAGCGCCTACGAACGAATGGCATTTCTTTTTAGGGTTCCGTACCCAAAGCGTAAAAACGGGACCCTATTACTAAGAGTTCGCGGACTGTCCGTCTGTCCGTCCGTCCGTCTGTCTGTCACCAGGCTGTATCTCATGAACCGTGATAGCTAGACAGTTTTAATTTTCGTAGATGATGTATTTCTGTTGCCGCTATAATAACAAATACTAAAAACAGAATAAAATAAATATCTAAGGGGGCTCCCATACAACAAACGTGTTTTTTTCGGCGTTTATGCATTGTGGTACGGAACCCTCGACTCGCACTTGGCCAGTTTTTTATATTTTATTTCTAAACTATATAGATTCGTGCGTGTTACAGACTTACTGATATCTAAGGATTTAGATGTTTAGACCATAATGATCACTATTTCTAATTAGGTCCATACATATATTATTTCATTCATGTTCTATAAGCGGTAAAAATATAACGATGGCCGTATGGCGTACCTGTCACTTTCGCTCCATACTCATATGTAATACAATGCCTAATAAAAATATAATTAATTGGTCTAGCTTCAAATCTAGATTGTAAAAAACGGCCAAGTGCGAGTCGGACTCGCACACGAAGGGTTCCGTACCACAAGGCATAAAACTCCAAAAAAAACGTTTAAACCTTTAAATTGTTTACTTTATTTTATTTTTATTATTTGTTGTTAAAGCGGCAACAGAAATACATCGTCTGTGAAAATATCAACTGTCTAGCTATAACGGTTCATGAGATACAACCTGGTGACAGACAGACAGACGGACAGTGGAGTCTTAGTAATAGGGTCCCGTTTTTACCCTTTGGGTACGGAACCATAAAAAGAAATATTAGTCTATTCTTAGTGGTCGCAACTTCGGAAGCGTGACCGCTCGGTCCGGCGCGCCTCACATTGGATTATGATTTCGGTCCAAGCTTGGCTACGAATTGAATGGCCAGTCATTGTACCCAATTATTGTTCCGTATAAGTCCAATATCTGTCCAAGACCGATATACACATTGGTGTATTGGATCTAAGACTACAACTTGTAGCCCTTATACCCTATGTGAGGCGCCACCATGAGAGGGCAATCCTTGGTCCATTTCCCGGGTAGCACCAGCGGGGTAATTAGTAACTATAACAGTAGCAATGGCTTTCATTTTGACAGTTCAACGAAATTAATTAATTTATGTTGTTGAGCAAACTAATTTTTCAAACATATGACACTTTCCACAAATCCAGAGATTTGTGCACGGTTTGTGGCTTGTGCGCTATCACATAAAAGATACAAATGGAAATGTATGTAAGCATATTATGCCATACACCTCTGTTTAACCCGGTTTTTAAGGAAATAAAATTATGACGGTATCAGTCAAAATATGTAGACAGAACATCCAGCAACATTCTTTTTCAACAAAAAATTCTAACAAAAGATTTTTGAAGGTAAGATAACAGAATAGCATACATACCGATAAAATATTAAGGTCAAAAACAATGAAATTGTATTCCTAGCATGTAGTCAAGTTCGTTGACCCCTATGTGGCAATGTTTGTTGTGTTGCGCGAGTCACAACCGATGTATGTAACAGTATTATGTAGTAGGAGGCTTTATGGAATGTTAAAAATAGTTGCACAGCTAAGAGAAATAGAATACTCTTTGTTAAGTACACCATGCAAATTACAGATACCCACAAATGCAGAAATTTTTAAATAGGGTGACACAATTTGGTCTTATCGCTAAAAGCGATATTTTTAAGACATCCTTTGGATAGATTTAGAGGAGGAGACGACACAATAAATATACATAACATAGGTACATAAAAACCAAATGAAAGGATAAAACCAGTCAAGGGCGAGTTGGACTCGCACACGAAGGGTTCCACAAGGCCAAAACGCCGAAAAAAACACATTTGTTGTATGGGATATTTAATATTAATTTTTTTCTCCTTTTAGTAAGTACTTATTTGTTGTTATAGCGGTAACAGAAATACATCATCTATGAAAATTTTAACTGCCTAGCTATTACGGTTCATGAGATACAGCGTGATGACAAACAGACAGACGGGCAGTGGAGTCTTACTAATAGGGTCCCGTTTTTACCCTTTGGGTACGGAACCCAAAAAAAATGCAGAGTTATAATTACAAAACGCTATCTTATCGTCAAAAACAAATAACTGTCTATAACACACAGGTGTGACAGGGACAGGCCTACCCATTAGTTATTTGGTAATGAACAAATTGTTTCTACTGTCCCTCTTCTACAATTTTCCATACTCATCAACCGGGAAAATTACCCACAATGCCGATTGGCGCGTCAAAGTTCAAAATATTGCACTGAGGAAGTGATAACGCCTAGACTTATCTATTTGTCATTCCGTTTGCAATGACATTAGAACGATAAAACCCTATGTTTTGACTAATCGTCACTAGTTGGGTTACTGGGTGACAGTTAGCTTTGCGTAGCGGTCAAAAGTTGAAATAGAAAACGCACTAATTCCTTTGTTTTTAAAGTTTGAAATACCCATATCATCTACATTAACTTACATAACAATACCTACTTTAAAACATGTAATCACTATTCAAATATCCACAGAAGCACACACAAGAGATGTATAAACAAATATTAAAATTCGAGGAAGAGAAACTACGGACGGGACGGCCGTTCGCGACGAGGTTGCGTGGTTTACTAAAGAAGAACTTAGTTAACTACTACATACATGAAGTGAGGCCGTATCGTAGTAATTATGAGACAGACAGTTATCGGTAGCTATCAAAAACATGTTTATAGGCCGCATTTATTTACTTGCGACGTGCCTACGTGCAAGTTTGTTGTAGGCCTCAAAATAGAACGCTGCATTTTTCGTGGGTGCGACTATGTGACTGTGTTTATTGAATAGAACAAGTTCGTGTGGTCATAGAGTACATATTTGTGCGTGTTAACCCAGAGCACGCATTTACATTTTCTATTCTGCACTTATTTTTATGTTTAGGTTTATCTACCACATTATTATTATTGCAATATATTTTTATTTTAAAAGTTTGTTAAGTAGGTACTTCACTTATTTTCTAAATACATATTATTAACAATCATTTTCTGTTTGGACCGTCTTGTTAGAATTTAAATGACGACAAAACATAAGGCATATTGTGTTCGCAGTCTAAAGAAATTTCCACCCACTCATTTCATAACAGGTTAATTTCCATAAAAATACTTTTAACATCTACCTACATACTGACGCAGAATTATAGCTAACACAGTGTTTTGAAATTGAGAAACGGTTGGTTGAACCCAGAGATGAATAACCGGTGTTAATATCGTAATAGAAAATTGTATAAGAAAACTTCAAGTAATCACCTCTCATCTCTCATCATAATCGTCTTCTACCCGATCATTCCTCTCGATGACGTCTACAGAAAAAGGAAACGGGACCAACTAAAAAGAAGAGAAAAAAAACTGGCCAAGTGCGAGTCGGCCTCGCACACGAAGGGTTCCGTACCACAAGGCAAAAACGCCGAAAAAAACACGCTTGCTGTATGTGAGCCCCCGTAAATATTTATTTAATTCTGTTTTTAGTATTTTTTGTTACCTATAACGGCAACAGAAATACATCACCTGTGAAAATTTCGACTGTCTAGCTATCACGGTTTATGAGATACAGCCTGGTGACAGACAGACAGACAGACGGACAGTGGAGTCTTAGTAATAGGGTCCCGTTTTTACCCTTTGCGTACGGAACCCTAAAAAGAAGGGAGATAGAGAAGGGTGCATTAAGAGCATCTACGAGATTGTCTAGATTTGTATGTTACTACGAAGTACGACCGAAACACCCCAGGGCAGTCAGCCCTGAAGCTTACTACACACAGCTTGCAGATCCTGCAGAATGTCCGTTTCCTACTGCCTACTCCTAAATAGACAATGTCCCATCTGCTGCATAATCAGCCTATAAGTAGGTAATGTTTACCACTGCAGGGACACAGGCTTCTCTCGGTGAGAGGGAGTGGGGCCGTTATCCACCACGCGGGCCCAGTGCGAGTTGGTAGATGTCACATGCCTTCGAGTTTTTGGTTCTAGGACATGCTGGTTTCCTCACGATGTTTAATGAAGACTGCCTACTCAATTGAACTTGCCTTTTTACCATGGTTACAATTTGGGAGGTGCTAGCCTCAGCCTAGGAGGTTACTCCTGGGCTGAGGTGAAGCTACTTCCAGATCCCTCAGCCTCGTTATAAAGTTCCAGAACATATTACATGATGGTCTGTGTGGTGCCGGACTTAAAGAATAGCACCACCCCATACTTCCCGTGGGTGTCGTAAAAGGCGATTAAGGGGCGTACCGGAGAATGGGTAGCAGCGTTCTCTATGCATTCCACCACCATACCACACTGCGATCGCCAACCCGCCTGCCAAGCGTGGCGATTATGGCAAACCGGCCTTTTGGGGGAGGCCTATGTCCAGCAGTGGACGTCTTTCGGCTGAAATGATGATGATGATGAATATTACAGGCGAGTACTGTACTCAAACTAGTGCCTCTTCTGTACTTATTCTAATTCCTAAACACACTGATACACAGTGCCTTTAGTTGGAATACTGTTCATCGGTTCTGTGCCCGGATAGTTTACGTGCGACGTTGGCCGCATACGAATGGTTATGCGTGAAGTCTGGCATGTAATCACTAATGTGCCACGGAGGAGGAAGAAATGGAGTGTTTATGTGATGAATTGCAGTTTCAAGAGTAATAGAGACAATAGCATTTCATACAAATTTTCAAGCCCTTTCCGAAATGAATGAACCGATTTTAATTAAACTTCATATGCATAAGCATTTTCGAAAAATAGTGTTACAGCCAAATTAGACCGATTTTAAATGTTCCATAGGAACAGAGATTTCCAGTTATCTTTTTTTAAATAAGACATTTCGAAATTGTTCTATACTAACTTTTTAGACATTTGTATCCTGCTTATGCGAGTTATGCGTAGGACGTTTCAATAAAATCGATTCTTTCATTTCGAAAAATAAGGGCTTGAAAGTCGGTACGAGATGCCGTCCGGCGTAAACGCTCTTAAGTTTTACGACGTTTTTAGCAATCCACCACGCGGAGCAGTGTGGGTTGGTAGATGCCACATGTCTTCGAATGTTTGGTTCTAGGACATGGCGGTTTCCTCACGATGTTTTCCTTCACTGTTTTGAGAGTACACAAACGCTGTTTGAATTACCTACAATTCGGAAGTCGCGGTCGTTATCACTGGGCCACCACTGCTGGGACATTTAGGGTTAATTACGTTTTAATAACAGTTATTAAAAAGTAATTAACCCCAAATATTCTGACTGTGGGCTGATTTTTCAGAAAAATCTTGCACTACTCAAATATCAATAAAATGTATAAATTTGTGGCCAAGATACGGATTTTAACCTACTGAACATTATTTACATGATTATTTTAAAGTATGTACGAGTAGGTATGTTAATATACACACATCAAAAGTGTCTAGGGATCAACATATATTTTTGCAATAACTTTTCTCCTGATTGATATTAATTAAAATTTTCTTTAAGGATTCATCAAATAAAGTGTTTTCGTTTGTCACAGTAACGATAAACCAAGTCACCTTTGCATTAATAAAGAAATTTGCCATTTTCCTAATAAAGGGATTTTTGACATTTGAACCACTAACACAAAAGTTCGAAAAAAAGACTGAAATAACAGTTTTCTTTAAAATTTTATTGGGTAACTTAAACAATTAATAATCCGTGTTTCTACCGCGAACACTAACAACACAAGAACATCGGTTTGGCATACTCAAAATGAGTTCATCCAAATCACGCTGTGGAATGGCCGCCCATGTTCGTTGCAACAACAAAAAAAGGTCTTCTTGCGACTGGATACCCTCCATATTCGGCAGAGCTCTTCTCTGTAGCATATCCCATGCATGCTCAATCGGGTTCAAGTCTGGCGACTGAGCAGGCCAGGGCAGGACATTGATGTTAGCTGCGGCGAGAGTCTGTCTTACAACTCTTGCGGTGTGCGGTCGTGCATTATCATGCATTAACTGAAATAAGGGACCGATTTGCACTTGTAGAGGAACGATGACGTCTGATACAATCGTCTCAGCATAAATTTGAGCGTTGAGGTTGCCTCTGATCCAAATCAACTCAGTTCTTCCGCCGATCCAAATACCCGCCCATACCATGATGGTTCCACCACTATAAGGATGGACTTCCTGGCAGGATTTTAATCGCTGTTGGCGTCCAGGGGTTCTCCAGTGTCGTATACGTCTTGTATCCGGTCTCATACCAAAACGAGACTCATCAGAAAAGCACACGAAACGCCATTGTTCTTCTGCCCAATTTCTGTGTTCAAGAGCCCATTGATATCGAATCCTACGATTGTGCATTGCTATAGGTGGTACCCGTAGCGGTCTTCGGGAATGAAGGTTCACTTCATGCAAGCGATTTCTGACTGTTTGGTCGCTAATTAAGTTCCCTGAAGAGTGATGAAGCCTCACGGCTAACATCATGGCGGTTATTGTTGGAGCTCTTCGAGTTAAGATTTGAATGTATCGGTCTTGTCTCCGTGTGGTGCAGCGATACCGTCCTCCATGGCGCTCAGCCACGGTACCAGTGCTTCGGTAACGTGTCCAAAGTCGACTGATAACACTCTGACTTGTATTCAGAGCTAAAGCCACAGTACGTTGCCGGGAACCAGCTTCTATCATTCCCACGGCTCTGAGCATTTCTTCCCTGCTTAAATGACGTCGCCGCTCCATAATAACGTTGGTTTTAATCAGTAGTAGGGAAACAGTAGCACTAATAATGTCTTCAATGCGTTGTATGTTTTTATAGGGAAAATATTGACAGCTGATTTTCATCTTTTACTCGAATTTGATTCACAGTTCCTGATTCAAATTATGAAATGCACCAAAAAGGATCCATATAAATTTATAAAATCATAAATTTATTACAAAGCCACATCTCAATCTCAAGAAATCCGCATAAAAATGCTTGATCCCTAGACACTTTTGATGTGTGTAGATGATATGCGTATATGAAAGTTTAAAACTTCCCCGTTGGTCTCGTGGTCATGAGCGCGACTGCCGTGCTTGGGGTCCTGGGTTCGATTCAGGTCAGGCAAAGTGTTATTGGGTTTTTGCATTAGGAATTTCTCAGTAGCAGCCCGGAGTTTGGAAGTTGGTGGCACAGTAGATAAATATATTATCTACTGTGTTGGTGGTGTGATATCCGCGTGCCTCGGAAAGCACGTAAAGCCGTTGGCCCTTCGCTTGATCTCTCCCCGGTCGTGTCGGATTCCCGTCCCATCGGACTATGAGAGTAAAGGAACAGAGAGTGCACCTGTGAATGCGCACACACTTGTGCACTATAATATCTCCTGCAAACCTGGCTAATCTCCGTTGAGATTGGCCACCGTGACCTAAATCGGTCAGGGGGAATATTATTATGAAAGTTTAAAACTAAATTAGGAGTTTGTTTTAGATATTAATATAATATTTCGCAGGATCTCGCTAGCTAATTTAATTTGACCCTATATTTGATTTATTTATGCATGTGTGCTTTTGTTATTATCATAATCCCGCCCCATTATACAGGGTGTCCCAGAACTCAACGTCAAGCCGAAACGGGGTGACAGGATTGATCGTAAACATCATGAGAAAAATCAGAAAAAAAATCTATCCCATCCAGTTTGAAAATTATGGGCATTTAAGAAAAACCTAAAAATTTGGTCAAACTGTAACCATTTTTCGGTTATTGTGGTTAATTTTTATTATTTTTGTTTCTTTAAACCTTGGAAACGTAACCCTAAATAACATTTCTAAGAATCACAGTCAAAAATAATGATACAATTGCCCCAAGTTTCCTAGAATTAAGACTTTGTTAAACTATGAATTTAAAATATTCAAAATTTGTCGGCTTTGAAAGGCCCTCCTTTAAAAAAAATGTACTAGAGTGCCTTGGCAAGTGCCATTAAAAGTTGGCGCATTTAATGAGGATTGTAAAATGGTGCAATACTTGTTAGTTTCATACTTAAAAAAACGAGTAAAAAAATAAAAACCTCAAGTAACCCGATTTTTGCTAACCCATTTTACTCAGTTAAAATGTTTTTTATTCGCACAAGTTCTTGGTAGGTTCTTAATTTTACGGCAAAATGATGAGAGAGATGGATAGTGGACATGTTTGCTATGAGCGAGCGAGACTGATAGCGACGCCACACAGTGAGACGAAGATGCATCGTTTAAACGAGTGCGAATGAAACAGATACAGATAGACGCCATACCAAGCAAATGGCTACGCTACCAGTCTGACACCAGTTAGTACGTTTCGTTCATTCGTCTACTGCGCACCTTTCCGTATTCGCTTGTGTTGATTTAGTACTGACAACTTTGGCTTCTCTTTTTGGACTTGGATTTTTGTGAATTGAACTTGTTGATTACATACCGGCAACTTTGGCTTCTCTCTTTTGGAATTGGACTTTTGTGTTGGCATCCTTGTTATCTACCATGCCTACGCGCACTAACAGATCTTCGCCACATGTGGTATCAACAAGATGGCTGCCCAGCGCATTACGCAGTGCGAGTAAGAGATTTCCTTGACCAGGAAAGTTTATTCAAAGCCTATTGAGAGCGTAGCCGAGCTGCGTGAACGAATTTCTCAAGCTGCTGAGGACATCAACTCTCGAGGATATGCCCGCCTAATAAGTAGATCTTTTTTTAAGAAGATGTAGGGCGTGTATTGAGGCTGATAGTAAACAATTTGAACATTTGTTCTAATAAAAAATGTTATTTACCTATCTGACTTTTATTCCAATAAACCTGAACTAATCTAGGTCAATTTTTTTCATTATTTTATTAATTTTACTTACTTTTGTTGACTTTGGTAAAAGTGGCGTCACTATCTGTCTCGCTCACTCATGGCAAACATGTCCACTATCCATCTCTCTCATCATTTTGCCGTAAAATCAAGAACCTACCAAGAGCTTGTGCGAATAAAAAACATTTTAACTGAGTAAAATGGGTTAGCAAAATCGGGTTACTTGAGGTTTTTATTTTTTTACTCCTTTTTTTTTGTATGAAACTAACAAGTATTGCACCATTTTACAATCCTTATTAAATGCGCCAACTTTTAATGGCACTTGCCAAGGCACTCTAGTACATTTTTTTTAAAGGAGGGCCTTCCAAAGTCGACAAATTTTGAAAATTTTAAATTCATAGTTTAACAAAGTCTTAATTCTAGGAAACTTGGGGCAATTGTGTCATTATTTTTGACTGTGATTCTTAGAAATGTTATTTAGGGTTACGTTTCCAAGATTTAAATAAACAAAAATAATAAAAATTTACCACAATAACCGAAAAATGGTTACAGTTTGACCAAATTTTTGGGTTTTTCTGAAATGCCCATAATTTTCAAACTGGATGGGATAGATTTTTTTTCTGATTTTTCTCATGATGTTTACGATCAATCCTGTCGCCCCGTTTCGGCTTGACGTTGAGTTCTGGGACACCCTGTATATTATACCATTATAGATATTCCACACCGGAAACAAAAAAAATGGTTAGGTTACTATGCCGAACACCGAGTTTAGGTTTGGTTTACCTTTACACAGGAATAGGAGTCCCACGAAGTGGGGCTACGTCGACATAGGATGCAAGAGCGAGCAAACCGAACCTCGGGTTGCCCCCCCGAGGTTCGGTTTGTCTAGGTAAAACAGCGAGCGTTTGTAAAACGCGGAATCATACAAATTGCCTGCGACATAGCGACAGAATTAAGGCTCCTGCGAACAGGCGCGACACGCGATAAAACCGCGTGCGACACAAAGGTACCGCAAGTCGCGCAACGAGCGGTGCCTTTGTGTCGCGCGCGATTATTTCGCGTGTTACGCCTGTTTGTAGGAGCCTTTACAGAATAGACTTTTCGCAATTGCCGTAGGTCCACAGTAGCCGCGTAGGCCTTAGCTCAATATGCCTACGCTGCGTAGACGTTTCGTAGGCGCAGACGCTACGTTAGCGTAGCAGAGACGTGATTGTATCGAAAGCTACGTTCGCGTTGGCTGATAGGTATGGACGTGCCCTTAGGCGTGCCTTTGCGCAGCGCCTTCGCTTCGTTGCGTAAAACTCCATTCATCAAATACTCCGCATTGTTTACAATTTGTTTACGCACATTACGGCATGCCATTAGGTAATCGAATGGAGTTTGTACCGTGATAAAGCGATGAATAAAGGTTAACAGTAGTGTTAAAATCAGCTGTGCACTTGTTAGACATTTTAAAATCAGCTCACATTAACTACATATCGACGGTTAAAAGGTAATAGGGGATAAGCAACAAAAACCGAATTGTTCAGGAGAGCAGTTTAATGTTTGAAATTGTAGAAAAATGGACATAACTTTTTTATTTATTGTCATATTGCGAAATTGGAAACAGCTCTAGAATAAAAAAAAATTAAGGCATTAATTAGCACTTTTATTTATTTGATTCGACGTTGTTTTATGTGGTTTTATGTCGCTTAGATCAATTGATCTTATTTTCCTTATGAGGTAATTAGGCATAAGTTACATCTAAGTACACAAAAAAAAACGAAGAGTATAGAAGACTTAGCTACATTTGATATCCTCATGCCAAGAGGTAATAGGGAATATGTCACATGACTGTCGAATAATTTAAATGGGTAAAGAAGGATAAGTGACGATTCACATTATTATGCTATAAGGTAATGGAACATAAGAAACAGTGCTTAGCAAAAACATCTTCAGGGTGTTAGACATTAGCGACACTATAAGTGGATTGGAAAAAAGGTAACATGATACTTCCACACATCATGATTTCAATATCAAGAGGAAAACGAGAACATCCAACATACGGCATTATTTGGCCAAATGGTAACAACAAATGTATTGCTAGCTTGTACATGTTAGTAAGGTATAACCGACAGTTCAATATCAAATTACATTTAAGTAATTGCGTATAAGCGACAACTGTATTGTAAACTTGTAAATGGTAGTAAGGTATAACCGACGCTTAATGTTTATGGCGACAAAGGTAAAGAGACATAAGTGACAGCTTTCAAAATAGGTGCTAATTGTAAAGAGGCGTAAGCACCCGGAATCCCTACGCCAGTAAGAAGTAAAAATACATTACCGACTATAAACCAAAAGTGATGCTATTTTTACAGGGGTACAAGCGCCTTAAGGGTAAAAAAGGCCTAAAATTCTGTTGGTTACACCGAAATGACACTTCGAAAACGCAGTTTTTTGCTTGGGCATAAGTGACAAAAAAGTCATTGTAGAGCCGTGGGAGTAAGCGGATTCGATAGAGCGAATTTTTTTAAGTAGGATGGCATTCATAACTCATTTCCGACCAAAATGTCGCTTATGCCCTATTACCTTTTAACCGTCGATTTCAAATACAAGATCTCAGTACAAGATAAAGAAGATCATAGCAGGAATATTTCAAGTGTTTTGTTTTGGAAGTCATTCATTGAGAATATATATTGTAGGTTTAATGGAAAACAATGAATTAATTTATGTGCAGCAACGATTGATGTTATCGTTACTGGTACCTAATACATACTATAATTCATTAATGTAATTTGTTTTTTCCTTACTAACACGGTTGTATAATTGCTATAGTGACATCTAGTTCCATTTCACAGAAGCTCCAAGCAACAGTGCTTACTACTCGAACCACTAGATGGCGCTACTAACACCAATAGTTATGGTGTTGACAAAATAATATAATTGCTATCGGAACCACCAGAATGTTCATGAACTTATAACGCTCTGGCCAATTAAGGTCAATTTAGTTTATCTATCACGTAGGGACAAAGATCATCGTACTTAATTATTGTATTAAGTATAAACAAAGTTCGAACCTCCGGCTTATTATCGTAAACTTACGAGAGTCAATGCCGAGGTAATTTTACAGTGCAGTGACATAATACTTGAAATGTAAATAAATAAGTATTATTGACTTCAAGATCACGAATCCATTGTCCAATTACCTATGTCATTAATGCAACCAAATAGAAACTAGAAGTTTTCAAAAGAATATTTAAGTGTTGAGTATAGTTCATCCATCCATTTGACATAGCCAGTCACATTTAACTACCAACCAAAAAAATTTTTTATAAAATTGACGATTTTCTTTTCACGTATTGGCATTTGGATCAGGGACGTTTTGAAATAAAAAATTGAGTTTATTGAAAAATTAATTTATTTCTTAAAAACTAGAATATAATAACAACGATTACCTTAATAGTACTTTGCAGCTACCCGCATTATCAATAGATAATAAACTCTCCTTAGAAAAAGGCACTCATTATTTACGGTTTTTTAACAACGTTTTTTTTTACAAATTTCATTTTTTTGTTATAGGTAAGTACTTAATAGTTGCTCTGAAGTTTTTACACCAAGTCGAACTTTTAACTGTCTCTTGTTCGTGGAGATCAATCGTTACATAAACAATATTTAAAACCAGACAACAACAAAATTAAATACTTAAAACATTTAAACGTTTTTATTCGAGGTTTGCCCCTTAGCTCTCCAGATCCCGAGTGATCATCAAACATTTTAATCTTCATAAAAAAACTTTAGCTAGTATCTACTGGGCGGGGTGAGTAATTGAAACACTCCGAGTACGAGCCACTTTATAATATTGTCTACACTGCTCTTACACGGTCTCTTACATCTAATGACGAACGGGTGGTGGTGAGAGACGAGATGCGGGAGCACGAGCGAGCGTGATGCGTTATAGAGTCTGTCTTTTTGTGTCTGTCTTATGCTGACTTCCCACGGTGCGTGATTCTGCGGATTATCGCGCACGGCCGACGACTACGGACAACCACGCACCGCACACATTGAGGTATAAAGTACTTACGTACTAGAGCTGACATTGCGAACAAAATATGTTGTACAGCGTGGCAACGCACGTTTTACAGAAAATACAATAAATTTACGGGTGAAACGTCACTCCTTGACTTTTATTCAATTTTCTAGAGTGGTTTGAACAGTATCTCAATACACACGAAGGCATTTTTAGAATTAACTGTATCAGTGCTACGTGTCACGTCGCGACAAGCGTCCGGCGCAGACTAAGGACTTCTGGTCCATGGACCACAAAGCGTGCTACAAATTATCGATTCGCGGCAGCCACTCTAGTACGTAAGTACTTATATCTCAATGACCGCACACAAGGCTCTTCCAACGGTGCGTTTCAGTCAGTGTGGGTCTTGAGAGATTCGAAGCCACGTTGTCATTCCACAATGCGAAGTGTAAGAGAACGAGGCTCGTTCTCTTTCACTCTTCATCGAGCTCGCACCGCACCTTTGAAGTTAACGTCTCGCCGCGGATCGGACACACCGCGACAGACGTGTCTGCGTTACTACAGACGATACTCTTTCCACGGTCGGTGCGGGCTGGTCCGCGTCCGTCCGCAATATCACGCACCGTGGGAAGCCACCTTTACTGACGGCCAAGCGGTGTCAACCGTCCGTTCTCGTGAGTTCTTGCATCTCGCTCTCCCGCGCACCCGTACCACTCCGTGCGTGTATGGCGCTAAGGTCGCCACAAAACTATAATCTGCGGTGTAATTGCGTACCTAACACACGAACAGTAGCAATGGCTTTCATTCTGACAGTTCAACAACATTCCTAACGTTAGGTAGGTGTACGTTGTTGAACAGACAATGTTTTCGAACATAAGAAGCAATGTATTAGCAATAACCATCAAAATGTGATTGAAAATGTGTTACGAGATTTGCCCGTTTATAATCTGATGATAATTCTACGACTATCCATAGAGACATCATTATTTTCTTGTGATGTTTCTTCATTAAAATTATAATATTTATAAGTATTTACAACACGAGGTAGTCCAAAAATCATGTCTTATCAACTAAAAGTGACACAAAATATCGACGGTTAAGAATCAATAGTGTCTATCTCACAAGAGTCAACTTGTGAGATAGACACTATTGATTCTTAACCGTCGATATAATATTGTTAAGCTGACAGCATACTGCTGGATATCCGCTCAGTCTTGAATAGGAACGAACAAAAAGAGAATTATGTATTTACAATATTTATAGTAGGTATGACACATTTTTGAACCACCTCAACTTAACTTGAAAGACTGAAAACTACTCAACAAATTCTTAATAACAGCAACATCCCATTTACTAAACATACAACATTTATGGCACTTTAGAAAAATCCTTTTCTAAAATGGTGAGGTTTGTCAAAGTGATTTTTTCCTAAGAAGAGACCACCCAAGATTTTGTATAACTCTGTCTCCAAAAACTATTAGCTCAAGGAGACATTAAAACCTTTTGCCAAAGCAACTTCTGTGACTGTACTACCACCTGATAAATAGCAGTACTTATGTTTTAAATATTAATTCACAGTAGAAAAGAGTTGGAGCTATACGTCGACATATAGCTCTATTTCTTTCTTACACTGAGATAGGATTGAAATTATACTACCATAAGAGCTGGGGGTCCCCTGGTCTTACAATCCTCACATAAAGCAGATGAGTTAGCAAACCTAATCTTCTACGCATACATTTTCTTCAACTCCTTTCTCAAGATCTTCCCGGACGCTGTTTTAGGAATGTCATCAACAAACATGACCTCATCAATCTTCTTGTACACTGCTACTTTGCTCGCGACAAAGCCTTGGATCTCTTCCTCAGTAATCTTCAAACCATTCTTTCTGATGATGAACGCTTTGGGTACTTCGCCGAAGAACTCGTGAGGGACGCCGATGACGGCCGCATCTTGCACTGCAGGGTGTGACCGTAGGAGGCTCTCTAGTTCAGCTGGGGCAACTTGCATGCCTTTTACCTGGTGATGAAGAAAAAGAAGGTTAGACTCTGTTTTGTTGGTAAAAGTAGTAGATGCTTAGGCTGTATATCAACATAAACAGGTAGATATAATTATCGGTACAGCCAAACGCGCGTCAGAGGCAGCACTTACGAAAACCGTTCTTACTGATAGGACATAAAGGTACTGTGAATGTCATTGGTACCATAGACGTGCGTGAATATGACCTCTTGATAACAACCCAAATGGAGCCTTAAATAAAGGAGGCAGTTAAGGGTCACCAGATAATTTCAGTAGCCGAAAATCAGTACACAATACAGAAGCGCCCTTCCAAGACAATAATGTATCGAATAATTCTTACCTTAATAAGTTCCTTAATCCTATCAGTAATAAATAATCCGACACCAGGTTGGAAGTAGCCCAGGTCACCAGTCTTGAAGAAGCCGTCCTTGGTCATGGTTTCTTCAGTTGCTTTAGGATTTTTGTGATATCCCTTCATTATAGTTGGACTCCTGATGTACATTTCTCCGGACTAGAAACAAAATTAAATAACAATTAATATATGTTGATTATGTTAAGCAACTAAATTGTTCAGTGAAATAGCAATTCTTGCAAAGTAAAAATATTCTTTAATTTAATTTCTCTTAACGAGCAAGTCTCCATTCAATATCACAATCCATAGGTAGGTACAAATATTATCAATGCGAAAGTAAATCTATCGATCTGTCGGTCTATCGGTATGTCTGTATGTTACCTATTTTCTCCTAAACGGCTGAACGGATTCGGATGTTAAGCTCACGCGGATAGACCATGCTTAAACCCTGCAGTACGTTCTTGTGGGATCATTTCCGACCTCCATGCGGACGAAGCCGCGGACAAATACTGTTTATTGACCATATCATTTTAATTACTATGCAAACTACTTACTTGTCCAACAGGCATGGCTTCCCCAGTGATTGGATCAGCAAACTTCAGCTGGAAACTGGCCATGGGAACTCCACAGGCATTGAAGTTCACGTTTTGTGTGCCCTTGAAGGTAGTTGTGCCTAGTGAAGTCGTCTCTGTCATACCGAAACCTTGGTTGAACTCGATGGCACGCTGGAAGCGAAAAATACATGAAGTTTAATTCCTGGTAGAAACGTGGAAAAAATTAGTAGCTTCTCCTCTTCTACTTGAGGTCAGCCGCCGCGTATTCAATTACTCGCTTCTCATTCATATCATCTCTTTAATAGTCGATTTATTTTTTTGTTTTCACTAACGTCTTTTTCGTCCTCTATCTAACATTATCATCATCATCAACAGATAATATTGGCAGGCCCAATATTATATTTACTAACTATGAAAGAAGTATTTCAATAATTGAGTCCAAGTGTTATTTAAAACACCCAGAATTCAAATTGTGTAACACACTCATCATCATCTGCCTAGCCTTTTCGCAACTATGTTGGGGTCGGCTTCCAGTGTAACGGAGCGACTGCCTATCTAACCTCCACAACCCAGTTACTGGGTAATACGATACCCCTTGGTAAGACTGGTTGTCAGACTTTCGGACTATTTGTATGCCTCGGAAAGCACGTTAAGCAGTTTCTTAACGTGCTTTCCGAGGCACGGAGGGGTCACGGTATGTAAAGATGGTCACCCATCCACAGACCAACCGAGGCAAGCATTGTGTAACACACTATCAAGCGCAATTTGAATTATTTTGAATGATATTGCTAATCCATTTCTGTGGGTGTGAAATTTCAAGTATAATAACAAAATGAAAAATTTACAACAAAACTATTAACTACTTATTACAAACTAAAAATAACAAAATTAAACCCTAACTTAACTAAAACTATACAGAAACTAAAAAATTGCGTCGAAAAATTCATCCGCGTCGCTGTCGACTGGTAATGTACCCAAGAGACTGGCGGCATTACCACGTTGTATGGCGACTATGGCGAGGCTTAGCCTCTGGCCAAGGTAAAACCCAGCCCATTTCTTTCTTTCTTTCCATTTCTTTCGAAAAATTTGTCTGCTCAACAACGTAAATAATGCAATAAATAGGTATTGTTGAACAGTCAAAATGAAAGCCAGGTTCAATATTTGTTGCAGTCAATCTCAAGAAGCATTGTCACATTATTCATAACATTTTTATTATATCATGGTCTGTAGGACAAGGACGAACATATTGCCCTATCTTATTACGGTAATAGGCACGTCACCTTAGTTAAAGTTGATGGCTCCTGATTTAAATAATTGGGACAACAACATATTTGGTACTGGTAACGTTTTCCTTAACAAGCAATTAGGTATCAGTCCAAAGGTTGATCACGTTAGTTGGGTGAGTTTTGATACGCAAATGATGACAAACAAAGAGAAGTTCCACCATCAATATACACTTCTGGACACATCTATTGGCCCACCTTGTATTTTCAGTTTCGTTTGGTCCTAGCTAAAATTTTATATTAGGTCGAGCAAAAAGTTTTTATGCAGTTTTGAACCTGGCACATTCACAATTTCATTCAATAGTCTTTTTTTGAATTTCGAACACAGAATTTAAAGAAACAAAAGACAATTTGAAGCCTGTTTGTTGATATCAAACAATCGAATACTAAGAAAACTTGGTTTTATTGGTTTACTTGGATTTAATTCTTGAAAAAGTGATTGATATCTTTGGTTTTGCAACAAACATTACTTATTCTTAACATTAAGGTGAGGTTCTATCAATAATCTATGGATACTTCACCTGAAGTCGCCGCCCAAGCTGTGGCACTTATTCAGGCCGGACACAGCCAAAGAAACGTGAGTGCTCAACTTAATTTAAGTCGATCTGCGGTCCGAAATGTTTATCGGAGGTACCTAGAGACTGGCGGCTTTGTTCGTCGCCAAGGAAGGCCACGATCTCGGGTCACAACTGAAAGGCAGGATCGATTCATCGTGACGACCAGCTTGAGAAATCGTCACCTTACCTCCATTGAGATACAAAACCAACTTCGCGACTTCCACGGAGTATCTGTGAGCGCTCGAACTGTTCGGAGAAGGTTAAAAGAACGCGATATGGTACCACACAAGCCAGCTAATGGGCCCAAACTAACGCGAGCCCACCGAACAGCGCGCCTTCATTTCGCACGCAGTCATTTAAATTGGACACAGCAAGATTGGAGCCGTGTACTCTTTTCTGATGAGTCTAAAATTGTGTTACATGGAAATGATGGAAGGAAGAAGGTCTACCGACGTAAGGGAGAGCGTTTCGCACAATGCTGCTTTGAAGAGAGGGTTGCTTATGGCGGTGGCTCATGGACTGTCTGGGGCGGTATATCCGCGAGCGGCAAAACTCAACTTGAGGTTGTTACAGGACCACGGCTGCCAACATTAAATGCTGAAAGGTACATTCGTGAGTGCTTAGAACCTCACGTGATACCATACGCGGACTATGTGGGCCCAAATTTCCTTTTTATGCATGATAATGCAAGAGCCCATGCGGCCGGCATCGTCAGGGAATATCTTCGGGATGTGAACATCACAGTTATGGACTGGCCAGCCAGAAGCCCAGACATGAACCCCATTGAGCACATGTGGGACGAGCTAAAAAGACGTGTTAGGGCTCGTCAGCCAGTTGCCCAGACGATGCAGGAGTTGAAAACTGCCATAGAAGAGGAATGGGAGATGATCCCTCAAAATTTCATAGAGCGGTTGATAAACTCTATGCCTAATCGTATGAGAGCTGTGGTAGATGCCCATGGAGGCAACACGCGTTATTAAATTAAACCTTTATTTGATAAAACATGTTTTTTATTCAAAAATCAATTGCCTTTAACAAGGCGCATATCCGACTTGTTAGGCGTAGCTCCATGTCGTATGGTATTCTGAATTCAAATTTAAAACAATACGATCGAAAAAGATGGTAAAATGTATCAGGTTTAAAACTGCATCAACAGTTTTTGTTCAATCTAGCAATCATATTTCGGTAGGGGCCATCGAAACCTAAACTCTAAGGTGAGCCAATAGATGTGTCCAGAAGTGTATCTAAGTCGTCGTTTCAGCCGATAGACGTCCACTGCTGGACATAGGCCTCCCCCAATTTTTGGGGGGGGTTTGCCATAATCGCCACGCTTGGCAGGCGGGTTGGCGATCGCAGTATGGTATGATGGTGGAATGCATAGAGAACGCTGCTGCCCATTCTCCGGTAAGACCCTTAGTCGCCTTTTACGACACCCACAAGAAGTAAGGGGTGCTGGTATTCTTTAAGTCCGGCACCACACAGAGTATCTAAGTATACCAATAATAAAGCTGAATAGTTTTGTTTGTTAGAGAAGGGTCCGTGGCTAAATAATAACAGCCGCACAGGTCGATCGATCAGTTTAAAATACGTTTGCCGCGGTTGGTCTGTGGATGGGTGACCATCTTTACATACCGAGAACCCTCCGTGTCTCGGAAAGCACTTTAAGCCGTTGGTCCTGGCTGTCATTCTTAGATCTTTGACAGTCGTTACGGGTAGTCAGAAACCCGAAAATCTGACAACCAGTCTTACCAAGTGGTATCGTATTACCCAGACCCAGTAACTGGGTTGTGGAGGTCAGATAGGCAGTCGCTCCATGTAAAATACTGGTTGCTGCATCCGGTAAGGCTGGAAGCCGACCCCAACATAGTTGGGAAAAGGCTAGGCAGATGATGATGAGTTTGTTTGTTTGATCGCGTAAATCTCTGGAAATAAGGTCGGAAAAATGCTTTGTGCATTTGTTAGCCCTATATTCGACAAAAGCTATAGGCTTAAGCTATTTAACATTACGCTAGGATTCATAGGAGTCGAGCAAGAAGACATAAAGGCAGAAAGAATGCTAAGCGGAAACGAAGTAATAGCGCGCAAAGGCGGCGACGGGGATTGGTCGGGGAATCAAGAAATTTCATACGGACGAACTAACGGACTGAAGCTACTCTTTTAATCATTTTAGTAGACATGCTCGATCATCATCATCATCACTTCAGCCGAACGACGTCCACTGATGGACATAGGCCTCCCCCAATTTGGGGGGGGGGGGGGGGGGGGGTTGCCATAATCGCCACGCTTGGCAGGCGGGTTGGCGATCGCAGTATGGTCGTCGTTTCAGCCGATAGACGTCCACTGCTGGACATAGGCCTCCCCCAATTTTGGGAGGGTTTGCCATAATCGCCACGCTTGGCAGGCGGGTTGGCGATCGCAGTATGGTATGATGGTGTAATGCACAGAGAACGCTGCTGCCCATTCTCCGGTCTCCCTTAGTCGCCTTTTACGACACCCACGGGAAGTATGGGGTGGTACTATTCTTTAAGTCTGACACCACACAGATATGCTCGATAAAACAGTTGAATTGTAAATTATTATCGAAGATAAAACTTTTATAACCTGTTTTTCCAATCTCCGGATTAGCATAATATCGGCTTACTAAGGAGAGTTATCTGGTAGATAGCGCCTTGCCATGGTACAAGGACTTGCTGGAGGTCTTCATAAAGCCATATATGCGTTATCAATAACAATAGAAGGTGTTATGAAACGAAAGATAAGATCATATAGAACAATGCATCAGGTTGTCTTAAGTTGGACACGTAAGAGGACGATGAATTTAAAGGCTATCACAACACAAATGACGCAAACATAAATTATACCTCTTCTTCTAGCTGTCCAGTTTATTTGAGGTTAGCGCCTCATGTTTGAGTGAGGTGACTTTAGGTGAAATGACCGAAAAGAGCTGTTAATCCAGCTTAATATGCTAGGTATTGACACTTTTGACAGTTTACTTTAAGCTCGATTCACGTAAGTGATATTTTTACAGAATAGGCAGTTATCTCTTGTCACCTTATCATTTACTCTCTTTTCCTACATATCATCTCTCGTATAATTCATCTACTGTTTCTGTGATCTTCTTCGCTTACGCAATCCATCAATATAATTATTTCATATTCCATCAATCTCTTAGTCATCTTTTACATGGGACTTAAAGTTATCTGACGAAATGCGGATGTACTAAGGTGCACTTCTGATAAACAAAAATCCTAAAATAATGAAGGTACGGGAAAAGCGAAATCGAAGAAAAGATGGATGGATTGTATGAAGGATAATATTAATGAAAAGGGAGTGAATGAGAATGTGGCAGTTGACTGGAGGAGAATGGGAGAAAAAATACTTTGCGATGACCCCAAGTAAACAGGGATAAGGAAAGGCAGAGATGAAATCGAGGGTCTTCTTCTTCCTGACCTCTGAGTTTGTTTCGGCCTGTCTTCTCAGAGAAGTCAGATAGGAAACGCCGACCTCATCTAGTTTAAAAAATATGATTGACGTGTAAAAGTGTTTGTAAAAACCTACTTACAGAAATAAATCATTTATCATTTATCCTGTCGCTGGCGCGACTGAAATTCAGATCTTGTTGGCCCAAAATTTCGCCACTTCCACGACGTCGTCGGTGGCAGCGCAAAGGTCACTTTGACTGCATGTTTTGAGACACAGAGGGCAGGATAGGAGGTGGAGCATAGTTTGCATTATACCTCCACATCCACACCCTACTGCCATTCCGTCGAGGTAGCCCCACTTCACCAGGCTAGACCTACATCTTCCCACTTGTATCCGGAGATGGTTCTATAAAGTAAAGAGAGTTCTAGAAAGTAAAGTAAGTTTAAATTGAGGGTAGACTTACTTTACTCTTTTGTAAGATAGCTTCAACATCTGATGCAGCCAATGGCGCGGCACCGCAGATGATGTGTCTAATGTGACGATAGTGAGTTTCATTCACGTCTGGGTGCTTGCCTAGGAGGATCGCTGCAATGAGAATGAAATTGAATTGATGAAAATATTATAAAATTAAATTAAGTAAAATAGCCGGTTTAACTTTACCAATAACGTTTTATTGCAATTTAATAATGTAGGTACTAAACATCATTATATTGAATTGCACAAACAGTAATTAAATTTGTTAATGCTCTTACAAAAAAAAACTTTACATCAAAATATAATTAGTTTTTATGATTACAATCTTTACGAAAATTATGCACACAAATTTTTACTTTTTTTTTAACAAAACATCCCATTAGCTACTTTAGAATATTTTAACGACATAATAGTTACGCAAATGATGTTGCAAATGTGCAACAATCATTGTAACTGTAGTTGCCATGAAAGATACCAATGATTCTACCTGCCCTCATAGTAACAAAGTATTTAATGATCTCTTTCGCCATATAAATGGTAAAGAAGTGGCTACAAAGAGAACTATATTAACTATACACCACACTTAAAAGAAAAACAAAATTACTTACCAACAGGAGGTACGATGTATAACAAGGTACTCTTCTGGGTCTTTAAGATGTCTAAATACGTATTGGCAGAGAACTTAGCCATAGTGACCAACTTGCAGCCTTTAGACAGATGTCCCATGAGGCTGACCACGAGGCCGTATATGTGGAAGAAGGGCAGGAATGCTGGGAGAATATCTTGGAAACCATCTGAAAATATCACAAATAATCAATAAAGTAGCTTGAGTTTATAAGTGAGAAATGAGCGTCACGAGGTAGACGTCACATAATGAAAAGAGTCGCTTATTAATTTTAGGTTGGTAGGTAGGTACATCAGAGATCAAACAACCTTTATTTGTGACCATTGTCCATTAGAGACAAGTGACTAGTTTTCATTCATATGTGCAATTTTTGCATTATTATTTTTCTCAAACCATCAAATTTTTTGTAAGTTCCTCACGATATTACTTATCTAAGATTATAAACAACAGATTAAAATGTATTTCTCACCTACTTTCAGAAATAAGCAATGAGACTTATGCAGAGGTCATAGTTGAATGATTAATATCGTATTCTTGATCCAATGTATACGAAGCGACCCCTTTTTTTCAATAGTCGTAGTAATAACATTAAGGAGTTATACTATTAAGGAGTTCCTAATTGAGAAAGAGTTTTTTAGCTAGTTATGTATAATTAATTAATATTTTAAAATTGTATTTTGTGTGTAATATTTTAAAATTGTATTTAGTTATAAGTTTATGTTAAATCTTTTGCATGCCTACGTGGTAAAATATGGCTGTACTATTATGATTTTCTGTCATCCTTATGTTACCCATATTTGCAAAATAAAATTATCTTTATCTTTATCTTCGAAATAACAGTCTGGAAATCAAACTTACCGTGAGCCATATTCGCGAAACAGGTCTCTTTTTGCTGCATAATCTCCATTCCAGCCAATAGATTGTCATTAGTAATCTCGACGCCTTTAGGTAACCCTGTAGTTCCACTTGAGAATGGTATACAAGCCAAATCATCTCCTTTCCTAGTTATTTTATCTAATATACCAAAATCAGCTTCACCCGATTCTGCTACTTCTGAATATCTTGCTACATCACTAGGAACTGGTTTGCTGGGATTATCGACTAGGATTATTTTGGCTTGTATCTTTGCTGCTTTCAGGGATTTGGACACGGTTTCGTAACATTCTGGTAGCGTTATGAAGACTTTTGGCTTTGTGATGGTTGTTTGGTGGGCGAGTTCGTCTATAAAGAAAGAGAAACATTGAATAAGTAAAAGAGAAAAGAAAGAATAATTTGACCCAGTTTAAAAGCACAAAAGAGAATTAAAAAAGGACCATAGTTATAAGTTTATAAGAAACAAAGTAATACATAAGCATTCACAGTAATTCATCAAATATTCATTCAGAAGATAGATATAACTAAACTAGGTTCAAGTATTCGAAATAGATTTTGTGTTCGGTAGTAATTTGATTATTTTGCTAGCAATGATATTTGCATTACTTGAAACACGAAACTCGCTGTCAATATCAATGCCATAGTTTTTAAATTATGTGTCGGACGCACTGACCTCATCATTCAAGTGTATAATACAGGTCAGTGGTTGGACGTGACTTAGTATATTCTTATTCTGAAACTCTAATGAGCGGAAACGTTTTTTGTAGTTCATTAGTTCCGCTAAACCTATTATTTTTAATGGAAACTTCTTTTTAGAATTTTTATTGCTGATCTCAAATAGCAGATGGCCTAAGGTTTGAACGGCCATGGCCAGCAGTGCGATAGATGAAACCGTTGCTTTTAAATTGTAGTTCAAGCCTACACCTACCTACCTAGTTATGTAAATAATGTATCATGTTGTGGCACCGAGTTGCCGTTGCTAAATGGACCAACGAACTAAATAAGGTGGCTGGGACAAACGGATACGGGAGGCGGAGGACAGGGTGTTGTGGCGCAGGCTGGCAGAGGCCATGACAGATAATTTTTGACGTCTGACAGGTTTTGTATGGAAGAACTGTCAAAAATTTAAAATTATTCCTCAGATAAAATTATCTGGCGTTGGAAAAATCAGCCCTTAGATGACTAGCAGAAATTGAAAAGATTTTGCTTTTGCTGACGTTTTGAGGTCATTGATTTAGTTATAATCATGAAGATAACCAAATGAGTAAAATAAGGAGAAAAACGACATGCAGCAAAAAAATTAAAGTACCTATTGTTAGTACGGTCAGCAACAAAAGTCGATTAACACTTCAGTTTTTTTAAATCTCAGTTGTTTACTTGTGTTGCTGACTGTACCTAGCCGTTTGTTTTCCGTTGCATCATCGACTTCTGCTAATAATTGAATTGCCTCGCATTCTAAAGGAAAATGTTCTAAAGGAAGCTATTCAATCATAATTATTTATTTTTAGATATTATTGTACAAGGTGGCGCATCAAGGCGCAAACTGAAACCGTAAATTCATAATGAATCGAATCGAACAAAAAAAAAACTGTTTTGCACTTTTCTATGAAACCGCAATATATTTTTTTTTTTGATAACCGACTATAACTTTTTACTCTACGGCTACGCAAAATTTCTGCGGGATCTAGAATCATATGCTGCCTCCCTGTAGAGTATCCAAATATGATGTTGGTCCCATTGAGAAAGTTGTTCAGTGTTCAGTATGATGATCTGTACCACAACACAACCTTATATGACCAACCCTTCCTGATACATGGTGCACCTAATGCTGAAGTTTTTAACTTACACGAAAAAACAATAAAAATACCCGTATTATCAAACACCACCGTTGTTTTACAATAGGGATAAAAGTATACATATAAGCTTAATTATCAGTTTTTATTGTTAAAGTTGTAAAACTGTTATCAACGCTGTTAGTGTCATTTTCCGGCGAATTGGATCGTAATGAACAATAAATGTCTGCGATAATAAAGAAAATATTATCTTATCTCAGGGGCACGGCATCAAAACATGGTGTTTATCAATTGCTCTTTGCTCTCCACTTAAATAATTTTCTTTGGAATCATGATGACTTGTGAAAAAATCAGAAACCTTACTAAACATAGATAATAATATAAAAACCGACGCGCAAACTGCCGGTCCATTATGTAAAAATCTCACCGTGAAAACTTAAGTGATGTGAGTTTGTTTTTGCTAGGAATTGACAAGCCCGAAAGTCTGACAACCAGTCTTACCAAAGGGTATCGTATTACCCAGTAACTGGGTTGTGGAGGTCAGATAGGCAGTCGCTCCATGTAAAATGCTGGTATTCAGCTGCATCCGGTTAGACTGGAAACCGACCCCAACATAGTTGGGAAAAGGCTAGGCAGATGATGATGACACTATTGACGGCTCACTCCACGCTCACTTCACCTAAGTTTTCATGGTGAGATTCTTACAGAATAGCACCGCTGTAACTGTAAATTCAGCACATGATTCGAGCGAGACCCCTTAGCTTAATTAGGTGTTTTTCGTAGGTTATACAAAAATATATCAGCTGTCTCATAAAAAAACTGGCCAAGTGCGAGTCGGACTCGCACACGAAGGGTTCCGTACCACAAGGCAAAAACGCCGAAAAAAACATGTTTGTTGTATGGGAGCCCCCCTTAAATATTTATTTTATTTTAATTTTATTATTTATTTTTAAAGTTAAAATACAACTGAGTATTTTGTGAATACTTCAAGTGCCTACCTGTTGCCATTTTTGATATCGAGCAAAAAAGGGCAAAAAAATCGCGTTTGTTGTATGGAAGCCCCCCCTAAAATATTTATTTTATTTTGTTTTTAGTATTTGTTGTTATAGCGGCAACAGAAATACATACTTTGTGAAAATTTCAAGAGTAGCTACCGCGGTTCTTGAGATACAGCCAGGTGACAGACAGACACTGAACTTTACTGTGTTTTCCATAAACTTATATTTGTTTACATTCTTGGCAAATAAATCGCGAATACAGATTACATTGTATAAGATTAAACCTTAACAGTATATTTTAATTATAAGTACCTAGTACGTATGTAGCAATAAGGTGGTGCATTGTTATGTAAAAGAGCGCCTCTCGCCATCAAACGTATTTATATGTATATCATGAAATAAAATACTAAAAATTCTCTCCCCGGAGATTGGGTGCCTATTTCCCCTTCAAAAAAAAACCCCGGCACCCTATATTTTTCCAGATCTAGTTTTGTAAAGCCTCTTCCAAGTTTCGCAAAAGCCACCTGCAGGTAATTGTGTAACACACATAAAATGGCTGGTTGGTTGGTTGCTATGAAGCAATGAATAAGGAATATCCTGCAAAAACCTCCAATTGAAACCTACTCATCATCATTTCAGCCGAAAGACGTCCACTGCTGGACATAGGCCTCCCCCAAGGGGGGGGGGGGGGGCGGTTTGCCATAATCGCCACGCTTGGCAGGCGGGTTGGCGATCGCAGTATATTATGGTGGTGTAATGCATAAAGAACGCTGCTGCCCATTCTCCGGTACGATCCTTAGTCGCCTTTTACGGCACCCACGGTAAGTATGGGGTGGTGCTATTCTTTAAGTCCGCCAATTATGTTTAAGTCCTGTGTAATAGGGGACAACCCTATTGGGATCAACCGGGTGCAAGTCCTGGCGCCGAGCTGCTATAAATTTGAGGTAAAAACTCAATAATACTTTGCTGACCTTCATGCTTAGCAGTAGCGCTGGCGACCACTACACCTGCAATGAGGAACCTCCTCAAATAATTTTCGAAAACCCCATACACTTACTATTGATTCTTCATCTGCCTAGCTTTTTCCTAACTATGTTGGGGTCGGCTTCCAGTCTAGCCAGGTGCAGCTGAATACCAGTATTTTATATGGAGCGACTGCCTATCTGACCTCCACAACCCAGTTACTGGATAATACGACACCCCTTTGTAAGACTGGTTGTCAGATTTTCTGGCTTCTGACGACCCGTAACGACTGTCAAAGATCCACGAATTACAGCTGGGACCAACGGCATAGCGTGCTTTCAAAGACTCGGAGGGGTCTTGGTATTTAAAGATGGTCACCCATCCACGGACTAACCGCGGCAAGCGCAGCTTAACCTGATCGATCGAGCCGTGCGGCTGATATTACTTTACCCACAAGCCCCGTAGTAACTAACTATCATTGGAGAAAACCATTCATAATAAATGGATTCTGAATTAACATAAAAATACTGAAAAGTCTAATATTTAAACTCAAGCGTTAATAAAATGATCGCTTATCACAAACTATTATGCAATTTAAATATGTGACAAGCAGATAAACTAAGCTATGTCAATGACTTCTTATATCTTTCTTCTTATATCTAATTTATATACTTTATCCTGCTTGTACGTCGAACTTTGAAGATTATGTAGGTTTGTGTACTCAATGTTCATTTTTTCGTTCTGAATATTAGTAGGTATATTTATTACGTTATCCTGCTTCTACGTCAAACTTTGAAGATTATGTAGGTTTGTATGTACTCAATGTTCATTTTTTCGTTGTGAATATTAGTAGGTATATTTATATACTTTATCCTGCTTCTACGTCAAACTTTGAAGATTATGTAGGTTTGTATGTACTCAATGTTCATTTTTTCGTTCTGAATATTAGTAGGTAGGTAACAAACAAAAGAGAAATGTTCTTTAGAATAATTTCAGGGACCACAGTTCGATACATTACTTACATACACTCGTACATAGTCAATGATTTAGAAGATCTTAAAACTGCTTCCTTAATTAATCAATCGTTTACTTCTTACTTCAAGCTTCTCGTAACTGGCAAAATGTTGGTGGGTGTTCCTACAACAGCCGATCACCATGAGATCTCAAGTGAAGAGAGCTGTCAGATGCGGTGCTATTCTGTAAAAATCTCACCGTGAAAAGTTAGGTGATGTTGAGGGTGGAGTGAGCTGTCAATAGTGAGAATTCCTAGCAAAAACAAACTCACTTCACCTAAGATTTCACGGTTAGATTTTTACAGAATCGTCCGGGATACTAGGGATTGCCACTATTAACAGCTCACTTCACCTGTGTTCTCACGCTTAGATTTTTACCGAATAAACCACCAGGTAAACCTCTGCCTAACCCTACCAGACGTGATGTTTATTTTATTATTTCAATACTCAATACATTTATTTATATTCCACAATGTGAACTTAGGTGGTAGTGGTTTTACAAACACATGATCACTGTGGACCCTGTCGAGCATAGGAAAGTGTATTTCTGCGCTATCATCAGTGAATAGCAGGTAGGTAGGTATCATAGGGACCATAAGGTCGTTTATGTAGACTAGGACGAGCGTTGGGCCCAGAACGCTCCCCTGTGGCACTCTCCCCTTTTAAAATCTCCTGTTTTAAATTATTCAAATTTTCTTCTTCTCTTTTACCTACATCTAAAATTCACGAACCACGCGGGCGTTATTTATATGACTTGTAGAATTTTACTTGATTACGAACATGTATATCATGACGTTTACGTAACTAGTAAGATGGATAATGTATACATACCATAATCAGCCTATAATGTTCCCACTGCTGGGACACAGGCCTCCTCTCGGTGAGAGGGAGTGGGCCGTATTCCACCACGCGGGCCCAGTGCGGATTGGCAGATGTCACATGTCTTCGAATTTTTGGTTCTTGGACATGCCGGTTTCCTCACGATGTTTTCCTTCACCGTTTTGAGAGCAGTGGTGATGAAATAATTTACACAAAGTAAAGCGCCTGTCTGGGTTCGAACCTACGACCTACAACTCGTAAGTCGCGGCCGTTACCACTTGGCCACCACTGCTCCACCACCAATGGTGCACCAATGGTGCACCAGTGGTGCACCACCTGCTGCACCACTGCTCAATGTATACATAGTGTAGCGTAAATAGTGGTCAACCGTGAAGGATTCGATATACTAGATAATTTACTATAAGATATTACAATTTTGTAACCATTTTAGTAGCACATTTTTTTTTTTACAAAAATCGTTCTTTAATTTGCATGTCAAGTGAAAAAATTGGGTTAAAATAGACAAGAACTAACTTTAACTTCAAAAGCTCAAAATTTACATTAAAAAAAACATAATTTTACAGGATAGCTCTAGTAAGTATTTAACAGTACCTAATTAACAGAAGTCAAAATAAAAAAAAATCGTTTTTGATGAAACTACTACCAAATTTGTAACAAAAGGTAGAAATTTCGTAAATAAAATGCAAAAAATATATATTTTCGGAACCCTTGGATAAAAATGGTTAAAATTGTAATCATCATCATCATCATCATCATTTCAGCCGAAAGACGTCCACTGCTGGACATAGGCCTCCCCCAAAATTGTAATATGTTACTGTAAATTATCTGGTAGGTATATAGAATCCCACTATTTACGCCACACCCTGTATATTTTTCTGTACTTATAAGGATGATTTCCACCAAACGCCTCGCACCGCATCGGATCGGAACGGATTTTACAATCTCTAAACGATATTAAATCATGTACACATTATTTAAAGTATTTGTGTGTATCTACAACGTTACATGAGAACAACGCATCACACTTGTCCTTAGGCATTTTATTTCCTCTGCTTGCAATTTTGACAACATTGTTTTGCTCATTTTTAAAACAACATTAATTATTATTTGATAAAAATTATATCTTGCGATTTAATTAACGTCTAAAAAGATTTTGCATTGTCATAATAATCACACGATCAAACAACGCTGTTTTTTTGCGAATTTTAAAGCAATCTCCAAAATATGTTTATTGTTATCACTACGAAAATAAGTCATTTATTTTTATTTTTTTATTTATTTTTTTAAACACTTTATTTATCCTTGGTGGGACTGGAATTAAAACTGCATGGAATAAAGTAACGTAAAAGTTTACCTCCTACCTCGATAGATGGCGTTAGGATCGAATTAGATCGCGCTATGGTTTCGTTACCGCGTTTAGGTTGGGTCGACCAAAAAAATTATAGCAAGCTAACTTTGCGCAGAGGCAATATCGTAACCAATGAGGTTAATCCGAGGTGCGATTATTGCTAGTTGAAAACTTTACCAATACCCCGCCGTGTGGACGTGAAATACCGTCCGCGTTGGCAATTTTTGAACGGCCGTAATTGGCCTTATAATTTCCTAGTAATCTAATGCAGTATCTTCTATCGTAGTATTTAGTAACGACAAAAACATCATAGTGAATCTAGTACCGGAAGGCGGGGATGTATTTATAAATTATGTTGATGGTATCCCTTCGTATCAAAAAGTCCTAATAACAAACGACCTATTCGTAAAATTTTCAGCAGAGACAGTCATCGATTTTCCTCTGTGACTAACAAACTGATAAGGTTTGCATTTATACGATTGTGTATTATTTTGATAACTACTTATATAAAATGCTACTGCCGCAGATTAAATAATAATACTACGTCTACAGCTCAACAATCTTCTATCTATAATATAAAAATGAATCGCTGAATGTGTTGCTAAGCGCAAATCTCGAGAACAGCTGAACCGATTTCGCTAATTCTTTTTTTAGAATTTTCCTTGAGAGAAAAATTTAATATATCTATGGGAGTAGGGTAGGATTGGTGTAGGAGTAAAGTAGGAGTAGGTAGGTTAGAAGTAGGGTAGGGTAAGGGGTAGGTCACCACGCAAACGAAGTAGCGCCGGGTAGCTAGAAATATTTATAATTATGGCAAAACAACGTTTGCCGGGTCAGCTAGTATTATAAAACCGGCCAAGTGCGTGTCGGGCCACGCACAGTATAGGGTTCCGTAGGAGCCCGTTATCACAATGTAGTACGATTCTGTTGTTCTTTATTCTGAATATAAAAAAAATCATAATTTGTTTTTCAATGCAAGTCTTTACGCGTTATAAACAAGCAACTACTTCATCTTAGTCACTTTAAAAGATTAATGCTAAGGATTTTGGTATTTGGTACAAAATTATCCAACACCCAAGTTCAACGACTATTACTGATAAAATAATAAAGTTATCTTAACCGCTATAGTTTTCCTTTAAAGTTCATGAAATGCACTATCATCGTAAATTTTCCCAAATTTTTCATGCCAGCAGTTTAGGTTTTAGAGGGGGGGGACGCCCTACTGGAACAAAAATTTTCACTTTGAAGTTGCACTATCATCGTGCATCGTGAATTTACTATCATCGTGGTTTTAGAGGGGGGGGGGGGGTGGGGGGCTACTGGCAGCTCATTTCTCTACTGACCGCCGTTGCGCATCAAACAATTTTGTATGCTACCATAAATTGGATATAAAAGCGGGTAATGTCGTACTTTCATAGGAAATTAAAATTATCCATTTATTTTGTGGGGTTTTTGTTGTACTTTGATTTTCTGCTCAGTTTTGAGGTTAGTTTTGTAACAAATCTTCCAGCAAAAAAACAGTAATTTAAAACAATATGATTTGATTCACATAAAACAACAGAAAATAGTTCCAATAAATCAACGAATGATCCCAATTAAATAATATTACAAAGGTAGGTCATGCTAAATGTAGGTTTTGATAGGAAATAGAAAATAAAAATGCTTGAATATAGGAATGCAATAGTTTCATTGGTCCATATTATCATCATATTCATAAAATATGTCGTCTAAAAGCGGAGCCGGTGGCTCCACAGACCTAAATCGAGCCCAACTAAGATACCACAAAATGGTCATAATGAGAGCACATCATCCCATTGTCTGATTACCCACCAAACAATTGCAATAATAGCTATTAATATCACCTACTGAACTCAGTAGGTGATAAGGTTAGGCTTACATTTTAATTAATAAGTAACTACTTATTAATTAAAATGTAAGCCTAACCTTTGTCCCATTGCCATTGCCATTGTAACCATTGCCAGGATCGCCCAGAGGACACGGTGGAGGTCTGCCCCGCTTGGGCGGAGCACCGCCGTGTCCTCGTAGAGGCGATCGGCAGCGACGGCGACCTCTCGCGTCCGGCCCTGGTGCAAGCCATGGTCCGGGGCGAGAGGGAGTGGGAGGCAGTCACCTCCTTCTGCGAAGCAGTCATGCTAGCGAAGGAGGTGGCGGGACGGTTCAGGGAGAGAGCCTCCCGTCTCAGCCGCCGCGGGGGACGCCCCAGGCGTCGGGAGCCGCGTGACGACTCCCGGCCACCGTAGGCGCGGGCCTGCGGGCGGTGAGTAATGGGTAGCTCACCGTCCGATCAGGACCAGGCCCGTGCCGGACGGCGCGTACGTGTTCCACGCGCGCCTCAAAGAGATGTCAGCATCGAGGAGGGGCCCCTTAGGGCCGAAGCTTGCCGGGTCAGCGGGATTGTCCGAAAGGGTTACCGCTGGCCCGGAACATAAAGGGCTAAGGAAGGAACACGGGTGGGTTTTAGTCAGTAAGAGTCTGACACTCCCTTCCGCTCCACCCAGAGCGGGAGGAGTCATTTGATGATTTCCCATCCGCTAAAAAAAAAAAAAGCCTAACCTTTGTGCTGAAATGTCGTGATTTAATTCTTCCCCTTACTAAATACGTGTCCGTTCCCAGTACCAACGGCAAGTCAACCTCAATGTCTTTTGCTAGTTCAATTTCGCATATTTCGTTCCTACTTATGCTCCCAATAATACGACTAACATCTAAAAATAAATATAATAGATATATCATATTCAGTAAAGAAATTGATCTTAGCATTAGTTTAATAGAAAATATACATATTGTATTAGTTTAATAGATAATACACATATTGTCACAGAGGCAAAAGTCACAAACAAAATCAAATCAAACTAAGAAAAGTATAACTGACTAACTAAGTATATACTTAATTCTCATCTCATCATCTTCCTCTTAGCGTGTCGATAGCAATCTAAATGGACTCGGCCCAGAATTCAGCTACTTGTTTGCCGCCATCACCAGCGTCCTTCAGTTCCAGTAACGTGCAGCAGACGGGACACGATATTAAGTGTCCCATAGTTTGTGGAACAGCACAACATTTACACTCCAAGGCGGAGTCGTCTATGAATCTCCACCTGAACAGGTTTTCCTTACTTCGGCCAACCGTGGTCCCAAGGTTACCCAAGGTAACCCATGTCCTGGTAGGAGCTCTTCAGCCGGTGGAACGAATGGTTTGGGTAAGGAAGCACTGTGTCGCCACAGCTTCAGTCTTTATTGTGATCGTTCGCAAGTGAGTGGTACAACACACTTTCCTACTTTCTCATCATGATGCATTTAAATGTATATTTTGAATATAGTTAAACAGCTTCTAGTATTAGCTGTAAACAACAAAATACAAATGTGCTGAAAGACTTCCATTATATCCGTTGCCTCTCCGACTTGATGACGGGGTAGACACAACTCCCACAGCGTGACATTTTTAACGAAATCATTGGTGATTTACTGCACTGAGAACACAAGCCGTAGTCGTAAAAACGTTCTACACAATCCACATCACAGAAACAGTACAATGGTCTCTATAAGAATTCTTGACCGTGCAGAAATCTGAAGACTCAACTGGACACGATGTTAACGCAATGATAAGTTATTTTTTAGCACAATAACTATCAATACACAAGTAAAAACAATGTTCGCTGCGGAGTGCTGGTCGGCAGGTCTGCCGACATGAGATGTTTTGTTTGACAAATAATTATTGACAGTGAGTGACACTTTTGACACTTTTGGCAGTTCACCTTTCACATTGCCCGTGATAGTGTTACCAACAGTTAATCTTAATCACCCTGACCATGTGATTTGTCAATAATAGAAATAGTTTTAATTAGTAAAGTAATGTAATTACACTAACAAGTATGGACAAATAATTAGTCTGAAATAAATGGATTTAATTTATTGAAGTGAAACTTCTTTACGCACGCTTGACTAGGGGAGTAAGCTGGCGAACGCGTGACGTAAGCGTTACGAAAAGTGTGATCGGGCAAGGCGAACGGAAGTTAAGTGGGGGATATAAGCAAGAGACAGCAGTGCGCGCGCACATTTTCTTTCTCTCTTTAAGTTTCTTCAAAATAATAAAAAACGAGTGTGCTTATGACCACACGACTGAAGAGTCGTGTGGTCATAAGCACACTCGTTTTTTATTTTTTTAAAGATGTTAAAAATATATAATTATATTAAGTTGATTATGTTAATTAAAAAATAATAAGGAGGACAAATGATAAAAAAACACTTTTACACGTCAAACATATTTTTTTAAACTAGATGAGAAGGGCGTTTCCTATCTGACAACTCTGAGAAGAAAGGCCGAAAGAAACTCAGAGGTCACAATCTCTTTTAAAGCCCAGACATAATCTTGGTCAGATCATGTGCAGACCATGTATAAAGGTGTCTGAAATGTTCTTTTGGGAAAAGAACCACACAGATTGAGTGGACCTGTCCAGTCAGTGCTCCCATTTGTCAGTAAACGTGCAGCTCAACGTAGAACTTAAGGAGCTCAACGATTCGACGAACAATACCAAAGAAGGGACATTTGGGTAGGCCGTATAAATTAGGTACTCCAACTGCCAGATCATGACTAAAACGGAATCAATGACCCAGGAAGAATGTCATAGTTGAAATTATTTTTAAAACTCAGCGTCTGTCTTTATACTAAGCGTTAAGACCGATTATGGGGAGGTTCTTAAAATTGGCAACACTGCTTTTACAAAAATACTCCATTTAAAAAAGTATGCAATAAAATCGAATTAATAACTAATTAAACACAAAATATTAACCTCACATACGATTTCAATCAACTGAACTCAGAAAAGATAAAAAAATATTTTATAATTTATAAGTATATTTTTATGGCCATACTCTATTGCTTTAAAGCGGTACTGGTTATGGGCAATTTCCTTTGCACTTTAAAGTTTAATATTTCGTAAATGGAGCATTAAATCGAAAAATAATTTTAGCAACCCCCAAGTCATTTTAGAAGACCTATTCAGCGATACCGCACACGATGCGGTAGACGACGAATAAAATATTCATCCCCACTTCACATGTAGGGGAGCTACCCTAAAAAAAAATATTCTGCAAAATTTTATTTTACCACTTTGTCGGCGTAATTGATATACGCACTCCTATAAAATTACAGCTTTCTAGTACTAACGGTCCCTTAGCAAAACCTCGGACAGACAGACAGTCGGACGGACATGACGAAACTATAACAAAGAAAATTAAACTCACACTCTTTATAAATAGGGTTAACAGTCGTAAGCACGCATCCTGCTTGCAAGCTCCCGAACGCCACGACCGGGAACTCGGGGCAATTCGGCAACATAACTGCCACGACATCTCCAGGCTTCAAACCGAACTTCTTTAGTAGTGAAGTCGCGAAGATTGATATGTTTTTTTCCAGCTGCGCGTAAGTGTAGTTCTTCTGTGTTTCTGCACTCTCCTGAAAAGAAAAAGAAAAGATTTTGAAGTTGAATTTGATCCTAGCTTGGTAATGAATCACCAAGCCATAGTTATCACCGTTACACACGCGTGATGGATTATGATACATTTCCTCATACAGAGAGAAGACAGATAAGAAGCCTATAAGAAGAGAGACAGATAAGAAGCCTATAAGAAGACAGCTAAGATAGGCCTATACTATAATGTTCCCACTGCTGGGACACAGGCCTCCTCTCTGTGAGAGGGAGTGGGCTGTAATCCACCACGCGGGCCCTGTGCGGGTTGATAGATGTCACATGTCTTCGAATTTTTGGTTCTAGGACATGCCGGTTTCCTCACGATGTTATCCTTCAACGTTTTGAGAGCAGAGGTGATGGAATAATTTACACAAAATAAAGCGCCCGTCTGGGTTCGAACCTACGACCTAAAACGTGTAAGTCACGGTCGTTACCACTGGGCCACCACTGCTATAGCAGTTGGGACATAATAGTTATTAAAAAGTAATTAACCCCATCCGAAGAAAAATGTTTAATTGTTGACAGTCCAGTCTTTCAGAGACAATGATATCTGACGTTGGAAAGATCAAACTTATTCTGATAAATCTATTGACGGCCAGAGTAAATGGCGGTTTGTCATTTCCTTGCAAGAAATTAAAGTAGAGTACAGTCTCAGATTGTGACAAGTCAAACACACACGTAGTTAATCCTAGCACAGGTTTTATCATCCCAAACGAGATAAGAACGAGCCTAAGTTATGTCATGGGATTTTTAAATGGAATTTCGACATGGTAACACTATAATGTAATCTTAGTAATCAGATATATATAGTAGTAAAACAGACAGTCCTTAAACAGATTCCGGACCCAGGTTGGCCGAAGCAAGGAAAACCTGTTCCGATGGAAATTCATTGACGAGTCCGCCTTGGAGTGCAAATGCGGTGCTGTTCCACAAACGTTAGGACACTTAATATCGTGTCCTGCGTGTCCTGTCGTCTACACATTGCAGGAACTGCTGGACGCTAGTGATGGTGCCAAACACGTAGCCGAATTCTGGTCCATTTATATTGTCATCGACACGCTAAGAAGAAGAATATAACGCTAAGAAGAAGAAAGATGTATTTTTTTTATTGCTGCATGGGTCAGTTCTTGACCTCGATCACTCCTGATGAAAGCGATGGATGAGGTCTATGATGGAACGAGCGTGCCCAAAAGATGCCTAAGGCACTGGAACTCCCACGCATCGACGAAACACAGCAGGCTGCTTGACGCCGGACTCCGGTGGGAGGGTGGTCGCAAACCAGGCGGGCGTTTGCCCTACCACCACAAGTGAAGAATTGGCCAGTCAAATCAAAAGGCGTTGGGTGTGACTGTCTAGGATGCGCCGAGCGCTCGGTTCAGTTGAGTAACTGGCGGAACAAACTGCGCTACACGAGGCGGCTTCTTCATGCATCCCAAATAATATTTAGTAATGTATATTTATATGTAGGGAGTAATCTTCAGAACCACTAATCCGATTCCAAAAATTCTTTCACTAATGGGAAGCTACAGTATCGCCGATTGTAAGGCCCGGTTCCTACTTTTCGTGACAACAGATTATCGTGTCGTTTAAAGCGGCTTGTACCTATATTTAAATGGAGGCGTTCACATATAGGACTACACGATTAACTATCGTCGATGACTTTTATTTGCACTGACAACAGACTTATGGTGACGACAAATCATGTGTCGTTATTGCGACTATTTATCGAAGCCACGTATCACACATACGTACACACGTTCATACCACTACTGATCTTCAAGAGAACGTAGAGGCAACTAATGTGTAAACGACAAGGCGACTGCTGTGGACAGTAAAAATGTCGTCACGATCCAATAGGAATAGCTAGATACGACAGTCGTTCAACGATATAATATGTCGACGACACAGTGACAATAAACAGTCGATATAATGGGAACAGCTAAAGACGCCAGTCGTCCAACGATAAATTAGTCGTCACGACATAATGGGAACGTCCCCTAATAGGGTAATTACATTTTATGTTAAAACAATAGTCACGCAGACGAAGTCGCGGGCAGAAGCAAGCTATGAATAACCATCAAATCTTATTTCAAGTAAGTTGTCATGTATAGAAAGAACATAAAGCGCAACATTACTTCTGCAATACTATAACTACACAGAACACGGTACAAAATAAGACTCCCTGAAGCATGAAAAACGTGCCACAGATGGCACAGACCATACCTAATCAGTTAAATAACAACTGTCTGCGCTGGCGCTGTTGATTGCTTCGCACAATGAACCGGCAACCAATAATAAATTATCATGTTGACGTCGACAATCATGACATGACCAATGCAGTTTTATCGAGACAGTAGGCTTTCGTGTAAAAACCATGATCATAGCCTAGGAAATTGCTAAGCACACTGCTTATCAAAGTTTTGAGTTTGACAGTCTTTATAGCTTGTCTCAATAGAGACATGGTGGTATGTGTACAGTGGGCTGCATCAATTGGGTACCTACCCCAGTTGTATGAAAATTTTAATACGACTGGGGTACTCAATTGATGCAGCCCACCGTACATACTGCATGAGGTGGTTTAGGTTCATCACAATCCACACTTAATATTATAAATGAGGCGATAACTCTGTCTAGGCAGACAGAAATACTGCCGCATTTATGACCTAAAGCGCGGTCACCATAGAAAAGAAAGAGAAGCGCTATGACACAACGCTGGTAATTTATTGCAAAATATGAATCAATTATCTATTTACAAAAAATCTATGGTTTTGACTAAAAAATTAAAACACTAGTTCTTTAGTATGTTGCTTGTAGAATATCCTGACAAAAAATCAGAATGGTTATTGGTTATATTAGTGTGTTTTTTATTGTAAAAAGAAAGTTTCTAGAGGTATCTTCATGATTTTTTTCTATCGTATCAAATTAGTTGTATTATGTTTTCAACACACTATCTACCTAGCATTAAGTATATCCTGAAAAATATCATATATTTTCCTGGCTTTGTTTACAGTAGTCGATCATATACTTTAATTGTTTCTAAAACGTGCGTTTTTTGCGTTTAGGTCCTGTATGGCATACCTACATGTCCGCCATATTACTATTTTTCAAAATGGCGGCCACGCTTGTTAATTTTATTAACCTAATCGATAGCTGTCAAAAATGCAAACAGAAAATATAATAAGACCTAACCCCGTAAAGTGTCCATGTCACTGACGGAACGTCACGCCCATAAATATATGAATTTTTACATTTCTAAGGTCACGACTAACGACTGACTGGATTTGGAGGTCGTACACGGATACACTGTGACCTGCGGGCTAATTGCGTAACAATCTATCAGTAGCAATGGGTTTCATTTTGACAGTTCAACAACATCCATTGCGTTGTTTATGTTGTTCAGCAGACACATTTTTCGAATTTAAGAAGTAATAGATTAGCAATGGGTTTCACTTTGACAGTTCAACAACATTTATTTATTTATTTATTTTAAAACACATACACTATCATCACAGGCTTACCTAATACAATAGTGCACGCAAATTTTAGTAACAACAAGGTATAAGATAGACTAAAAAAGAAATACAAAATAAAAACAACAGATCAGATACAAAATCAGAAAAATATATGATATTCTTCAAGATAGATAGATAGTGTGTTGAAAACATTATACAACCAATCTGATACGATAGAAAAAAAAATCATCAAGATTCCTTCAAAAACTTTCCTTTTACAACAAAAAACATAGCAATACACATACAATCATTATGACTTTGTCAGATTATTCTACAAACAACTTACCAAAGCACCAGTGTTTTAATTTATTAATCCAAACGATAGATTCTTTGTAACTAGATAATTGCTTCATATCTTCCAATAAATTACCAGTGTTGCGTCATCGCGCCTCTCTTACTTTTCTATGCAGTCCGACAAAGACGACGCTTTAGGTAATGTAGTTGCCTTAACCAAGAGTAATCTTACAAAATGCGGCCATTGAGGTATAAAGTACTTACGTACTAGAGCTGACATTGCGAACAAAATATGTTGTACAGCGTGGCAACGCACGTTTTATAGAAAATACAATAAACTTACCGGTGAAACGTCACTCCTTGACTTTTATTCAATTTTCTAGAGTGGTTTGAACAGTATCTCAATACACACGAAGGCATTTTTAGAATTAACTGTATCAGTGCTACGTGTCACGTCGCGACAAGCGTCCGGCGCAGACTAAGGACTTCTGGTCCATGGACCACAAAGCGTGCTACAAATTATCGATTCGCGGCGGCCACTCTAGTACGTAAGTACTTATATCTCAATAAATGCGGCCCTTGTGAATTCACTCAGAGTACAGTTGAAGCAGTCAATCTGTTGCGATACCGCATGTGTACGCAGCGCGCGCGTCAGCGGCGCGTGCAGCAGCAGGTTGGTGCGAGCGAACATACATTACGTTGTTTACGTTGTTCAGCAGACACATTTTTCGAACTTAAGAAGTAATAGATTAGCAATATCCTTCAAATGATTTAGATCAATAGTGTGTTACGCAATTAGAGCATAGCTCAAGCTATCCTTCAATGTTATCTCTCTCATGAAGTATAGTGATAGCGTGTTAGTCTGCAATTAATTGTCTAGACTAGAGTGGGTAACCTAGATAAAGAGAGGACTTGATAGCGAAAAGTCTATTAATTAGAGATGATTCAGTTAGCTAATCTAATCACAGTGCAGTCTTGAAAGACTCGTGAAAGACGTGAAAGACTCGTGGCTAAGAACTGCAATGTTGAACTGCGCTGGCCGTGATCAGTCCTAGGTTGTTTGTTGACAGCGAGACCTAGCTGCTCTATTTCATGACTTTAGATTTTTGGTCCTCTGCTCCTGAGGCCTATTTAATTTTTATAAAACAGACAGGCGAAAATCCTTTCTTTTGTGCTGTTTCTGCATGCTTTATTAAATAAAACCGGGCAAGAGCGAGTCGGACTCGCGCACCAAGGGTTCCGTAACATCCGGGTTTATGCATAAGGTTTATGTTTATGAAATTAAATGTTTTTTTTATTTTTGAGTTGATTGAATGAATGGTAAATTGCGGTTTACGATTTATCACGTATTAAAAAAAACTACTTACCAGATCTCGTTCAAACCAATTTTCGGTGGTAGTTTACATGGTAATGTACATCATATATTTTTTTTAGTTTTATCATTCTCTTGTTTTAGAAGTTACAGGGGGGGGGGGGCACACATTTTACCACTTTGGAAGTGTCTCTCGCGCAAACTATTCAGTTTAGAAAAAAATGATATTAGAAACCTCAATATCATTTTTGAAGACCTACCCATAGATACCCCACACGTATGGGTTTGAAAAAAAAAAATTTTGAGTTTCGGTTCTAAGTATGGGGAACCCTAAAATTTATTGTTTTTTTTTTCTTGTTTTGTGTGAAAATCTTAATGCGGTTCACAGAATACATCTACTTACCAAGTTTCAACAGTATAGTTCTTATAGTTTCGGAGAAAAGTGGCTGTGACATACGGACGGACAGACAGACAGACGACAGACTGACAGACATGACGAATCTATAAGGGTTCCGTTTTTGCCATTTGGCTACGGAACCCTAAAAATCGTCGTAAAAATGTGTCAACTTTGAAACTTATGACAAATATGTTGCGTTGCCAGTTTGTTTTTTTTTTTTAAATAGGGCCCTGGTTGTTATGGAACGTTATACCTACCGCATGCAGTTGTTAATACTCAAAAGACATGACGTCAAACTTGGATTTACTTTAGACTCATCGTCACCAATTGCGCCTTTTCTTGTGTGTTGAATGTGACTCTTTTTTATCGGACGCCATTCACGTACCACGATCCAAAGTAGCCACATTACCAATAGGGTCTTTGAGGGGTTTTCTTTGGGGTTTTATTTTATTTTACAAAATGAACCCTAAAAACTAAACAATATTTTTACACTGACCCTGAACCTGCCGGCCAAAGTCTACGCAAGCACACAATTGAGTATGTCAACATTCAATCATGACTGTTGACTGTTCCAATTTACATAGCAAAAATGACCCACACAAAAAGCACTTTGTACACACCATCGATCAATGTTACACTGGATGTGGTCTATTGACTAAGGGTTCTGATTAGTTACCAGGCCATTTGAAGTTCGGAGTCCATTGGTAGACTAGGTATTGTGAAGCCACTTCTAGTAATTTAGTTAAATAATAGTATCGATGTGGATACGTAGTTGAGAATCCGAGATTGTCGGCCAATGGGCTGATAGTCAAGAGCCTTGACAAACATCTCGAGAGACCCTTGATGCAGGCTTAAGAGCGTTTACGCCGTACTGCATTTCATACAAACTTTCAAGCCCTTATTTTTCGAAACGAATGAACCGATTTTAATGAAACTTCATACGCATAAGCAGGATACAAAGGTCCAAAAAGTTACTTACTTACTTATAGGCAATAAGTATCTATGAATAATATTTTACTATGTTCCATCATTTATGCAAATTGTGAGATTCTGATTAGATTTTACCTAAGTACATAAGTATCTACACATTATATTTACTAAACTGTAATTCAATAGATGTCATTTCTGCATGTAGTGGCTAACCTATATCGCACCTCCGCTCAAATAATGTCACAACTCACAACAAATTAAATACTCTTTTATTGCATTTGTTTCAGAAAAGTTCAAAATCTTATGGTTATGGTTTAAATATTTATCCCCAGATGGCACTAGTGTCATTATAATGTCAAGTGAAAAAAAAACGTTAGAAAAAAATTACAAACGCGTTTTTCTCGAAAGTTTTCTTTTTGACTTACAACACTATTTAGGCGGAGGTGCGATATGTATATTGTGTTATTACGCTACAACGTTTGCTTATGAACTTAACTCGATGTTAATAAATTCACAAGTCACAATATTATTCACGGTCATTGCATAAAATTCGTTGTTTACCGTGAAACATCGTCTAAAGTTTATCTAGGTATACTTCGCCAATGAAACATTCAGATAAGTCACGCCTAATATTTAACAGGAAAAACTGATATTAATGATCACCCTATCAGTGTTACCAGCTTACTGTCCCCTTCAGGGCTGCCAGCAAAGGCCACTATTTGCATAGCATTGATGAACACATTTACATTGCATGCTGGCGATTTCAGACCTTATCATCATACAATTAGTTTGCATCTCCGATGGCAATATATTTAAAAAAAAAACTGGCCAAATGTGAGTCGGACTCTCACACGAAGGATTCCGTACCACAAGGCAAAAACGCCGAAAAAACACGTCTGTTGTATGGGAGCGGTTGTTGTTATAGCGGCAACAGAAATAGGTACATCATCTGTGAATATTTCAACTGTCTAGAGATATAGCCTGGTGACAGACGGGCAGACGGACAGTGGAGCCTTAGTAATAGGGTCCCGTTTTTCCCCTTGGGTACGGAACCCTAATAAGCGACAACAAAAGTCATTCATTCAAATTAGGCTGAAAATCAGCAGTTTTTGAAAGTCAAAATGACACAAAACAGTCCCCCAAAACGCCCGCTCTTCACAACTTCCCAGTGCTTTAGCTAGGAAGAAGAAGTGGCCCAACAATCGCCCCAGCAACACAGCTCTCTGAACTTGATTCTACATAATAGCATTTATGATGCCTCTGGTATTGTAGATGTCATGTTCGTGAACGGGCGCCGTCAGTAGGGACTGGTCATCTCTTTGCTGCCATGGCTTAATTTAATTTAATTTAATAGGTATTTTAATTGTTTTTTTTTACCCGACTGCGTCAGAAGGAGGGTTATGTTTTTCGAGTGTATGTATGTATGTATATATGTATGTATATTTCTTTGGCACGCTCTGTAGCCTAAACGGCTTGATCGATTTCAGCTTGAGAGGTGCCGTTAGATTCGTCTTAATTGTGATAGTGACACTGGGTATATCAAAATTGAAAAAAAAATTTAAATGGCTGATTTTTGGCGCAATATGTCTTCAAAAAAAATTTTTTTTTCTCGAAACCTATCGAGAGGGGTATCAAAATAAAGGGTTTTAAAAGGTGATTACAAAATATACTGGATGATTTTTTTTATCGTCTCGAAATTTTTACACGGTGTTCTACCCATGAATATGAACAACTTTCACTATGGGACCAACTCTGAAATCTCGAAAAAAAAAATCCGCTGTTTCATACATTTTGGTCAAGTAGGTACTGAACTTTTGTATTAAACAGCTGATTATTTTTTCGTGATTTCGGAGTTGGTCCCATAGTGAAAGTCGTTCATATTCATGGGTAGAACACCGTGTAAAAATTTCGAGACGGTAAAAAAAATCATCCGGTATATATAACCTATATGGTTAAAAGTAAGACGCTTTTAACGTTCTGCATCGTTCTCACATGCATAATTTTTAACATGAATGATGTAAACAAGACATTGTAACCATATATTATTTTGATTTAAAAGAGTGTCCATGGAGTTTCTTGCCCGTTCTTCTCCATAGATACCTACGCTTTGGAATGGGCAACTAGCTTCATCTTTCTGACTGACCGACCCCTTGACAATTCAAAAGTGCATGTAATTGGTATAATTGAAATAAATGCTTTAAGTTTGAGTTTGATTTTGATGTCGATAGACGGTACTGTCCACATGAGAGAAGCCGTTGGCTTGTCTAACATTGCCATTCAATTACACAAAAAAAAAACAAACTAGATTTTCATCTAGCAATGCAACCTTATCCTAGTCCTAGTGCAAATGCATCAACAGACATCCACCTTGGTTCAAAATCTAGTATTACCGATTTAGGTAGGTACGTCAATGACGACTATGAGTGGATAGTGCACTATAATTTGCTGCACTAGATTGGAATAAGCTAGGTGTACCTATAGTACTCTGATAACATGTTACTCGGTCAGTGTGCATTCTATGATTGGCACAAACAAAGAGAGACTTATCTGTAGATAGACCTATCAATGGATAGAATTATCAAAGGATAGACCTATAAATGGATAACTTTTAATGGATAAACATAACATAACAACACGCCTGTATTCCCCGAAATAATAATAATTAAATGGAAGTAATAATTAAATGGAAGTAATAAGAATGGATGTGGAAACAGTTAGAAGAGGCATTTGTCAAGAGACATGCTGAATGGAGAGACATACTTTATTATCATACAACAGAGAAATCAATTTGAAAAAAAACAGTGGCACTCCGGGAGTGCCGACAGAAGTGAAAACAAAACACAAACAACACTTTGCCATCACTCACTGACATATAGGATATACATTAAAACCGAGTACATCCCGAGGACAGCTGAACACATGCAAAGCGGGTATTTATTTAATCGTCTTGTTAAATACAAAACACGCGCGGTGTCGCTTACGGTAACAGTGTCGCGAGTTCAATGGTTTTTTCCCATCTCAAAAAATGCCCAACGCGCCTAAAGAAGTTTTCACTTCAGCAAAGAGGCTTATATTAAATCCCCGTTTATAGGGTTAGACACAGGCAGAAGAGATAGTCGGGCAGAAAATTGAAGCTAGTTGACAGTTCCAATGCCAAAGCATACCTACTATGTTTCATAAGGAGCTTACAGTTAATTGAACCCATTGCGCTAAATAGTAACACTTTCAATAGAAGATGAATGCGCGGTAGTGATAAGATAAGATAAGATAAGATAATTTTTTATTTGTCCAAAACATGAGTATACACACACACATAGCATGCAAGTTGTTACATGAAAATTATAATTATGACAGTCATGTTTTGCCTGAGCGGCGTACAAATATAGTGAAGATTGAAGTTCGTGATTTACTTATAGAAATGTAAACGTCAGAAGGGCTTTATCAATAAGGGACCAACTATTCCTAATATCTGGACTGCTTAATAGCAGTATTTTCGCTTTCAATGAAATAATTGTCCAAACATAGGCCAATCCCAAGCACCACCACAGCGTGGTTCCCACGTCCAGCGGATTCCCGCAATCTTCGCCAGATTGTTAGTCTATCTACATTATAGCGCGGAAAGTCGGGCCTGAACAATTTCAATACGATACCTTAACTATTATTACACAGCACAGCATAACTAATAGTACTTAGTAGGTACCTATTACGACAGAACTTTAACGGTTTTCGCTCCATTGCTGGCTTTGTTTGCAAGCAGAAGAAGCAGTTCAATAAAAGTCTATACTGATAAAGTCAATGGACATTAAAGTCTGTCGAACTACGATTACAGCATTGCAAAATCTGCTGTTACATTTTAAACTTTATTGCTGTAAGGTTCATTGTGTCTAGGCTAAAATTCAGTGTGCAGATTTAGAGTGACATGGACGTGCATTGTTTTTGCTTTCGCTTAATTTTATGCCAAGTTCAGATCGATGCAGAAGGTAGAACTAAACATTGTTGTGGATAGTGATGCGCCTAGCGCCAAATTGTCAAGTCGACAAAAAAATTGTCGGGGAAAAAACAAAATCATGATAAATTATGAAGATTTGTGTCTTACATAAGTATACAGTAAAACAACATTTTTTACAAAAGTACAGAACCGGACAAAGTGTTTGTAATCAAAAAGACAATGAATGATAATAAAGAATGAGCTTATTTAGTTTTTACCAATATGGTATGTATACGTCATAAATTGATAGGTAACCTAAGTAGTAGAAGTATGGTTAATTTTTGTGAACATTGTGCTGTTATAATTTATTAAATAATAAATAAGTTAATCATTCTATATTCTATTCTTATCTAAAACACTAGCTGACCCGGCAAACGTTGTTTTGCCATATAAATTATTTCTAGCTGCCCGGCGCTACTTCGTTCGGGCGATGGTCCCACCCCCTTACCCTGCCCTACCCCTACCCTACTCCTACCCTACTCCTACACTACTCCTACCCTACTCCTACACTACTCCTACCCTAGTCCTGCCCTACTCCTATCATACTTCTACCCTACTCCTAACCTACTCCTAGCCTACCCCTAACCAACTCCTACACTACTCCTGTAACTAAATAAAAGTATTAAAAAAAACCGGATAAAAATATCCGGAGATCCTATGTCCGTCTCCTGGTTCTAAGCTACCTCCCCACCAATTTTCAGCCAAATCGGTTCAGCCGTTCTTGAGTTATAAATAGTGTAACTAACACGACTTTCTTTTATATACTCGTATGTATGATAAATAGATTGCACCAAAATTAAAACCACTGGACGAAAAACCGGATACAACGACGTTAAAAGCATTTGTAACGTAGCTGATGAGCAGATCGATGGACATCGGCTTCGGCCGGCATTAGAGTAATTGGAGTGCTGTCGTGATGACGTCACACACGTTGACGTGTGTCAAACGTCCAAATGTCAGATTCACACGTCAAACTGACATTTGGACGTTTGCTGTTATCATAACATATACCTACGTGCTTTAATGAGCCACCTATTAGGTTCGGTCGGTGCAAATGATAGTGGAAGTAAACATCTCAGATAAGAAATAAAAGAAACGGCAATTCATGACAAGAGTAGGAATGAATGATAAATTGATAACACATTAAAGATAGATAAATTAATGAAATGCTAAGACTTTCCAGAGATAGACATAACAAATCATGTCTTAATGTTCAACATAATAAACACGGACCTTTAAGAATACCTAATAGGTACAACAAAACGATATAAAGACTAGTTCCGTGTTGATGGAGGAAGAGGAGAGGGGAGACCAAAGAGAAGATGAAAGGATTGTGTGAGTGATGTACCTAATTAATAAAAAGGTGACGGTAGTTATTACAAACTTAGAACCATCTTCTAGGAATAATTTAATTGAAGTAATGACAAACTGGTTCGACAAATTTACTCGTCCCAGTACTGAGAGCTCATAAAGCTCGGTACTACTAATCGATACCTAATTATGTAATTTTGTTAAACTAAGTCAGGGGCTACAGCTAGTTAACAACACAAATCAATAAAAATAATAGCCAATGGGTAATGAACTAAGGAGGACAAGCTGACCCTGCGGTCATTAACGCGGTCAGTTAAGTGGTTTAACTAGTGCCTTTTAGTAAATGCCGTGACCCGACGTCCGTTTATAACATAAATGATTTTAATAAGATTGCAGTTGTTGATGTTTATAAAAAAATTGTCAATGAAAGAGAAGAGGTCAAGGCCGGTATCAAAATAAAAAATGTTACTACCATCCTAGTAAGTTTATTAGTTTGTTAGTTTATTTGGTATTAGAAGTTTATCCAGTGTATTATCCTCATAAATAAATTTAATTCTTGTAAGAATAAAAAAAAATTAGAAGATTTTTCTTAGTAATATTCTAAACGGGTGAATTTAAAAACGATGCTTAACGTTATGAGACGTTTAAACTTAAAAAAATGAATGGTTATGTCGCTAATCATTACTTAACATCATGCAACGTTTTTATATAAAGGGGTACGAAGAGGTAATATAGGTTCATATAATATTACGTAGGTTCTTACTTATGTATAAAACTAAATAGGTAATGACGTCTACTTTCGAACAATAAGACAATGACGGTTAGATAATAAAGCAATCATGCGTAACATAACTAGTTCAAATTCCGAAGCGGAACAATTGTGATTTGTAATTGATGAGTAAGATATTTTACTCCTCTGCAAAACGAATCTTGGTTAAAATGTTTGAACAAGATTCGCTGTGTAGGTGTACATTGTTAAAGTCCAATGTCCGAATAAAGTAAATAATTTGACTTTCATACACTTTTTATCTAACCACTATTTTATTTGATAACAATTAGAATTTAAGTTTGAAATTAAATCGACTAAAGCTACGCAGAAAATTATAGAGCACATCACTACAAAAAATTATAATAGATCTTTAATGTCCAAGGTGAAGTATTTATTAAATAATGCCTAATAAAAAATACAAACAAAATACTTACAACAGCAACATGATTCTTATATCTAGCCGAATCAGCAAACAAAAGGTCAATAAACCTTGTTTTAGGCACAACAATATCAGGAATGGTTGATTTAATTATAAAATCATCATTTCTAAACACTACACTAGTAGACAATTTCCTTTGCCATTTTAAGTTTTTAATTTCCCGTAAGAGAAGTTTTCGCGCCATATTTTGCATGTTCGCGCGCGGATTTGCCGGTAGCGAATGAACGACTGTCGTGCGTGTTTGATTGTCTTGTCGAGCGTACAAAACGTGCAAGAGTACCAAACGAATAAGTAGGTACCTATTTCGAAGTTTGAACTTGATAATTTTGTTAATTTGCACTGAATAGGTACCTACAATGTTTGGTTGGACGCGCACGGCGAGATAATGATATTTAAATCGTTGGCAAATAATAAAAGATAATTAATGAAAAATACTTCGTGTTTTTCCTAGCTCATCTATGGTTTTTCTCGTATTTTATTGTGCTTACCACAGAGTTTCATTGTTCAAAGAAGTCGTATTTTAGGCAATTATTGAACTTACTTAACAATTTTATTTTATTATTATAATCAGATTCGCTTGCAGTAGGTCAGGTGAGCAAGGTGAACCGATGACCTTGTGAAGGCCGCAGGAATCGCTGGATGCGAGAAATACAGAACAGGTCGAACCTACTTCCAGCAGTGAACGTCTTTCGGCTGAAATTATGATGATGAATGAGGTAAATTTAGGTACCGTGAGAGCTTTACGAGCTCTCAGCACCGGACGAGTAAATAAAACTACAGTTTGTCATAATACTTTAATAATTATAGTCCTTTATAAGATGGTTCTGCCATTGACTTATACTTTTAAAATCATTGGGTTTAATAATTTTAAGTTTTAGCCTTGTCACTTGGCTTGACAGCCAAATCCGAGACTGATTTTTCAATCGACAGATAATTTTTATTCGTGGAATAAAATTGATGTCTGACAGTTTTTGTATGGAAGAACTGTCAAAAATTCAAAATTATTCCTCGGGTAAAATTATCTGTCGATTGAAAAATCAGCTCAAGAGATTTAAGATGTAAATAATTAAGATATGATTTTTCCAACGCCAGATAACTTTATCGGAGGAATAATTTTGAATTTTTGACAGTTCTTCCATACGAAATCTGTCAGACGTCAACTTTATTCCACCAATAAAAATTATCTGTGGATTGAAAAATCAGCCCTTAGGTAATGAGAGGTTTTTCTTTTCAGTATTAAAAAAAAAAAATAGTTCCCAAGAACCCTGAAGATGGCGTTGAACTGACTACGTTACTAGATGCCGAAGGCAAAACGCTTGAAAAAAAAAACATTGCGTCACGTCATATACGCTCGTTGAGTGACAGTTTCGTTTGCTTTCGTTTTACGATCTCAAAATTACATCCAAGTGAATTAATAAAAAAATTATGTGACTTCCGTTCCTTGCAGTAACTTACCAAGTTCAGCGCCATCTATCCAGCGACTAGGGAAGCGTTAAAAAAAAAGAAAAAGAAAATCCCTCATTGTCTTTGTATGCCTCGTATGCCAACTATTATTAGACTCGCGGAGGATACAGCACCAAATAAGTAAGTAAGTATAAATAACACTGACCTGTATTATACAAGTACGCTACCTATATGACAGAGGTCAGTGATGTCATGATGTGATAAATAATCTCAAAAAAAAAAGTATTATAACCTCTACAGTAGAAAAAAAACCCCAAATAGTTCCAAAGTAGAAAGCGGGATCGGGATCAGGGATAACAAACTGAGCAAACACTTACTATTTGGCCGACATTCAGTCTGACCGACCTGAAGGTGGAATTTACTCCCCGCTATATTATTACATGGCAGACAGCGTTCCAAGGAAATGCAATGACTAAAGAGCCAATTATAAATAATTACTTCGGTACGTAAGTTAGTAATGTAGATAGTTAGGAATGTGCTTGACATCCATTCACGTGCAGAACATCACAATAAATTATTATTAATTAATACTTAAGTAGGTTGTAATAGTTTAATAATTCGAAAAAACGTGCCTGTCAACAAGCTCCCATCGCACCGTGATCCATATAACACTGAAGAACCGTGCCTACACATGGCGTACCTTATAGACCGTGCCGTAGTAAAAACGTGTCCGTGCTCAACGTTCCATAATGAGAGGTTTTTTTTTGAGTATTAAAAAAAACATAGTTTCCAAGAACCCTGAAGATGGCGTTGAGCTGACTACGTTACTAGGTGCCAAAGTCAAAACCCTTGGAAAAAAAAACATTGCGTCACGTCATTTACGCTCGTTGAGTGACAGTTACGTTTGCTTTCGTTTTACGATCTCAAAATTACATCCAAGTGTATTAATAAAAAAATTATGTGACGTTCCGTTCTTTGCAGTAACTTACCAAGTTCAGCGCCATCTATCCAGCGACTAGGAAAGCATTAAAAAAAAAAAAAAGAAGATCCCTCAATATGATAGGATTGATCCATACAACTCTGACGACTGTGGCAACACACGAATAAACTGTAGTTTTTCAAGAATGAAAACGGGTGTCTACAAAGGGCCTTACTTATGATTAAATGGGTACTTAGATACAGACGCCAGCACATCAAGCTACTATTACAATCTGTCAAGTTTCTTTAATAGATTTTCAACTATATCGCTAAAGTATAAGGTTCAAAGTTGATTGGGAAAATTTTACAGTTTCGGGTAGCTTGATGTGCTGGCGTCTGTACAACTTGACATCCCATAAGATCAAACGTACTGTTTTAGAAGTTACGAACCTTGCAAGTAGAAGTAATAAAGTTAAACTAGACAACTAGACTAGATTATTATGGTCTAATTACCTTCTAAGTAATTAAGCATGCTTATCTAGGTATCTAGTGAACTATGATCACGGCTTTGATCTTTAAACGGTTATGCATCTACCTTGACCTATGATCTCGGATGTAAATAGGATCACTAAGCTCGCTTAAATTGCTAACACGGTTTGTGCTTCTCTCGCATCCAACGGGTTCCTGCGGCCTTTACAAGGTCGTCGGACCACCTTGTGGGAGGCCTTCCAACGCTACGTTTTCCTGTACGCGATCGCCACTCCAGAACCTTCATTTTTGATGATAGATGATAAATGTATGACACCGCAGATTTCTTTTTTGTTTTTTTTTTCGCGATTCCTGTCTAAGTTGTTTCAACTACATCTTGTATCAGTAGTGCTATTCTGTAAAAATCTCACCGTGATAACTCGGTTGAAATGAGCTGTCATTAGTGTCAATCCCTAGCATTAGATGAAATAACAGCTCACTTCTCACGGTGAGATCCTAACAGAATCGATAGAATCGACCGGCTGATCTCTCAAAGGTTGCCTAAAAAAAATTGTTTGTTAATAAACGAATGAAAAAAGATGAAGTGTCGGTGGAGCTAGTGCAGGAGATCCTACGTTGAAAGTAGTAAGATAGGACCACCTCTATGAGGTGTACATAGAGGCAAAACTGGTCCTCGAGCGGGCCATCACCGACGCCAGGGATTCGGCGAGAGCGGAGATGCTGGAGGGTCTCGACAGCGATCCCTACGGGAGGCCATACAGGGCGGCGCGCAACAAGCTGCGCCCCTTTGGTCCCCCGGTGGCCGCCGCGAGACCCTGGAGCCCTCATTCCTGGATGGGGTGGTTCAGTCCCTGTTTCCGTGCAGGGACAATTTCACCCCACCAGTGATGGACCCTCCGCGGGGGATGTCTCCGCCAGCTGAGGAGGAAGAGAAGGTCCCTCCGGTCACGGAGTCGGAACTCAGCGCGGCGATTGTGCACATCCGCGCCCAGAAGACGGCTCCGGGCCCCGACGGTGTCCCGGCGAGGGTGGTGGCAATTGCCGCCACTCAAATGGAGGAGCGGTTTCGGGACCTCTTTAGCGCATGTCTTGCGTCTGGGAGGTTCCCGAAACCGTGGAAGGAGGGGCAGTTGTGCCTCCTTCGCAAGGAGGGCCGCCCTGCAGACTCGCCCTCGGCATACCGACCCATCGTCCTGCTTGATGAGGTCGGCAAAATGTTCGAGGGGATAATTGCTTTTCGCCTAAAGGGCCACCTGCGGAATGTGGGGCCTAACTTGTCGGACGCTCAGTTCGGTTTTCAGGCTGAGCGTTCCACAGTGGACGCGCTGGCCCGCCTCAAGGGCCAGGTGAAGGAGGCGATGGAGGTGGGGGACGGATTGTTGGCGGTGTCATTCGACATAGCCAACGCCTTCAACTCTGTTCCCCACAGCACCATCCTAGAGGCGCTCCGATCCCACGGGGTGCCTCAATACATGCGGCGTCTACTGGCCAGCTACCTGGAAGATCGGGCGATCGTCCTCGTGAACAGGGCTGGCCAAGTCCGGCGGTATGCAGTCGAGGCCGGCGTTCCACAGGGGTCAGTCGTAGGACCTCTCCTCTGGAACGTCGGCTACGACTGGCTCCTGCGGGGAACCCTCCTCCGAGGCACGAGTGTCATCTGCTACGCGGATGACACTCTCCTCACCGCCCGGGGGGCGAGTTTCAGGGAGGTGGCCAACTTGGCTTCGGCGGGCGGATCCTTGGTCACAGGGAGGATCCGCCACCTAGGATTGACGGTGGCGCTGCACAAGACCGAGGCCGTGTTCTTCCACGGGCCTCGGCAGCGCCAACCACCAGACGCCCACATCTTTGTGGAGGGCGTCAGAATTGAGGTGAAGGCCCAGATGAAATATCTGGGCCTTGTACTCGACAGCAGGTGGCGTTTCGGCCCGCATTTTAGCGGGCTATCGACGCGCCTGCTGAAGACTGCTGGCGCCCTCTCGTGGCTGCTCCCAACTTGGGGGGGCCCAGCGCGCGATGCCGGCAACTCTACGCCGGCATCTTGAGGAGTATGGCCCTTTACGGGGCCCCTATTTGGGAGGACTCCCTCCGCAGGAGGGAGAACGCCGTCGCATTGCGGGCCCCGCAACGGGCCATAGCCCAGCGGGTGGCACTGGCGAGGGCCTACCGCACGGTCAGCTTCTCAGCGGCATGTGCTCTGGCCGGCACCCCACCTTGGGAACTTCGGATCGTACCTACACCGTATCGGGCGGGAGGAGACGCCGTCGTGTCACGACTGTGGCACGGCGGAGGACACGGCGCAGCACACTCTCGAGGTGTGCCCGTCGTGGTCCGAGCCGCGCCGCAGTCTCACCGCGGCGATCGGAACTGACCTCTCGCTCGCCGGCTTGGTCAACGCCATGCTGGGGGATGAGGGATCCTGATGGGCGGCAGTCGCCTCCTTCTGCGAACACGTCATGTCCCAGAAGGAGGCGGCGGAGCGCGCGCGGGAGGAAGACCCTCTCGCGGCGCCGCTCCGAAGGCGGAGGAGGGGTCGAAGAAGACGTTAGTATGACAGTCATCTCCGACTCCTCCCAGGTGGAAGCCAGCAGGCGACGGGTGCGGGGGCACCCTCGCCTGTATTGCACAGGCTTCCACCAGTGCCGGACGGGAATGGCCAGGTGTTCCCGGCCATTCCCGTAGCCCCCCAGTCAGGGGGATATGCGGGGCCCGCCAGATAGGCGGGCATGCGCCGGGGGGGTTGTGGACGCAAAGGCTGAGCCGGATTCCCATCAAGGCGATGAGGGAACACCGCTGAGTTTTAGTGGGTATACTGCCACTCTGGCAGGGAGTCCCACATACTCCGTCTCGTCCTCCGACGAGCGGAGATGCGTAATGTCATTTCTCAGCGAAAAAAAAAAAAAAAAGCAGATGATGAATAAAATTATTCTCGTCTACATAGGTAATTTAAAACGTTCAAAATCTAGTCAGTCTCATCTCGGCGACAAACAAATGTCAAAAATTTGTCAAAATGTAGAGAAATTAGAGGTAGGTATTTTTGACAGATTGAAACTGAGATCAGACTTTTCAGTCTATCAAAAAGTACTCTGTGATCAGACTGTTGTCTCTCTGGTCTAGGTACATATGGAAATAAGTAGATACCAACCTAGTTTGGAAGTCACGGAAACGACAACAGATCCATAAGTACCATTTGTCCCATCTGCTGAGGGTCTCTGGTCACGAGGTGCCTTAGCTAACCTGGAAGTCATTAAACAGACTCCGGACCCAGGTTGGCCGCCGCAAGTAGAAAGACGACTCCGCCTTGAAGTGCAAATGCGGTGCTGTTCCACAAACGATGGGATCGTGTCCAGGGCCGTCTTTAACCTATTGTAGGCCCTGGACAGATAAGGATCACGGCGCCCCTCTGTAGATAAGAGACAGTAAGAGAAGCGTACTAATATTTCATAACTGGGGGGCTAGAAACTTAATTTAAATCGCACTGCAAATCACTTATTTTGTCATTGAATAGGGTACTAATAACGCTTTTAATGCAACGGCGGCTGCAAATAATGTTTTTTTATGAGAGCAGGCTGGGGCCCCCGAAGATCGCGGGGCCCTGGGCACTTGCCCAGAATGCCCAATGGAAGAGGGGCCTGATCGTGTCCTGCGTGTATTGTGTACTTACCTACTACACATTACAGGAACTATTGGACGCTAGTGATTCAAAATTATTTATTAGTCACAATTATTCGTACAAGGAGAGAATAGACGGTGACCCCCAAACTAGGCGTTTGCCTGTATCTTGGGAGTCAGTGATGGCGCCAAACGCCACATGTAGCCGAATTCTGGGCCAAATCGTTTTAGATTGCCATCGACTTATGAAGAACTTCCATTTTATACTGTAGTTCCACCAGCTACCGTACCTACGTACCATCATCATCGTCATTATTTCAGCCGAAAGACGTCCACTGCTGGACATAGACTCCACTTCGATCGGTTCCGTGCTTACCTCATCCAATGGATTCTTGTAGCCTTCACAAGGTCATCGGACGGACGGTGGACGTACCTACAGTCAACAAAAGAGATGTTTGCAGGATCATCGGATATAGAAGTTTAGTAAGAAACCGATGGATGTTCTCGAATAGGTAATTTTTTTTTTTTTAATAGAAAACAAACTGCTCAATTATCAAATTAAATTTCAGTCGTCAACATCCGTCGGTTTTTTTACTAAACTTTTTTTTGGATGGGAAATCATCAAATTGTCTGAGTGGTGCCGGACTTAAAGAATTGCACCACCCCTTACTTCCCGTGGGTGTCGTAAAAGGCGACTAAGGGTCTTACCGGAGAATGGGCAGCAGCGTTCTCTATTTATTCCACCATCATACTATACTGCGATCGCCAACCCGCCTGCCAAGCGAGGCGATTATGGCAAACCCCCCCAAAATTGGGGGAGGCCTATGTCCAGCAGTGGACGTCTATCGGCTGAAACGACGAACGACGAATCATCAAATGACTCCTCCCGCTCTTGGTGGAGCGGAAGGGAGTGTCAGACTCTTACTGACTAAAACCCACCCGTTTTCCTTCCTTATAGCCCTTTATTATGTTCCGGGCCAGCGGTCAATCCCGCTGACCCGGCAGGCTTCGGCCCTAAGCGACCCCTCCTCGATGCTGACATCTCATTGAGGCGCGCGTGGAACACGTTTTTTTACTAAACTTCAGCTATATCCGATGATCCTGCATACTTATCTCTTTTGTTGACTGTACTTATTTATACTTCCTCGGTTCTATTAGGCGAGACACACTTGTACGGGTTGGGACATTCGATTTGACAGTGTTTGTTGAACAAAGTCGACCCGAAGCAATTACAAACATTGTTAATGTCATCAACTTTGGAATTTTGTTTACAAGTCCGAAACTCTAATTTATAGCCCAACGTGAATTGTAGTAATTGAAATCAATTTGCTTACACGGCGGAGAAAAACAATCCATAGTAGTTGTGCTAACGACCTATCTGCGTTCGCACATTTATTTCACAAACACGTCAAAAAATCAAAAACGTGCCCTCGGCATCGAAGTCTGGCATGTAGTCGAACCGTGGTGTGCTGGGCACATTTTGGTTTGTCATACTTATATACAAGACTGTAGCGGTCAAAAGGTTTTATGTGTTTTTGGAAAAATAACTTTATTACCTACACATTGTAACACATGTATGTGTGTCCTCCGTGCCTCGGAAAGCGTTAATCCATTGGTCCCGGTTGTCATTCGTGGATCTTTGTCAGTCGTTACGGGGGCGGTCAGCCCGAAAGTCTGATAACCAGTCTTGCCTAGGGGTACCTATCGTATTACCCAGTATCTGGGTTGTGGAGGTCAGATAGGCAGTCGCTCCATGTAAAATACTGGTACTCAGCTGCATCCGGTTAGACTGGAAGCCGACCCCAACATAGTTGGGAAAAGGTTAGGCAGATTTTCAGTTTGAGCTACAACTTTATTTATGACTTTTTCACTTAGAGTAAGAAATCTATAGAGCATTGGGTAGCGTGGCCACACATGAGACAAAAAACTAATAGGCTACATAAGTAGCTGCCTTGAAAAAACTGGCACGCAGTGAGACGGAAATAGCATAGCTTTATCCTTTTCTGTTACTTATAATAACTCAATACTTTATCCCTTTCTTGTGGAAATGAAATGGAGCTACCCGCCGTCTATACTTTTCTTTGTCTAAGCTTTTTCAATAGTACTCGCAGTCACTCTGAAAACAACTTAATTTACACTAACATAAAATTGAAAACTAAAAATTGTATAGGTAAGTGGAAATAATGTTACCTAATTGGAAACCAGGATTTGAAGAACTTAATAAAAAGACATTAAACCATTGAGTAAAATTTTAATACGATAATAATCAAATACCTACTTATCAATAAAAAAGTATAATTATGTATAGTATATGTATAACAACCAATTCTTTGAGCTGACTACAAAGAGGTGAAGGGATGCAGGGGTGAATCGGAAAATGTTCTCTACTAACTTTTTAGACCTTTGTATCCTGCTTATGCGTAGGTACGAAGTTTCATTAAAATCGGTTCATTCATTTCGAAAAATAAGGGTTTGAAAGTTTGTATGAAATGCCGTAAGGCGTAAACGCCCTTAAAATGCCTATTAAAGTTTCCTCCCGATTCACCCTTGCATCCCTATTCACCCTTTTTGACGGTACTATCACAACATATCATTTAGAGAAACATCGATGCAACTGCTACCGCCAAACGGGGTGAATAAGGATGCAGGGGTGAATTGGTACAAAACTTTAAAATGGATTTTAGCCTTGAAATAATACAGTTTGTTGCCGAAAAGGACACTTAATCGTTAATTATAATACAATAAACACATTAGACTCCTTTTTGGCAAACAAACAATATTATTTTAAAGTTTCGTCCCGATTCACCCCTGCATCCCTATTCACCCCGTTTGACATCCGTTGCTTTCCTAACGTATACGCTTTCTAAGTGCTTTGGCATATATTTAACTCATTTTTGGGAAAAAATACATTTACGTCGATATTTCTCGAAATGAGCGATATATCTAGTTAGTTTCAAAACACAATACAATAGTTAAACCTACGCCGTCTTATTACAAAACGAGATCTAATTTTAGACCTAGCCTAAACCTTCGAGCCAGTTACTCTATTTTGAACTTTATTCCGACAAACGTAAAGTTCTTAATGCAAAATTGACAACTTAGACTCGGGTTTAACGTCAGTTTTTGTAATAAGAACTTTAGCTTCGTTGGATTATAGTTCTAAATTTAAAAATGGCTGGATGGTTTAAACCTGGGTCTAAAGATAAATCTTTCTTTTGTAATAAGGCCGTAATTGTATTCACGGTGTTTCCTAGAAGACCGGTGGGTGGTCCGTCGCCACACAAGTGTGACGCCTGACATAAAAATGATGGCAACGGGGTATGACTTCACAGTGTCAAAACAATCGATGGTAAGTTGGTGTGTTTTAGGAAAACACACCAACTTACCAACGATTGATTTCTATCTCTGCCAACTTAGGGCCGATTTTACCAACACCAGATAATTTTATCGGAAGAATCATTTTGAATTTTTGACCGATCATTCATACAAAAAACTGTCAGACGTCGAATTTTATTCCACCAATAAAAATGATCTGTCGATTTAAAATTCAGCCCTTACTCTCATAAATAACTTTTCAGTGACGTCATTCACCCTTAAATTGAGGATACTGTGTGGTGCCCACCGCTCTTTTTGGAAACCGTGTTTACTGGACTCCCTTGTCTTCTCCGATTTGATGAAAAATGCCCATAAAAACGGTCTATTCACCACTTCATGTTCTATTTATGGAATAAATACCACTCCCCAGAATCACCAAGTTAACTTAAGTAGTAAAATAATAACAATTGATTCTTAATCGTCCTGCTATTATCCTAATATATTTGGTGTCGGTGCAACACGTTTTTGTGCAATACTTACATCTCCACCTATTGGCCGTCGTCTCAGATTTCTAAGCTCTTAACTTTCTAAGCACAGACCAAATAAAAAGTCAAGACAAAGCGCTGCGAACAATACAGTGAAACATGCAAAAACTACACCTCCACTCTGTACATAAACGCTCACACGCACACATTTACAACCATTTACAATCAAACTACACCTCACTATGTGCACATCAGGCTTCACTTTACTGTTGACAGCCCTCTGACTTGGTTTTTTATTTGGTCTGAGTTTTCAAGCATCATTTTTTTACAGAACAATAAAATTATAATATTTCGGGACTGATTTGACTGGCAAAAACGTAGGTACTTATGACATTTTTAGGATACTTGTCTGAAAAACTCATTTTATCTAAGTCAAGTTCTCTAGTAAGTTTATAGACTTATTATAAAAAAATCGAATGGTATATGATACATTTAAATAAATATTTAAAAAACAACCTGTTACCGATGATAATTAATATAATTAAAAAAATCTGATACAATATTAATTACCTATGTAAGGTAGATAATATTAAAGAAATAGTTAATTACATACTTTGTTTAACAAGTACAACAGTCTGTTGTTTTATTGCAAGCTACTAGGTAGGTACTTTGAGAAAATATTAGCATAAAAATAATATCTTAAAAATCGTCTATACAAATCATAATTATGGTAGACTTATAATTAATAACCTTATAATTAATTATTTCTACTCCTTATTATCAACATGACATAAAAACTCGAATTTTTACAAACATTTTCTTCATTCTCGGTCTTATAAAAAACGAGTTCTAACCTTTAATTCAAGACTATACCGTCGAGTTATTTATTGTATTTTGAACTTAAAAAAAATGAAAACTCGCCGAATGCATAACCTCCTCCTTTTTTGGAAGTCGGTTAAAATTTACTCGGTTCTAAAGTCAGTTTTTGTACGGAATGTAGTTCAAAATACAATAACTGGTAAGGTTTAAGCTTGCATTGAAGTTCAACAAAGTAAAACGTGCTATGTATAATTTAATTCTAGCAAAAATGTAAATTATCGGATATGTTTTATTCTTGATAAAAATCACATACAAAATATATACAGAATCTGCCTTGTAATTGCAGTGAATTTCTTTTTAAAATACACTCACCCCCTGACTAATAAACGAATTATATCAGAAGAATAGTTACACACCGATTTCTCTCTTTCAGTCGTCAGTAATTTGACTTTCGAAAGAAGAAGAAGCGCTGTGTAACTATACAGACACTATACAACGTTTATTAGTAAGGGGGTTAGTGAAGACCAAAATATGAATCAAAGATATAGTTACCGGCACGGATCTTGAGCGCTCGGCGGTAGAGTGGGGGATCGCTTTGAGCATCGTACACATATGGCAAAATAAAACGTAATATTATATAATAATAATATTATTATTATTTTAATCACTGTACGACAATATATATATACCCCGCTCCCGCGTATCACTTCATACCACCAGAGACCCAAGGGACTCACTTTTGCGCAGGTGAAGGTCAGCGCTCAAGATCCGTGCCGATAATTGTAATATAAGGCACATGATGGTCTTAGCATAGTACCTACATAATTAACTGCTATATTTACACAATAAATAATGTACAAATTGCTGTTTGGTTTTTAGTTACATTAATGTCTAAGAGGGGTTTTCGATGTCACTTCTTCTTTCACAATCACAGCTAATGCAACAACCTGAACCAGTTGAAACCATTAATAGGATTATAGGAATATCGGCACTGATGGTTTAACCAACCAGTACGTCGTCAATAGAGAAATTATGTGGGCCGATCCCGGCGGCACTGCAATGCCGGGCCGACCCGCGACGGGAGTGGAGCGAGCCCCGAACATCCCGTCAGCTTACAAAAATCAGTTTAATATACTGGTCCCTCAGTGAGGGAACTTTCAGATATTAAGCTGAAAAGAACAGATACTACACTTTGATCTTAGCCAAAAGGCCGAGAAGCGATACCGAAATACCGAAAATTGAGGAGGGTCATTCAGCCGCGGAGACTCTTGACACCGCGATTCAGGATTGCGCGTCATATGTACAACGCCATCTATCGAAGCGCTGCGGAACTATACATCAATGCTGTTGGGATTAGTACCGGCGAGATTGTGCTATCACAGTAACTAATTCCGCATAAATAATTACGGAAAAATGCATTTACATACTGCATTCATATAGTGCATTGGTCATTTGATACTTAATTATACATATAAATTCTATTTCACGATGATCGTTTACGATTAAGTAGAAAACTTAACTCGACTACTTTACGACTTATAAAATTCAAATCTTGTACAAAGTGTAAATGCGTAAAGATCAATACGAACTTGCATCTCGTTTATACAACTACACCAAAACTTTCTTTGTAATAAATGCTAACAGTACAGTTCTTTTAACTTCTTCCTCAAAATCTTCCCTGCAGGGTTCTTAGGGATCTCCCCAACAAACTGGACTTTCTTTATCCTTTTAAAGACGGTGACTTTGCTATTAACATATTCTAATATTTCTTCTTCTTTCACTGTTTGGCCTGACTGTGGTACTATGAACGCTTTAGGCACTTCTCCTGAGATTGGGTCCGGTATTCCTAGGACAGCGCAGTCGAGGATTTTCGGGTGTGTTCGTAACACCATTTCTAGTTCGGCTGGGGGTACTTGGAAGCCTTTGACCTGTGAATGAGACATTTTTATACGACTACGTACGGATTACATTTGTTATATTACTACAAACTATACTCCATTTGAAATAAGATTAGACATTTAAATAAACCTTTTTTACACTCCGGTCAACCGATTTTGACTTCTATACCGTAGGCATATGGATGGTATTAAAAGCAAAAAAACCGGGCAAGAGCGAGTCGGACTCGCGCACCGAGGGTTCCGTAACATCCGGGTTTATGCATAAGGTTTATGTTTATGAAATTAAATGTTTTTTTTTTATTTTTGAGTTGATTGAATGAATGGTAAATTGCGGTTTACGATTTATGACGTATTAAAAAAAAACTACTCGTTCAAACCAATTTTCGGTGGTAGTTGACATGGTAATGTACATCATATATTTTTTTTAGTTTTATCATTCTCTTATTTTAGAAGTTACAGGGGGGGGGGGGACACATTTTACCACTTTGAAAGTGTCTATCGCGCAAACTATTCAGTTTAGAAAAAAATTATATTAGAAAACTCGATATCATTTTTGAAGACCTACCCATAGATACCCCACACGAATGGGTTTGATGAAAAAAAAAAAATTTTGAGTTTCGGTTCTATGTATGAGAAACCCTAAATTTTTTTGTTTTTTTTCTATTTTTGTGTAAAAATCTTAATGCGGTTCACAGAATACTTACCAAGTTTCAACAGTATAGTCCTTACAGTTTCGGAGAAAAGTGGCTGTGACATACGGACGGACAGACAGACAGACGGACAGACAGACAGACAGACATGACGAATCTATAAGGGTTCCGTTTTTGCCATTTGGCTACGGAACCCTAAAAAGTGGTTACAATACCACTGTTTACTGCAGCTGCCATATATCATGCCAGCAACGCAATAGAATTCAAAATCGGTTGAACGGACTGTAAAAAAGTTTTATTTAAATGTCTAGTCTTATTCCAAATGGAGTATAAGTGTTTGTTTCCTTGCCTTGTCTTGCAAAGGGACGACTACTGGGTGACAATATTTTTTTTCTTGAATAATATACAATAGCAGTTTGAAAACCCGTTCAAACCGTTACTGTAGGCAGTTTTCAAACACATTTCATATCCGTATACCGGGCATCTCCCAATTTGTCGTACACTTTTATTAATTCAAAATGTTAGCAGCAGCTGTAAGCAGGTGCAAGTACAAATTGACTTAGGGGTCCTTGATCTTCTTTCCCTTCCCTCCCTCTCTAAGAGAGGACGCCTGTGTCCCGGGAGTGGGAAAATTATAGGCTAACTAGCAGCGCCCCGCGGTTTCACCCGCACAAGTGTCCATCCCGTGGGAATATCGGGATAAAAACTAGCCTATGTCCTTCCCCGGGATGCAATCTATCTCTCTGCCAATTTTTATCGAAATCCGTTCAGTGGTTTAGGCATGAAAAGGTAACATACAGACAGACAGACAGACAGAGTTACTTTCGAATTTATAATATTAGTATGGATTATGCTATTTAGAATCTCCATAAAAAGATATACAAAATACTGGACATATAAGTAATGGGCAACATCATCCTCTTGGACAATAGTCTATAAAAGGGATAATTTTGCAGTACTAACCCACACTGGGCCCGCGTGGTGGATTACGGCCCAATCCCTCTCAGAGAGGAGGCCTGTGGCCCAGCAGTGGGAACGTTATAGGCTGAATTTTTGCGTATCCTGTTTTTGGACCTGCACATGCTATAATAACGACTGTTGCTGCGTACCTATTGAAAATATATTCATTTCTTGCTTGTTTATCAGTCTTTTTTTTTGAGGATGTGAAATCATCAAATGACCCTCCCGCTCTGGGTGGAGCGGAAGGGAGTGTCAGACTCTTACTGACTAAATCCCACCCGTGTTCCTTCCTTAGCCCTTTATGTTTCGGGCCAGCGGTAACCCTTTCGGACATTCCCGCTGATCTTGTTTATCAGCCTTGTGTTTAAAGTTCAGTTCATTGTTTAAAAATAAACCTATTTACCTTAATAAGTTCCTTAAGCCTATCAGTAACGTATAGGTATTTCTTCTCGTCGTACCGCCCGATGTCCCCGGTCTTGTACCAGCCGTCTTCCGTCAACACTTCCTTAGTTGCTTCTTCATTTTCATAGTAGCTAGACATTAAGTTGGGACCACGGAACCAGATCTCGCCTTCCTGAAAATGTAATTTGGTCTAGTTAGTGATAATGTTCCGCCTGTATTTCAGGTCCAGTCATAAACCAGCGTCAGACAAGATGTCTGGCCTTTTTGCTGAACTGGTCCCGTTTGGTGTAGTCGTGAGGCACACATTCCTGCTCAAATCAAATCAAAAGTATTTTATTCAAATTAGGTTCAGCACTTTTCCAACGTCAAAATTACATAAGAGAGTCCCCCAAAACGCCCGCCCTTCACCAATTCCAAGTGCTTTTGCTGGGAAAAAAAGTGGCACAAAAAATGTATTCCGTTGCAAGGAATACATTTTTTATTTTGCACGCTTTCCTAGAAGTCATCATTTCAGCCGAAAGACGTCCACTGCTGGACATAGGCCTGCCCCAAAAGGGGGGGTTTGCCATAATCGCCACGCTTGGCAGGCGGGTTGGCGATCGCAGTATGGTGGTGGAATGCATAGAGAACGCTGCTGCCCATTCTCCGGTACGCCCCTTAGTCGCCTTTTACGACACCCACGGGAAGTATGGGGTGGTGCTATTCTTTAAGTCCGGCACCACACAGACAAGAAGAACTAAACTTTCCTAGAAGTACTAAAGTAGAAGTACGTCACATGCACTCAAGACTTGAAAAGTTGAAACAGCTACCAACGTAACGACTAAAAAAACCGGGCAAGAGCGAGTCGGACTCCCGCACCGAGGGTTCCGTAACATCCGGGTTTATGCATAAGGTTTATGTTTATGAAATTAAATGTTTTTTTAATTTTTGAATTTATTGAATGAATGGTAAATTGCGGTTTACGATTTATGACGTATAAAAAAAAACTACTTAATAGATCTCGTTCAAACCAATTTTCGGTGGTAGTTTACATGGTAGTTTACATGGTTTTCGGTGGTAGTATATCATATATTTTTTTTACATTTATCATTCTCTTATTTTAGAAGTTACAGGGGGGGGGGGACACATTTTACCACTTTGGAAGTGTCTCTCGCGCAAACTATTCAGTTTAGAAAAAAATTATATTAGAAACCTCAATATCATTTTTGAAGACTTACCCATAGATACCCCACACGTATGGGTTTGATGAAAAAAAAAATGTTGAGTTTCGGTTCGAAGTATGGGGAACCCTAAAATTTATTGTTTTTTTCTATTTTTGTGTGAAAATCTTAATGCGGTTCACAGAATACATCTACTTACCAAGATTCAACAGTTTTCTCCGAAACTATAAGAACTATATTCTTATAGTTTCGGAGAAAAGTGGCTGTGACATACGGACGGACAGACAGACAGACAGACGGACAGACAGACAGACATGACGAATCTATAAGGGTTCCGTTTTTGCCATTTGGCTACGGAACCCTAAAAAGCAGACACAGCATCTTAAAATCGACAGCGTCTCTACCAGTAAACCCGGCCGACGCCCGTTGCAAACTGTGGCAGGATATTCTTCTCCTTCCAACTTTACTATCTACCACCAAAGGAGCATCTTCCTGCAGGTCGTAACATTCCGTGGTCCACTTGGAAGTCTCTGATCCGTCTCCGGACACAGGTGGGAAGACGTAACTCCAGCCTGGTAAAGCGGGGCTTCCATGACGGGACGGCAGTTGGGTGTGGTCGTGGAGCTATATCGCAAACCATGCTCCACCTCCTATCCTGCCCTCTGTGTCCCAAAACATGTAGTGAAAGTGACCTCTGCGCTGCCACCGACGACGCCGTGGAAGTGGCGAGTTTTGGGCCAACAAGATCGAAAATACAGTCGTGCCAGCGACACGAAGGAAAAGAAGTCTTGAAAGAGTCCCAGATTATAGTCAGAAAACAGGCGCTGGAGTCCTGCTCCTTAGAGGTACTAAAATATATAAAAATACTTGCCTGTCCCGGTCCTAAAGCTTCTTGCGTGTTCAAGTCAGCGATCTTCACCTCGCTGCTACCTAAGACATGTCCCACTGACCCATGGTTGGTGTCATCGTTCTTTCCCACTGAAATACCTCCGTTGGTCTCCGTCAACCCGTAGCCTTGGCGGAATAGGATGTTTTTCTGGAAAAAGATAAATTTTTCTTTAAGTAATTATGGAAAGCATTTTTTTTATTAATAACTAGCAGCGCCCTGCGGTTTCACCCGCGTAATTTTCGATCCCGTGGGAATATCGGGATAAAAACTACCCTATGTCCTGTACCTATCAGTTCAACGGTTTACGCGTGATTGTGTAACAAACATCCAAACATCTTTCACATTTACAATATTAGTAGGATAACATTCTAATGTACCCGGGTGTTCGTAATGTAAGACATATACCGTGTCCTCGGTCTGAATTAGCTGTTAAGCCTTTAAGGTACTTCCCGGAATTTGGCAGGAAGCAATGTCATGTAGCATGTAGCACAAGTATATAGGAAAAAATCGGAAACCGTAAATTTGTAGTTACATTCCAAAAAATATGTTTTTCCCGTGATAAACTATTTACATAGCTACAAATTTGTACGGAACCCTCGGTGCGCGAGTCCGACTAGCACTTGACCGGTTTTTTTATTGTTTAAAGTAAAGACAGACAAATACTTTACCCCTTATTACAAAATATGGTTTTTCTTTAGATCAGGTTTAGGTTTCTGGTTAGAAATGTAGTTCCTTATGCAAAAATGACCGCTAAGTTCAGTGCTAAGTTGTCATTTTAGTATTCAGAACTTTGCCAAAATTGAAATAAAGTTCGAAATACAAATACTGGTTCAAAGGTTTAGGCTAGAACTAAAGTTAGATTTCGTTTTGTAATAAGACAGAGTCTGCTGTTATTAGCGGACATGATAAGCACACGCCAAAAATAATAGAATGCGATAATAGTTATCAAGCGTGAATTAAGAACTACGGCGTTATCTAATAATTTATACTTACACATAAATTATATTCTTATCACACCCAAGTTGGGGATTACAATGCATAACCTTAGCCAAAGGTAGCTTATTATTTTCGCTATCAAGGACCTGATAACAGGGCTCAATGCACTGTAGGTACCATTGTACCTGCGAGTCCGACTCGCTCTTGCCCGGTTTTTTACTTACGATACATTTATCGTAAGTAAAAAACCGGGCAAGAGGGAGTCGGACTCGCGCACCGAGGGTACTGTAACATCCGGGTTTATGCATAAGGTTTATGTTTATGAAATTAAATGTTTTTATTTTATTTTTATATTTGAGTTGATTGAATGAAAGGTAAATTGCGGTTTACGATTTATGACATATTAAAAAAAAACTACTTACCTACTAGATCTCGTACAAACCAATTTTTGGTGGAAGTTTACATGGTAATGTACATCATATATTTTTTTTAGCTTTATCATTCTCTTATTTGAGAAGTTACAAGGGGGGGACACACATTTTACCACTTTGGAAGTGTCTCTCGCGCAAACTATTCAGTTTATTATTATTTTTGAAGACCTATCCATAGATACCCCACACGTATGGAAGTGATAAAAAAAAAAAAATTGAGTTTCACTTAAAGTATGGGGAACCCCCAAATTTTATTGTTTTTTTTTCTATTTTTGTGTGAAAATCTTAATGCGGTTCACAGAATACATCTACTTACCAAGTTTCAACAGTAGGTATAGTTCTTATAGTTTCGGAAAAAAGTGGGTTGGACATATACGGACGGACGGACGGACGGACGGACGGATGGACGGACATGACGAATCTATAAGGATTCCGTTTTTTGCCATTTGGCAAGGGAACCCTAAAAATGGTTTCTCAAAAAAAAAATGTTATGTAGTAGGTATGAATAAAAGTTTTGATAAATAAAAAAATAAAATGTTGTAGGTACAGGACCTACATAACAGTGTAAAGTCTCTATTTATTAATATAAATAAAGACATTTGTTATTGTTCTGATCTCCTTAAATACTTAGACAAATAAATACGATTAAAGTGTCTGTTTGTAATATCAAAATAACAGCTTTTTAATAAATGTATATAATTATATACGGTACTAATAACAAATAATCAATTTTTGTCTCACTGTCTGTCTCTTTGTCCCGGCCAATCTCCGAAAAGGCGGCACTGATTTTGATGAGACTTTCACTGGCAGATAGCTATAAGGAGATGTTATAAGGAGTACTTAGGCTAGTTTTATTTTAGAAAAATAATTACTAAAGAGACACATTATTGTTTTCCGACATCCACGCGAACGAAGTCGCGGGCACAGCTAGTAGGAAATATAAAAAAAAAACTATATAAACGAATTGATAGCATCCTTTTTAAGGTCGGTCAAACATCAACAGTAAAGTCTATTCAAATTTATGTTTCCAATTGATGTCATTTCAAGTTAATCAAATATCAACTTTATTTTGATGGTAATTAAGTTGATTTCAGGGTGACTAGCACTATTGAAAAAGTTATAAAAATGTTTGAAGATGTAGCGTAAACTGCATAGGTATTGTGTAGGAATTAAAGTTATTTTTCCATAAACTCATATTTGTTTACATTTTTTGCAAATAAGTGGCAAATGCAGATTAGGTATATTGTTAAATGTTTTAGACATGCGAAAACAAAGTTGATTTATTCATTATGTTTTCGAAACTGATGATAATTTATATCTTTTGTTGAGTTTTTATTGCGCAGAGATGCAACTGTAAGTCCTTGATAAACAATAAAATGATGATATCTTGTAGCTTGACAGGTAACAACGAGATTTCTATCATGATAAACAATAAATGATGATATTTTGTAGCTTGACAGGTAACAATGAGATTTCTACCATTAATGATTACTTTGTACAAAAGTCTGGGAATCTACGCCATCTGGGGGTCTTCATCTGGGTTTTCTGCATCAAGCTATGTAAAATTATCTCAGTATCTCATCATAAATGCAAATGAAATGAAATAAAATTGTTTATTCTGAAAATAGGATATCGCTTTAACTGCTAATCACTTTTACACGTCATATTAAAAAATAATAATAAGCTAGAAGAAGTCAGTAATTACCAGAGATCGGAATAGGTAGAGCTGTTTTATGTACTTTCCATAGGTTAGAATAATAGGTATGGATATTCCCCGAGTCCCGGGATTTGGTTTTTACTGTTGGTAAAGAATTGAATTCTAGTGGCGCAGAAAGAGACAAAAACAGGTTCGTCACTCTAGCGACAGAAGCACCCCGCTATTGTTTTCTTTTGTTTCCATAATGCGGCGACAGTATGCGTCTCAACAACGCGGCAACGTCGCGCGCTTGACAAAAAGTTTTATAGCGTGCTGTTGACGTAAAATTTACAACGTCGCTCATGCGCTTATTGGCTTATATAGACCATTTTTATTCATATTGACAAAAATAATGAAATTCAATAAAATCCCGTAGTATCAGTCGGAATCCCATGGAATGTCCATATTAATTATTTGTATGAAATGTCCATATAGTTAATTTGCATAAAGGTCTATCATGCGGCCATCTCACTTATTTATTTATCAGTATTTTTGTTGTTTATTTTTGCAATGTTACTCAATATCACACCTATTCTATTTATATATACCTATTCGTTACTGTTTTTATGTGACACAAATTTCATCATCATCATTTCAGCCGAAAGACGTCCACTGCTGGACATAGCCCTCCCCAAGTTTGGGGGGGGGGGGGGGGGGTTGCCATAATCGCCACGCTTGGCAGGCGGGTTGGCGATCGCAGTATAGGACACAAATTACACAAGTTTGACACAAATTAATTTTGATTTATTTATTTAACTATGCATACACACATCACGTTGCAGTATAAAACTGATTTACATCCGTCACCTCACACATCAGGTCCAGTTGAAAACCAGCGTCAAGCACTAGTTGTCTGGCATTTTTACTGAACTGGTCCTTTTTGGCGCAGCCGTGAGGCACACGTTCCTGCTAATTTCTTACATCGGACTTTGCACTTTTTATATTTATCTTTATTTTTGTTTTTATCTGATTTACAGTACACACAGTACACCAGATAGTCAGATAATAATTATCTGACTATCTGGTGTACTGTGTGTCTTTTAGGCTGTGCTAAATAAATGTATTTTCCTTCTTTTATTTCTATATGCCGATCGCTTAACTGACATGTTGCCTGAGGTAGCTGCGCGGTGAGGGGTGATTGTTGTCACAAGTTTACGAATCACTGAGCTCTTGCATCACGTCACCCCTCCCGCACCACGTTGCTACCTCAGGCGACGTCTCAGTTTAGCGGTCGGCCTTTAGATGGAGTCAGCATTTCCTATCCCCTTGTCTGTTTAACAAGCTTATTAAGTTCGGTACCTAACAATAGAAAAAGTAATTGTGTCTCATTAGTGACAGTTCAGCTCATAACTGACCCCTGATAAGGAATGGTTAAGAAACTCATGGGTCAAAGTCCCTTAAAAAGCATTAAAAAAAAGATAAAAAGTTTTAGTTAAGTTAGAATTTTATGTCCGTCTCCTGGTTCTAAGCTATCTCCCAACCAATTTTCAGCCAAATCGGTTCAGCCGTTCTTGAGTTATACATAGTGTAACTAACACGACTTTCTTTTATATAAGTATATATAGATAGATAGATAGATATAAAGAAAGATAGGTAATCTCTCTGTCAATAATCATTATCTTCGTAGGTATTTCTGAACCAAGTACACAAGTACCTAAATGATAAATGATTTTATTTTTGTAAGTAGGTTTACACAAACATTTTTTTACACGTCAATCATATTTTCTTTTAAACTGAGAAGAGAGAAGAAGAGAAGGTCACAGTCTCTTTTAAAGTCCAGACATAATCTTGGTCAGGGTATATGAAGACCTACATGGTCTTCGGTCGATATCTGAGATGGTCTTTTGAGGAAAGAACCACACAGATTGAGAGGATCTGTCCATTCAGTGCACGCATTTGTCAGACATCGTGCAGCTCAACTCAAGACTTAAGGAGCTCAACGATTCGACGAACAATACCAAAGAAAGGACATTTGGGAAGTTGTTTTAAAAAAAATCATTAATGTCAATATGTATAATTATAAAAATAAAAAAACATTAAAATGCAGAAATTGGAACCAACTCAATCACAACTCAGGCACAACGTACATTTAATGAATGATTTGAATTAATTAAACGTAAGTTGTGCTAAAGTCTATCTATTCAAATTTATGTTTCCAATATCATTTCAAGTTAATCAAATATCAACTTTATATTAATGGTAATTAAGTTGATTTCAGAGTGACTAGCACTATTGAAAATCTTGTAAAAATGTTTGAAGTTATTGCGTAAATTGAACTTTATTGTGTTATTTTCCCATAAACTCATATTTGTTTACATTTTTGGCCACTGAATGGCGAACGCAGATTACAAACTAACGTTTCATAGTTATTGACAAATAACTCACTAGCGAGGCAGCATCACATTGCATCAAAGCTGTCAGTGTCAAAAGAGACATCTTTTGACACTGACAGCTTTGATGCAATGTGATGCTGCCTGGCTAGTCCGCAGGCTGCGTGACAGTCAACATAATACTGCAAATCAAAAGCCGCCGGGGGCAGGCAGTCTGCTAGTGCGGGCACTTACAATCTGTTATAATGATTAAGTACTAACATGGGCTAAGCTATTTTATTACCAGAAATCGGAATAGGCTGAGTATATTTACCTAAAGTTTAAAGAACAGAGACGGCAATCGGAGACTTCCTTATGACAATTTTTTTTTAACCGGTAAATTTACCGGAACTTTACTTATGTAACTTTCAATATCTTATTTTATCATTAACATTATAAATGCTTTAATAAATCGTAATCAATGTTTTGATAAATAAAATAACCAATATTAAAAATAGATACATTTTAATAAAAAAAAAATTAAAATTAATAAAAAAATAAAATTAATTAATTAATTATTTTTAATATTAAAAATAGATAAGTATATTGTTAATATTGGTTATTTTTTTTAGCATTTATAATGTTAATGATAAAATAAGATATTGAAAGTAACATAATTAATTTACCAGTAAAAAAAAAATCAAGTCATAAGGAAGGCTCCGATTTTCGTCTCTGTTCTTTAAACTTTAGGTAAATATACTCAGCCTATTCCGATCACTGTTTATTACTCACTAACGTTGTGGACCTCATTGTAGTAGGAATAAAAAAAGTTTTATTATTATTATATTTGTACCTATGACAAACCGCAAAAACACAGGAAAACCACAAAGAAAAAGTAGGTAAATACAGCATAATCAACTAACAATGTTCCGACTATCGGGACACAGGCCTCCTCTCTTCGAGAGGGCTATAATCCACCACGCAGAGCCAGTGCTGGTTGGTAGATGTCACATGCCTTCGAATTTTTGTTGTAGTAGATAAGAAGAATAGTAGATTGTAGTAGCTTGATGTGCTGGCGTTACAGACGCCGACGTCAAATTTATTTAATAGATTTTCAACTTTATCGCTAAAGCACAAGGTCCAAAGTTGATTGGGTTTGTCAGTTTCGGGTAGCTTGATGTGCTGGCGTCTGTAAATGCCAGTTTCTTCACGATGTTTTTCTTCACCGTTTTGAAAGCAGTGGTAGTGAAATTATTTACACAAAGTAACACTTTACTTTGCTGCTATATGCCTGGGTTCAAACCCACGACCGTACAACTCGTAAGTAGGACCCTTTACCACTGGGCTCGGTAAACACAGAATTTCCTCAAACTCAAGTGAACAATTCAAACAACTGAAACTTTACATTTGCAATTAATAATAATATTATTATTTATTTATTATACTGAGTGAGATGTAGGTAAGTAGGTCGCATTCGCTGATAATTTCGCCAGCGCCTATAATTAGTTCACTACGGCCGGCTATTACTTAATTACGACCTTACAGCACGTACAGTAGGTACTTAAAGAAAGAAAGAAAAGAAAGAAAGAAAAAGAAAAAGTTTTCAGGTATCCGGCGCGACGCTACGCTAATAGAACAATTTCTATGAAAACTTCATTGAAATTGCTCTGCCAGATTCGCGTCGCACCGTTGCGAAGCGTCTGTCTGCGGGAGCCTTAAACCTTCCGGAATAAGTGTTCTAAGTGATGATGAAAACTGCGTGAAAATCCAATAACTATGTAATCTGCATTCGTGACTTATTTGCCAAAAATGTAAACAAATATGAGTTTATGGAAAAATACATTTGATTCTAGACAATAAAGTTCAGTTTACGCTACAACTTCAAACATTTTTATAACTTTTTCAATAGTGCTAGTCACTCTGAAATCAACTTAATTACCATTAAAATAAAGTTGATATTTGTTTAACTTGAAATAACATCAATTTGAAACATAAGTTTGCAAAGAGACACGAAACGCGACATTAATTTAACTGTTATAGATACAGGCATGTCCTAGTTCAATGACCTACAGTCAGTGACGTAAGTAAGTATGTCAGACAATGCTAATAATATATCTAGTCGGACTGATTCACTGACCGATTATATCTTAGTATTATCTAGAGTTATGTTCACGCAATTGTTTGTTCATTATTCACGAACTGCAGAAGCTAGTAGTGGAAATCCTGGCTCCCCGGTCTGCTACTGAGAAATTCCTGATGAAAAACCCAATAACACTTTGCCCGACCTGGGAGTCGGACCCAGGACCTCATGCTCAGCAGTAGCGCTTTCAACCACTAGACCAACGAGGCATCATTTACGATTTATTTATTTTATAATTTATACACAGTAAAATACATAGGGATACGACATAATTATAATTTGAGTGCAAAGGTACTGCTTATTTCTTAAGAAATTTCTTCCAGCATTTAGTTAGACGAAAACGTCTTTTTTTTCCGCTTTATAGTTTATTTTTTAGTCAGTTATCATGTCTCGGGTAAAAAAAAATAAAAAAAAAGGTTATGTCCTCTTTTGAATATGAGCTAAGGATTGAGCCTATTCCACAGCTGGAAGGTGGATAAAAATGCCCAAGGACTTCGTTCTGAAGTCGCACAGTAGTCTACTGTAGTTTGATGTGACTCCGCCGGTTATAAGTAGGTAACTGTCTTAATTAAAAACTTCAATTACATATTAAGGTCAATGTCAAATCATTTATTTCAAGTAGGGAATTAAAAGGCACTTTAGGACGTCAAAATTTACTGAAAAATGGGATTGATTCTACAGTGTGTTAGGTTAAACGAGGGACATACTTTAAGAGAGTGTAGTACCCATGAATATGAACAACTTTTACTAAGAGACCAACACTGAAATCGAGAAAATAAAACCAGCCGCTCTATACATTTCTGTTCGCATAACTGGACAAAATGTAGGGAACAGCTGTTTTTTTTTTTTCATATTTTTGAGTCCGCCCCATATTAAAAGTTGTTCATTTTCATGAGTACTACACTCCCTTAAAGTATGTCCCTAACCTAACACACTGTATATCGTCGTTGTAAAACCAAAATCTGCTATGTGCCGTTTTTTGAGGTTTCAAGGTTTTGACTACAGCTTATAGGTCACTGCCGTATTTCTCATTTAAAAGAACTGCTATGTGCTTATGACCACTAGTTGTAGAACTATGGCCTCAGAGTATAATGTGCTATATGCAGCAGCTAAAACTTTGTCAAAACTTCTTTTGTCAATATCTCAAAAGTATACTTTTTGCACATAGCAGGTTTTGGTTTGACAACGACGATATGCCCCTTCCAAAAGATAGTTTCGTATGGAGATGAATGGTCATCAAACTCCATAGTGTTTTAGGAGAGTTCTTCGCAGTTTTAGCATAAAATAAGCCTTTGCCCAGCAGAGGTACAGTATAAGCTAAACAAATTTAAAAAAAAAACTGGCACTCCGGGTGTGCCAACAGACATGAAATCAAAACACAAACTGATTACTTAGCCATCACTCACTGACATATCGGATATACCTACATTAAAACCGAGCAAGTACATCCCGAGGACAGCCGAACACATCCAAAGCAAGTATTTTTTTTATCGTCTTATAAAACAAAACACGTTTAATCGTCTTATTAACACGCGCGGTGTCGCTTACGGTAACAGTGGCGCTAGTTCAATGGACTTTTCCCATCTCAAAAAATGCCCAACGCGCCTAAAGAATTTTTCACTTCAAACAAAAAAAGCGCCTGTCCGGGTTCAAACCTACAACTCGTAAGTCGCGACCGTTGCCACTTGGACACCAGAAAGAAAAGAAGAAGAAAGAAAGAAAAATTGTTTATTCTGCACAAACAAAACGCACATTGCAAACAAAAAATATAAAAAAAACTGGCCAAGTGCGAGTCGGACTCGCACACGAAGGGTTCCGTACCACAAGGCGAAAACGCCGAAAAAAACACGTTTGTTGTATGTGAGCCCCCCTTAAATATTAATTTTATTTTGTTTTTAGTATTTGTTGTTATAGCTAGCTATCGCGGTTCTTGAGATACAGCCTGGTGACAGACAGACGGACAGACGGACAGACAGAAAAGTCTTAGTAATAGGGTCCCGTTTTTACCCTTTGGGTACAGAACCCTAAAAAGACAAAATATACACACACAACGTAGTCAAAAGCCTCGTACTCAAGCTTAAAAAATGTTGACACCACTGCTCTCTTCGCAGTTTTATTCAGTGCTCATCAATGAAACTTACATTTTTAGCTAGGACAGCTGCAGCGTCTGCTTTCGAGATGGGGGCGGCGCCGCTTATTATACCGTAGACCGACGCCAAGTGTTTGGGAGTCACTGCAGGATGCTTGCCCAGGAACACCACTGTAACGTGTATGTAGTAAAGGGGTGTACTATGCCAAATCTATTGCCAAATAATCGAATATCAATTGATCGATTACTATAAATCGAAAGTCTAAATACTCGAACGTTCATAATATCGAATGGTTAATAAATCGAACATTCAATATATCGTTCACTCAATACATCGAGTGTTCAAAATATCGAATGTTTGTTTGATCGAGCGTTCAACGCATCGCTTATTCATTCTATCGAAATATTAATATAATATAATGAATAAGTACCTACTTATATTGTAAATAATGTTTGTCTAAAATAAAAATTGTATAAAATTGTAAAAATGCGTCAAACGGTTGCTGTAAATACCTATACCCGAGAGCCGTGACTGTATGTTCGAGTTTGTCCTCTGCTTTTTCGTACTTAATATTACTATAAGTTACTTATAGAAATATAAAAAAAAAAAATGAGTTGTCTTACCCATAGGTGGAACCAAGAACAAAACTTCAGCCTTATGTTGAATGAGGGTCTGAAGGAAGAGTTCAGGTTTGAAATACGGCAAAGTGACCAGTTTGACGCCCAGTGCCATTTGGTTCAGCATGAGACTATTGAACCCGAATATGTGGAAGAACGGCAGGATTGCTGGCAACACCGCCTGGTTCGTTGCTAGAAGAAAAAAAAAACAATTCAATTTTCGAATTTGTTGAGACTCGTGAAAAGTAATTTTATGTATTTTTTTTTTGTAATGTGCTTTTTGTTTCTGCAGAATAAACAATAGGTATATAATAATTTTTTCTAGTATTTTTGATGTGAATTGAATCAATCCTTTGTGTGAAAACGACAGCAACTGCGCTGGGCTTATTACCTGCGTCGTTCTAGTGGTCGCAAGCGCGATTCCTGGAACTATTCCCCAGGTCAAACGCAAAGTGCTTTTATTTGGTTAAGTATATTATGAGGCAATTCTCAACAGCAGCTTCCAATCAGGGTTTGTGCTCCATTAAATGCAGTGTTCTCGCCACCTACTTCATCATAGGACTTATAAATTGGTAAGTGGCGAATGTGGATGCTTCCAGCCAAAGCTGTGTGTTCTTCATGTTATGGCATTCATCATCTGCATAAACTTTTCCCAACTTTTTTTTAATGTACGTTGGAGTCGGCTTGCAGTCTAACCGGACGCAGCTAAATACCGGTATTTGACATGGAGCGACTGCCTATCTTTACATCGTTTCTTTGGTCTTCCCCTACTCTTAAAGCCGTTCATACTGAAAACTTTCCTCATAAAAGTTTCCTCATTTCGGCATTATGGCAACAAAAATAATCTTTTGGCTAACTTACCCGTCGTTTCTTTAATAACAATAATCTCAGGGTCAGCGATCTGCTGGTTCATAGCGACCACACTTCCATGCGTCAGCACCACACCTTTCGGAAACCCTGTAGTTCCACTCGAGAATGGCAATATGGCCACGTCTTTAGGCCCCCTATGTACTGACTTCAAGCAACTAGTATCTAGGCTAAAATCTTGAGCAAATTCCGCGAACTTTATGGTACCTTCAGGCAAACCATCATTGTCTGTTAAAATTATTGGTATGTCTAGCTTAAGCTCAGCCAAGGCTTGTTTTACATTGGCGTATGAAATGTTTGAGGTAACTACAGCTTTGCATCTAATCAGTTGTATTTGGCGTTTGAGTTCGTCTGAAAAGGAAAAAAAAAGTTTTATAAATCTTCACTTGTTTTAGATTTTTCTGCAGAGTGAAGGCTCCTTTTGAAACCAGGGCCGGTCAAAAGTGCGTTGGGTTGATGATATCGTCAACGTCGCGGGGCACGTGGATGAGGGACGCACGGAGCCGGGAAGTATGGTAGAAAAAAGGGGAGGTCTATACCCAGCAGTGGGTGATTCCGGGTTGAAATGATGATGACGATGCAAGTCTTCATTGAATCGTATCTTATCCGAAGGTGAATCAGACCTGTAAGGTGATATATTGAAAGAAATGTTGTTTTTCTATTTCGTGTAACTTAGGGATTTAACATTTTGGTATACTTATTATGTTTTACGACTCTTTGGTCTAGTATCATGTAAAAGGAATACACGATTCAATAAATTTTTCTCGAAGCTTACACAAAGTAGTTTTAAATTTAATTCATTTATTTTGTTAAAAAAGGAGTAAATTCCTTTTGGCACCTAGAGCACGCACATTATAGCCATCTCTCTTCTTTTGCGTTACAAAAGTAATTGCATCACTTTCGCTCGCTTAGTAGATCAGTCGCTACGACTTATTTTCGAGGTTAGCGCCCCAATGGCATTTGGGACTTTATAATGTTACTTACTTAACATTATAATTATACTTACCTACCTTAAACAAATAAATAAACATGAGATTACGTATATGTTTGCAATATCGTTAGACTTTGTACCCTGTTCAAGGCAAGTAATAGGTAGTAGGTAAGTACGTCCGTACATAATAGGTACAATGGTCTCATGCGATGGTGCTCTCATGCCCATGAGAGCACCATCGCATGAGCGCATTGTCTCATGGTGATCCAATCAATCTTCGATCTACCAAGGCCTCTTGTTATAGAGTAGTATAAATAAAATTAAAATAAATAAAATAAAATACAGCCTGTGTAGATCTTTAGATATTATTAGGATGGATTCTCCTATAGGTACTTAATAATAACTAAATATCTCCACCGTTTCTAACAAAAGTATCCTAAGGTCTGATTTTTCAATCGACAGATAATTTTTATTCGTGGAATAAAATTGACGCCTGACAGTTTTTGTATGGAAGAACTGTCAGAAATTCCAAATTAATCTTCGGATAAAATTATCTGGCGTTGGAAAAATCAGCCTTAAAAGGAAGTAATTGCAATTTAAATTTATAATCGGAAATAAACATGTTAATAAAAAAGTGTTACTTAGTGTTTTTTTTATTTGTGATATTACATGAGAGAGAACAGTGGTGGCCCTGTGGCAAAGAGAATTGCCCAGTAGTAACGACCCCGCGCCCCTATACGTGTCGTAAGCCGGAGGTTCGAACCCGGGCACATTACTTTGTGTTATTTATTTTATCACCACTGCTCTCAAAACGGTGAAGAAAAACATGCAACGGCATGTATTAGAACCAACAATTCGAAGACATGTGGCATTCATCAACCCGCACTGGACCCGCGTGGTGGATTATGACCCACTCGCTCTTAGAGGAATGAGGCCTGTGTCCCAGCAGTGGGACCATTATAGGCTGATTATGTATAAATGATAAATGATTTTATTTTTGTAAGCAGGTTTGCACCAAAGACAATACAGGGTTATTGGTAAAACATTAACACCCTCTTAAGAGGTCATTGTACTCATCATTATGAACAACTTGTACTATGGGACCAAACCTGAAATCGCGAAAAAAAATCAGCTGTTCATTACACACAGCTGTTCATTTATGTTCGTATAACTCGTCAAAATGTACTGAACAGCAGATTTTTTTTTTCTCGATTTCAGGTTTGGTCTCATAGTAAAAGTTGTTCATAATGATGAGTACAATGACCTCTTAAGAGGTTGTTAATGTTTAATCAATAACCCTGTATAATTGCACAAACACTTCTACACGTCAATGCATGATATTGATATTAGATTAAGTGAGCAAGCATCTGATTCAGGTGGTCGAGTGGTCATTGCCACCTACGAACATCTGCAAAACCATAGGCATTGCATGTCCGTACCGTAGCCAGTCCAGAAAAACAGGACCTTACCTGCAGTATAAACAGGATTCATCATACTAGCGATGCAGCCAGCCTGTAGTATCCCCAGAATCGTGACAGGATATTCTGGTAGATTCGGCAGGATTATGGCAACTTTGTCGTCGTTCTGCAACTTGAGCTTAGACCTCAAAGAGGCGGCGAATGCTATGGACATCTTATGCGTTTGTGCGTAAGTGTACCCGTGGCCTGTTACTGCGCATACCTATGAAACAAAATACAGACTAATTAGTATGGAGGGCATAATAAGTGTTATACAGAGTGGCAGGGACATCGCGACCTGCACATTATCGAACTCAATCTGAATAATTTTGAAGGATATTACTGATCCATTGCTTCACGTGTTCGAAAAATGTGTCTACTCAACAACGTAAATAACGCAATGAATGTTGTTGAACTGTCAAAATGAAACCCATTGCTACTGTTATTGCGTTACGCTCTGACCTCGCTGTTAACATGGACTCAGTAGGTATGTACAGTGGGCTGCAACAATTGGGTACCCCAGTTGTATGAAAATTTTAATACATCTGGGGTACCCAATTGATGCAGCCCACCGTACATGATTCCGATCTAAACCCCCCTGCGTTGAAATTGTTCGTCGATAATTAAAAAAAAAAAAACCTTTAGCTCTTCCATACAATTTGACCGCATACTCGCGTAGGCATTGCACTTTTCTATGAAACAGCTAGATTTTTTTTGTTGATAACCGGCATATCATTTCTACGCTAGGGGGTCTAGAATAGTGTGCTGGATTCATGGTTTCTCTTTGCGGGTTGATGTCCCTGCCACGATATCTACATACAGTACAGGGTGCACAAATTTTATCATGCTACCCAGTAACTGGGTTGTTGTCAGATGGCAGTCATTCCATGTAAAATATTGGTATTTAGCCGCATCCGGTTAGACTTGAAGTCGAACCCAATAACGTTGGAAATGGCTAGTAAGATTAATTTTGTTGGTATGCAGAATGGCATTTTTAGGGTTCGGTTGAAGTTGAGCCCTAGGCATGGCCCAAGTAGTTCGGTACATCATAACAACACAACTGCTTTCAGAGAAGGGTTAGCAGAGGTGTACGTAGAGTACACCAACATCAATTCACTCTTGAAGAGTACCTACTTAGGTATTAGTACCCGTGGCGTGGAGACCGCGTATCGGGCAGGCGTAGTGTGGGACGCCACCCAGCTAGATGGACCTACGACCTAAAAAAGGTGGCTGGGACAAACTGAATGCAGAAGGCGGAGGACAGGGTGTTGTGGCGCAGCATGAGAAAGGCCTATGTCCAACAGTGGACTGCGATAGGCTGAGTTGATTGATTAGTACCCCTATACTAATACACAGGACCAAAACGGTGAGTTTCGTACAACTTCAAAGAAAATTACTACCGCACTATAATAAACACTGAATTGTTGATATTATGATCGGAAATGTTTTTACTAAGTATTAAATTGAAATCAACGTCCGTAAAAATTATATTCAGAACGCATTGCGAAGCTTTTAGACGAATACGAAACTTAAAAGTTTCTAAGTACCAACAACATAATCTAAAAACTCATCAGTCACATTTTGGAATCCTGGGATAAGCCCCAGGATGCAATTGGCATTTTCTGTGACCTCTCAAAAGCGTTTGACAGCATTGACCATAATACACTTATCTGTAAATTAAACCATTACAGAATTCGTGGACAAGCTGCTGATCTTGTTCTTTCCTATCTGTCAAAGCGGCAGCAAAAAGTAAACGTTAACGGGGCGACGTCATCGGGGTCTCTAGTTAGAATGGGCGTGCCTCAAGGCTCAATTCTTGGCCCTTTCCTATTTCTAGTTTATATTAATGACCTTCCTTACATGATGGCTAACTTGTCGGATATCATTTTATTCGCTGATGACACTTCCCTTTTTTTTTAAATTGATAGAAAAGATACGGACGTCTTACATGTCAACGATAGTAGATAGAACTGGCTGTTTTTTCGGAATAGTTTGCAGCTAATAATCTTTTACTTAATGCGAACAAAACTTAATGTCTTAAGTTCTCATTACCAAATGTACCTCAAGTGGGTCTGAATTTAAAACTTGATGGCAAAAAACTAGATGCTGTTACGGAAACGGCATTTCTAGGAATTACTTTAGATTCAAAATTACAATGGGGCGCAGACATTAGAGCTCTTTCAGGTAGATTAAGTTCAGCTGCATATGCAGTAAGAAAAATAAGGCAGATGACAGATATAGCCACAGCTAGGTTAGTATACTTTGCTTATTTCCACAGTATTATGTCTTATGGTGTTCTGCTGTGGGGATCGGCAGCTGACGTAGATTCAATCTTCATTTTACAAAAGAGGGCAATCCGCGCAATCTATAAAATGGGTCCTCGCGAGTTTCTTAGAAACAAGTTCAAAGAAATTTATATACTAACTCTGCCTTTTCTTTATATTTTAGAAAGTATTTTGTATGTTCGCAAAAACTTAGGACTTTTCAAAATAAGAAGCGATTTCCATAATATTAATACTCGTAGTAAAAATGAAATTGTAATACCTAAATTTAGATTAACTAAAACTAGCAAGTCATTTCTTGTAAACGGCATCCGTTTTTATAACAAGTTGTCAAAGCCGGTTACAGAACTTAGCGATGAAAAGTTCAAAACCCTCATCAAACGTGTCCTTATCAAAAAAGCATATTATAACATAAAAGACTACGTTGAAGACAAGGTAGTTTGGCAATAATTCCTTCTGCACATGTGGCTTCCCTGGCACCTCATTACCGGCATAACTATGTAAAAGTCTATTAACTGCTCTCAAATTACGATGTTTATTTTTTACATACTTCTTTGACATAATCTTTTTATTATTTGACGTTATATACAGACTATTCTAATTTTTCACCTTTTTATTAGGTAGTGGTTGTAAAGGCAATCATATCACTTGGTTTTAGTAGGTTTTTATACTTTATGTATCCTTCTGATAGATTCTTATTCTGTAAATGTGAGGACCATGTAGGCCTTGTAGACTTAAGATCTGTAGATAATGTTTTTATTATAACAAGTACCTGGGACTTGTTAACAGGTCTACGCTGTCCTACTGTAATTTGAAAACATTGTAAAAGCCAATTATTTTGAAAACGAGTAACCGTGGAGTTTCTTGAAGGTTCTTCTCCTTAGGAAACGACCAATTGGAACCATGCACCCAGCTTCTGACGTTTCATAAGTGCCCATGTAGGCTTATGTGAAATAAAACATTTTGATTTTGATTATGTTAAACTAAACAGGATACGAACGTGTTGAGAAACCTGTTAATTACTTTGTAGACTGTCGTTAGTAGTTATAACATAAACAGTTTTTTTATAGAGATGACTAGCTTCTGCCCACAAATTATCATAATTGTGCCATCATCTTCTTGCCAAATTTTTTCGAAATCCATTCAGTGGTTTAAGCGTGAAAATTGTATGTCATGGGCTTTATTTTATTTTGCGCAGAACCCTAATCCTTTTTCTAAAATAAAAGTAGTCTGTGTTACTCCTTATAACATCAGCTATCTGGCAGTGAAAGTTCCGGTCACACCGGTCCAGCCGTTTCGGACAGTAGCCGGAACAGACAAACATTTAAAAAAAGTTTTCTGTGTAGGTAGGTAGGTACAGTCAACAGCAAAACTAGATGATCAAAATCAGAAATTCAATACTAATAACGGAGTTCGCGTCAGAACTATGTGGCGTCGAAGTGATTTCTGTGTGGCGTTGATGTGGTGTTGAGTGGTTTGAATCACTTCGACGCCACACAGTTCTGTCGCGAACTCCGTTCATTAGTATTAAATTTCTGATTTTGATCATCTACTTTTGCTGTTGACTGTACTTCAAAAATTCAAAGTCCTGACTGACTAATATAATTGGAGGGTGTGTTCTTTGTGAAGAGTAGGTATCCACTAAGAAATTTAAGGGTTTATCGAAATTCCACCCCTAAGAGGGTGAAATTTCACGCGGACGAAGTTGCGGGCAGAAGCCAGTTTGTTATAAGTACCTACCGTGACACCTGACTATTTCAGTCAGATTCAGTTATCATCTTCACAGAGCATGTAACACTTTATCATCTTATCATAAAGTAGGTAGGTAAGTATTAATTTATCGCTAAGTAGGTAGGTACTATTTTTGATTCTAATCTACTTGCAGTTATTAAAGTTATCAACCAGGGTGCGACAATTTATTTATATTCGATAGCTTTATTATTATCGTTACATATGAAGTTATGAGTCGTTAAATTCGTAGGTATTATATCTAGGTACTTATCATCTAAATCGAAAACTGCATATTTCTAGGACATTGAACCATCTGAACTTACAAGGTCTGTAGTGTAGGGTACAGGGTCTCGGGGCCAAGGAGTCGAGACTGCACTTTAACTAGAGGATATAAAGTTCCTTTTTCAATGTTCGGACTCTCAGATAGTTTATTTTAGGTCATCATTTGCCTAGCCCTCTCCCAACTATGTTAGGCTTGGAGTCCAGTCTAACCGTATTTTACATGGAGCGACTGAAGTAGTTTATTTTAGGTAGATTTTAGTTTACAAACTGCATCTTTGTTTCGATGTTTTCGATCTTCTCGCGACAACTACCTTGAATGAACTTTGTTCATTTAATTTTAATTGGTTGGAATTGCTCAGTAGATAGATGACCTAATTAAAATTCAATGAGGCAATTATAAATAAACAGAAAACAGAACTCATTTATTCAAATTGGCCTGAAAATCAGCATTTTTTGAACGTCATGGTTACATAAGACGGTCCCTCAAAAAGACCCTTCACCACTTCCTAGTGCTATCGCTGGGAAGAAGTGGCGGGATAAACTCCCCAGGAGTAGGTACCTACACCTGTCTGTTAGATAGTCACTATACTAATCAGTGATCGGAATAGGCTGAGTATATTTACCCAAAGTTTAAAGAACAGAGACGAAAGCCGGAGACTTCCATAAGGAAGTCTCCGGCTTTCGTCTAATTTACCCCTAAAAAAAAAATTGTCATAAGACAATTTTTTTTTAAGGGGTAAATTTACCGGAACTTTAATTATGTAACTTTCAATATCTTATTTTATCATTAACATTATAAATGCTAAATTAAAAAAAAAAATAAACAATATTAAAAATATACTTAACTATTTTTAATATTGGTTATTTTATTTATCAAAAAATTGATTAGGTACGATTTATTAAAGCATTTATAATGTTAATGATAAAATAAGATACTTATAGAAAGTTACATACTTAAGTAATTAAAGTACCGGTATATTTAAAAAAAAATTGTCCTAAGGAAGTCTCCGATTTCTGTCTCTGTTTTTTAGACTTTAGGTAAATATACTCAGCCTATTCCGATCACTGCTAATAATGTAGTGACAATAGGGCAAATATGATTGTTTCACACACAGTGGCGATAGAAATTATTAGAATGTAACAATAGCTAATTGTTTCCGTGGCATTACAATCAAATTAAGTAGGTACTTACTTAATATTTATCTACCTGCACCTACACTACAGCGACAAAGTTCAGAGATAAATTGATTAGGTAGATACCTATTATTCAACAGTTTATTTTCACTAGGTAGCTTCTGCCCGCGACTTCGTCCGCGAAATGTCTCGTTTTAAGGAGGCGTTTACGAAATGACGCGCTTCAATTTTAGGTATTGAGTCTTACTACTACACGTGCACGGCTCACACACACAGCGACATGCGCGAAGCGGTGAAATTATGAGTAAATTGACACGACTTGATACTTGAGCCTAATTTTATTTTATTTTTGCCATGTATTTTTTTTAAGTTTACGGTGATTTGTTTTCAAACAGTTTGTAGGTAATGTGAAGTGTTCATATAAGTAGAATGCTATTTACTTAATTTCACTGGACAGTGATTAATCAAGTACAAGTTGCCAAAGTACCTATGTATTAACAATTTGCGGACGAGCTTATTGAAAACAAATATAAAACAAGCTTGTTTTATTCGGTTTATTTCGTATTTTATATAATAAATTTGCTATGGTATCAAATGCAAGTAGGTTCTTGTGAGTGTGTGTGTATGTTTATATGTTTGTTCTTCACGCTCAAACGGCTTCACCAATTTTGATAAAATTTTGTATAGAGGTCATCATCATCTAGCCTAGCCTTTTCCCAACTATGTTGGGGTCGGCTTTAAAATTTTGTATAGAGGTAGCTGACACATATAGGCTACTTTTTATCCGATATTCCCACGGGATCGAAACTTATGCGGGTGAAACCGCGGGGCACAGCTAGTTGCTTCATAAATATTTAAAAAATTCGTAAAACAAAAACAACGCAATGGATATTGTTGAACTGTCAAATCGGAATGGATTGCCATTCCAAGTGTGTTACGCAATTAGGATAACGTACTAAGCAGTGTCGTGCATTGCATAAAGGCATATTAGCAGTGGCTACCTCGATAAATCACCATAAGCCTGTCAATTACATTTTTGGCCGTGCAAAGTGACGGATATTGAGATCGCCGATAGTGAGATAAAAATGAAAATCCAAGATGGCGGTTGTAGTTTTTTTTTAATTTTTCATCATGGGTGTCGTTTTTATGGTTTTCAAGGGTGCTAAAACCGATAGTGATGTCCAAATGAAAATCCAAGATGGCGGCTTTAATTTTTTTATCATGGGTGGTCGTTTTTATGGTTTTCAAGGGCGCTAAAGCCGATAGTGAGGTCAAAATGAAAATCCAAGATGGCGGCTGTATTTTTTTTTATATTTTTCATCATGGGTGTCGTTTTCATGGTTTTCGAGGGTGTTGGAGCCAATAATTAGGTCAAAATGAAAATCTAAGATGGCGGCTGTAATTTATTTTTTATTTTTATCATGGGTGTCGTATTTATGGTTTTCAAGGGCGCTAAAGCAGATAGTGAGGTCAAAATGAAAATCCAAGATGGCGGCTGTAATTTTTTTTTATATTGTTTTATCATGGGTGTCGTTTTCATAGTTTTCGAGGGTGCTGGAGCCGAAAACAAAGTCAAAATGAAAATCCAAGATGGCGGCTGTAATATTTTTTTTTTAGATAAGTACTCTTGTTTTATGTTTCCGATTAGTGACCGCATCTGCCTAGACTAGACCCGGTTTAGTGCCTGCCTACCTATTCTTAAGGTCTCAACAAAACTAACAAAAGAAGCCCAAACTTGGCACACCTAGCTCAGCTCGGCTATTAGTTCCAGTAGCAGTCTTCGAAGTACACCTGCAGGTCACTCCATCAAGTCCGGAGGTAAGGTCTCAACATAACTAAGAAAACGAGCCCATACTCGGCACACCTAGATCAGCTCGGCTATTAGTTCCAATAGCAGTCTTCGAAGTACACCTGCAGGTCACTCCATCAAGTCCGGAGGTAAGGTCTCAACATAACTAAGAAAACGAGCCCATACTCGGCACACCTAGCTCAGCTCGGCTATTAGTTCCAGTAGCAGTCTTCGGAGTACACCTGCAGGTCACTCCATCAAGTCCGGAGGTAAGGTCTCAACATAACTAAGAAAACGAGCCCATACTCGGCACACCTAGATCTGCTCGGCTGTTAGTTCCAGTAGGAGTCTTCGAAGTACACCTGCAGGTCACTTCATCAAGTCCGGAGGTAAGGTCTCAACATAACTAAGAAAACGAGCCCATACTCGGCACACCTGACTCAGCTCGAATTATTCCGTTCTGATCCCCTGAACCCCCCCTCCACCCCCCCCGCCTCGATCCCCTCCTAGATCGTCTTCTGTTTTAATCTCTGTCTTATCCACTAAAAACTTTCTCATACCGGTTTGAACCGCTTTTTCTTTTGTTTTTGATCCTGAAGGATCGTCAGCAACAAAAATAAGTACAGGGTTTATTGAAATACATAAGTTCGTAATTTCTTATTATAACGGATACGTGTATGTTAGTATTGAGGAACAACGACATTTTCGTCTTTGTCAAGTCACCGCACCCGGTTTGAATCCTTTTTAATAATTTTACAGATGGCAGATGTGAAAAGTGTTACAATATTTTCATGATGGGTGTCAATTTCGTGGTTTTCGAGGGTGCTGAAACCGATGGTGAGGTCAAAATGAGAATCCAAGATGGCGGATGTGAAAAATGTTACAATTTTTCATGATGGGTGTCAATTTCGTGGTTTTCGAGGGTGCTAAGTGCTAAACCGACGGTGGGGTCAAAATAAAAATCCAAGATGGCGGATGTGACAAATGTTACAATTTTTCATGATGGGTGTCAATTTCGTGGATTTCGAGTGTGCTGAAACCGACGGTGGGGTCAAAATGAAAATCTAAGATGGCGGATGTGAAAAATTTTATAATTTTCATGATGGGTGTCAATTTCGTGGTTTTCGAGGGTGCTGAAACCGATGGTTGGATTTTTATTTTGACCCCACCATCGGTTTCAGCACCCTCGAAAATCACGAAATTGACACCCATCATGAAAAATTGTAACATTTTTCACATCCGCCATCTTGGATTTTTATTTTGTCCCCACCATCGGTTTCAGCACCCTCGAAAACCACGAAATTGACACCCATCATGAAAAATTGTAACATTTTTCACATCCGCCATCTTGGATTTTTATTTTGACCCCACCATCGGTTTCAGCACCCTCGAAAACCACGAAATTGACACCCATCATGAAAAATTGTAACATTTTTCACATCCGCCATCTTAGATTTTCATTTTGACCCCACCATCGGTTTCAGCACCCTCGAAAACCACGAAATTGACACCCATCATGAAAAATTGTAACATTTTTCACATCCGCCATCTTGGATTTTCATTTTGACCCCACCGTCGGTTTTAGCACCCTCGAAAACCACGAAATTGACACCCATCATGAAAAATTGTAACATTTTTCACATCGGCCATCTTGGATTTTTATTTTGACCCCACCATCGGTTTCAGCACCCTCGAAAATCACGAAATTGACACCCATCATGAAAAATTGTAACATTTTTCACATCCGCCATCTTGGATTTTTATTTTGACCCCACCATCGGTTTCAGCACCCTCGAAAATCACGAAATTGACACCCATCATGAAAAATTATAAAATTTTTCACATCCGCCATCTTGGATTTTTATTTTGACCCAACCATCGGTTTCAGCACCCTCGAAAACCACGAAATTGACACCCATCATGAAAAATTGTAACATTTGTCACATCCGCCATCTTGGATTTTTATTTTGACTCCACCGTCGGTTTCAGCACCCTCGAAAACCACGAAATTCACACCCATCATGAAAAATTGTAACATTTTTCACATCCGCCATCTTGGATTCTCATTTGGACCTCACCATCGGTTTCAGCACCCTCGAAAACCACGAAATTGACACCCATCATGAAATATTGTAAGTCTTCAGGGGATCAGACCGGAATAGTCTTCGAAGTACACCTGCTGTGCAGGTCACTCCAGCAAGTCCGGAACGAAATATGAATTTATAAACCCTACTTACTTCTAGAAAAATTATAAGACTGTGAATCAAATCTTTCCTTGGGTAATAGGTACATACAGAATGCGTGAAGTATCAAGTTTTGTGTGTCAAATATTTTGTATCCGTACAGCGATCTTCTTTTAGCACAAGCTGCTGCTTACAACCGACACAGAGTCCACTCACAACGGCGGCCGAGCGCAGACTAATATTTCATTACAAATTTTTGTGCAATAAACCGAGACAGTGACCAGTAAAATAACCCTTATTTCAATCCAATAAGATTCACGTATTACAGCTAAATATGTGAAAAAATAGACTCCGATTTTTATTTTTTTCTGAGCTTATTTTTAACATTTTGATAGTTCTTTGGGCTACCTTTTTGAGTTGAACATAATCTGCTTACATAAAATATTTTAAAATAAATATGTTTATGTTATTAAACAGAAGAAAAATGACCCCAAAGACAGCACGATATCGTCGATTTTGTGTGAAGAGGCAACGGAAATTATTTTTTACTATATTATAAACCAACATTTTCGAATAAAAAATGGCTACCATTTGGAGATGAAAGAGTAATCTATCTGTGGTAATTATTAGTTACATTTGGTTTCGTCTCATTTTGCCGCAAAATGCACCGAAAAACGGCTTATTTTTGTCAGATACGTAAAGGCGTCCTTAACATAAAATAAGTAAGTACATCCTATGACACTCGACAATACCGTATGCTTTTCATAAGGCGATTCTCACACTGCACCGCATCACGCAGCGGGGCGCAGATAACGCACCCACGCGCGTGATTTTTTACATACAAATTCAACAAAAACGCACTCACGCGCCTGGAATTTGGCTCCGTTTCCCGCTCACCGCTGCGTGAAACGCAGCAGTGTGCCAATCACCTTAGTGAAAGAATTTTCAGAATCGGATCAGTGGCTTCGAAGATTACCCCCTAGGCCTCTTACATACTAGGTAACTCACGAATTTTACCTCTTCATAATATTAGTACTTACTTACTTACTTATAAAATAAAATAAAAAAAAAAACCTAATCTAATTAAATACCTACCTAATAACATAAAAATTTAACAATTAAATTTATTTAATTAATCTAGGTAAGTACTTAATTTAATTTAAGCAATCCAAGTTTCTATATATATTGATTGGAACGGGTTGGAGGAGGCGTTTGCTAAAGGGCACACAGATACTCAGAAATGATATTGAATGTTTTTGTACTACATCTATCACTCTGAAAAAGGCTATAAATAAAATAAATTTGATGGACTGGGACATAAAAAGCTAAGGTAAAGTAAGTACTTATAAAAGAGGTCTGGTCTATTTATAATTCTTTTATGATACTGATTTTCTTGATTTTGTCTAGCAATGCTTAGTATACTTACTATAATTATAGCCTACTGAAAATAGCCCAAATATGTATAGAATAGAATAGAATACTCTTTATTATGTACACCATATTTGATTAATTAGGATTAGGTTGATTTCTTGTGTGTTTTCAGGCTATTTATTTTTATTTATTTGTTTATTTCTGGTGACGCTGCGCTGGCCCATATATAAATACCTTAACCTAAACATACATATTTTTATTATAAAATAGTACTTCACTAGCTAACTCTAGTGGTTCTTGTCAGCAGAAGCGACGGAACACCACGCTATGAGAGTAGGGGAAGGAAGGGGGTGACTACGGAGATGATAACTAAAAGAGGACTATGGAAGAAAAATATATGTTGCGCGGTTACCCCAAATAAATTGGAATAAGAGCAAGAGAATAATTATGATGGTGTTACTTAACGCAATGGAAAGTTCTTAAAGCAGTACCAAATCCATAAAAATAACTCACCGTTGCAGTTTTATCAGGCCACCGGTCCAAGTTCTGCCATACAAAGTCAGTTGCTGTGTAACCAGTAGCGGGAAGATCTTTATACATAGATGTCAGAATATTTTTTTCTGGAGCACTTGAACTCTTTTGTCTGACCACTGTAGATATAAATCCATTCTTCTGTTTATTTAAAACATTTAGCACTTTGCTTCTCACTGTACCTGCCATCTTTGGACTTAGGAAGAGACTGAAAAATAAGGAGTACCTACTTAAGTAGGTCTTACTTAAATTTATTAGCGTGAAAAAAAAATAAGATCATGAAAAAGCAATGAATAAGTATTAAACAACTAACTGTAAGTAGTAGGTAAGTATTTGATATCATTAAAAGAAAACAAACTTAAAATTTTTGTTTTTGTACCTACAAGATTTCGCTTAGAAAAATCCTATTTTTGGAACATTAACTTTAATTTATACAAAACCACGCAATAATGATTTGAAGAACTGGATATTCTTGAACGTAAACCTTGTTTAAAAACTTTGTAAATAATATTCTAACATAAAAATCGGATATTGGATCGAATTTGTCGTAGAAACAAATGGAAATTATGTAATAAAAAATATATTTTATGAAACCAAGCTTTTCAGTAAAATTACCTACGAAAATTGTGTCAGACAGAAGCGATAAAAATATTTACGAGTTTTGATTCGTACCTATCGTCCGCGACAACAATTACTTTTGAGCGGCAGCAGGCAACTGAAGTAAACTGCACCGAATGACCGATAACTAAGAATAATATTCACACATTACACATCCGTCGTTCTATTGTTTAATTCGATAGTAACACTGATAATAAGAAACTTAGTTTACTGCTAAATCTTTGCGTCCTTGGACTTTGAAACAACAACGCATAAGGAACTGCTAGATACCAACTGGCTTTCACTTACTTTGTTTTCGTATAGGAATAACCCAACAGTATACGAAGTAGGTAAACATTAAAAAAATTAAGCGCTAGTGCGCATGTGTATCGTGCGAGTGGGAAAGAGAGGACGTATTAGTACGTACTTTTTCCGCTGAGCTTCTTGAATTTGCAATGGAATGCGATAACAGCTGGTTGACGTTTCATTCTAAGTATGTTTCTCTCGTTTTGATTATAATTATAAATTAAAAATTGGTAATAATTTTAAACTACATTATTAATATGTATTTCATAAATGTTAATAATGTGCGTGTAAATTATTATGTCGCACTAACACGCATCACACAATTGCGGAACGAGGGCGGACAGAGCGTGGGTGAAGTAATTTATGGGAAAATTTAACTGTAGATATCCGTATGTGCATCTGGATTGAGGGCCAATTTTTTTAACCCTTGCGAAACGAATAAGACTTAAAGGGAAATTAGTTAAAAAAAGTAAAAACTTAAAGTAAGTACAGGGCCATGAATTTCTTGTGAATTAAAACCGCTATGATTAAATAACTTGGGCCCTCAATCCAGACGCGTCCCATAGTAGTACTCACATAATTAAAAATTACATTAAAAATAAAGGAAACAAAATTGTAAATACTATCTTTATAATAAGTAGTCCTACTTTTAACTGCAAATATTATCACTATCCGACTGCGGTTTACAAAATGTACAGGTACTTACTATGAACAGTATGATCACCCTACAAAATTTTCTCCTAGAAAAAGTTAAAAAACAATTTTCTTTTAAACTTATGACATTTAGAAGAACGGACGATATGTTACAATTTAGTTATGAAATAGTTAAAAATATTATTCTAATTTGCGTTAATCTATGAGGTTGAGCGTAACTTAATACCTAAAGCCGAAAACATTGGGCTCTCAGTTCAGACGTTTTAGTCAAATTCGACTTTCATTTAAGTACTTCATAACAATTAACTTTTGTGTCATTATTAGGGTTCCGTACCCAAAGGGTAAAAACGGGACCCTATTACTAAGACTTCGCTGTCTGTCTGTCTGTCACCAGGCTGTATCTCAAGAACCGCGATAGCTAGACAGTTGAAATTTTCACAGATGACGTATTTCTGTTGCCGCTATAACAACAAATACTAAAAACAAAATAAAATTAATATTTAAGGGGGGCTCCCATACAACAAACGCGATTTTTTTGCCCTTTTTTGCTCGATATCAAAAATAGCAACAGGTAGGCATTTGAAATATTCACAAAATACTCAAGTTGTATTTTAACTTTAATAATAAATAATAAAATTAAAACAAAATAAATATTTAAGGGGTTTTTCCCAAACATACAACAAACATGTTTTTTCGGCGTTTTTGCCTTGTGGTACGGAACCCTTCGTGTGGGAGTCCGACTCGCACTTGGCCAGTTTTTTATTTTTAACTAATTCACATAGGTAGGTATCTAAGTAAAATATGTTAAAGTCGTATTTATGTATTTCTTCAGATAAATTCATGTTTTGCAGATTCCTCAGTTCAGACAATAATGAATTGAGGCCCCTAGATATACCGCCATAAATCTGTAAGTATGTCTGTCATATTCTACAGATTTGGGAATTTCTTAAAATATTAAGAAATTCTTAACTAAATTCTTAAATAAAAATTATTAACCCAGATATAGTACTTACTGAGATTTAGGCTATGCCACGCGTCTGGATTGAGGGCCCAAGTTATTTAATCATAACAGTTTTAATTCACGTTTAAGAAATTCATGGCCCCATGCTTTAAGTTTTTACTATTTTTAACTAATTTCCCTATAAGTCTTACTTCGTTTCGCAAGGGTACAAAAAATTGTGGCCCTCAATCCAGATGCACATGACATCCGTTCTCAGAAAAACAAGAAACACATGTAGATGATACATACTGGTTTTAAATGCCCACTTACGTTATTATGTACATGAACCAGTCGCAACGTAATAATATAATAGTACTTAGATTGGATCAGAGGTGCAGTCCGATATGTACATAAGTACAAAATGATTGATGGTACTCTCGGCGACATATCAAGTAGGTAAGTACATTTCCAGTTCAAGCTGACCCTCATATTGTACGGCAAGCCGAACCAATGCATGGTCAGCTTATACTGGAAATGTATAGCGCTTGATAAGTAGCCGGGGGTACAACAAATCTCTTACTACCTACTTTTTAAATTTGTGTAACATGGTGTTGGGATATAATTTAGGGTGTAAAAAAATAAATACATAAACATATTCAATATTATTTAATATCAGAGAATTACAGTGATATAAACTTAATTCAGACCTTACTTTAGACGGCTAAGGAGTATCAGCAGTCAAATAATAAAGAACGCATAAAATTATACAAAATATACCTACCTAAGAAAAGTACAATACACATTATCCTTTAAATAGTTCTGAAGATAAAAATTAAATATAGACCGAAATTACTTGCTTTAGGATATCAAAAAACAAATCATTTCTTAAAATAATTAAACAGCCATTTTGTTCAATTATTTAAACAAAATACTATACATAAAACGTGGTGATACAAATTCGTTTGACAAGAGAAATCAAGGCAATTCAGTAAACATAATACAAACTTAAACATTCTCTGGGCATAGAAGTAATAAATGCAATTTAAAACTTATGTTAAGAAAGCTTCATCTTGAACATAATATTATTCTGGGATCGCGATTCATACTTTAGCCCCGCTAAGGGTTAGTCTCCACGTACAAAATTGCTCAATGTTTTTACGAGAGATGAAATACAAATGTCTCCCAGATGTCGCGCTACATGCGCGCACTTTCATACAAATTTTGATGAGACAAAAGTTGCTTGTGGACTGAACGAGACAATAGAAGTTTTATTGTTGTCTATGGGCATTTAGTGCCCTCAAAGTGTTAAGCTATATTTATTAGGTCTACCAGAACATCATGGCAAAAAAAAAACAAAAATACTTTGTGGTTTTCATACATTTGACAACATTGGCAATGTCAAATGTATGAAAACCACAAAGTTTTTTGTTTTTTTTTTTTGCCATGAGATTCTGGTAGACCTATAGTAGTGCTCATCTAGACACGTGGAAACTAACAATTACTTACACGAACAAAATAAATAATTTAATAAAACGCCTGTAAAACATTTCGAAACTTTTTAGGAAGCAATTCTCTGTTACAGCATTAGAGTGATTATAATAAGTTCTTTCATAATAATAAGATAAAGATACTTGAGGCCAAAGAAGAAAAGCTGAGACTAAGAATACATACTAAATAGATAAGAAGGATATTATTTTTCGTAAATTGAACACAATTTGTACCAATAATGGACTAGTACTAACACATTTTTTGGCAATTTTGGATAAATCTACTTAGAAAAACTTCAGATTCAGTAGAAAGTCAGCAAAAAAACATAAGTACTATTGGAAGCTTCGTTCGAACATTATTTATCGAGACGTTTTGTGATAACATTTCGAAGGTCCCATCTTAACATAGGACAGTATTTCAGTTCTGCACTACAATTACATAGGCAAAGCCGAATACATTTGCTAACTAAACTTTATAGATATTTTGGACTTGCAGTCTCCTGATTCAGAACTTGACAATTACCTACGCGTTTGTCGTTAGTCATTAACGATCGTTTGAATCAGAATTTAAGGTTATTATTCAATAAGTCTAACATTTAAACAGAAAAACAATTGTTAAATTTAATGTCAATACACAGTAAGTATGGCAACATGTGGAAATAACGAGTAAATATAGACGTAATACACATATAGTAACATAGTATCGTGATAAAGCCAGCAAGCGTTCTTTACAAAATGCTTGAAGGAACTACAGATATTAAAACAGTGTGAGAACTCGAATAGTTTATAAGTCGCTTAAATTGTGACTATAAGTAATTTTATATGGTCAAATTAAATTAGCCAGCGAAACCTCACAGAGGGTATCGGTTTCTATCACGTCTGTGAAGTTTTTTTAGCTAAACTAAGTAAGTAGATAATATGAGATGCAATAATAAGAAAATGTAAGATAATAATAATAATCTGTTCAGACATTTTAAACAAGGCATATATTATTATGAAGTTTATAAATATAACATTATTTGGTGTATATTCGGCTTACGCTTGAACCACGTTTTGCATATGCTTGCGAGTAGTATTATAAGTAGTATGCGCCTGGGCCTAATCAGGTGAAGCGGCGCAGACGCACGACCCGGCCGCTGTACTGTGAGATTACACGAGACCATAATGAATCGAATCATTTCAATAGCGACTCCGCGACTCGACCGCCCGCCACCGGCCGGGCGCGCTCGCGCCGCTTCACCTGTTTAGGGCCTTAAGCGATGTATATTTGCGTTTCTCCGTTGGTCGAAGTCGAACCAAAATGGTATATCTACAGTAATTTGTATGAAGATAACAATCATTCGACACTTACCCAGTCTGTTATAAATACATTCAAAACATTTCTAACCGAATTACCTAACAATGTACTGATTTCAAACTATTGATGTTACTTTTGTTCTATCACTTGTAAGACGACTATTAAAATTTCATCAAACGAGATTTACGCAAATCCTGATAGCATTTCGTCATTCATTCATATTGACGCCATGTCTAGTACAAGAAAAGAAAACTGTCTTAAAGTGTCATACATCCTTGACAACGTCAGAGAGTTCCGATGGAAACAGGCATTTCGCCAACTATGTCACATGTCCAAATCTAAACGGGCCAGAATATTTAAGAAACGTCCCGTACATTGCTCTATTTTAAGTTCGTTACCTTTTAGTTCCGAATAAAATACGTTTCGGAGGTATGAAATTCTATACGAAACGGTGTACGATCTTTTGTAGATTGTCGGTGTCTAAATGTAACGAAGAATCGATATTGTATGCGGCAAATCAGATTATTGTTGTATAATGCGATAATGTGCCGTATACGCATTCGTTTTTAAGCTGTGTTGGAGCTGATGTAAGTATAGGAGAAGTCCTATAATATGCACATAAGTGTAAAGCCGGCCATACACTACGGTCCACTGGAGAGGTCTTCCTGTGCAGGTACGCCTGCGCAGGTGAACCGGAGCGTGTGTGAGAATAGACCAGTGCAGTTTTTTGAACCAGCGCAGGCGACCGGCGCAAAATCGAAAACCAATTCTTTCGAGTGACACCGTACGGTGTACCTGTAAAAGAACTGAAGACCGCTTCGGTGCACGGGAACGTCCCCATACACGCTACCGACGTGTGGTTGAACTGCGCAGGCAAACCTGCACAGGTAACCTCTCCGGTAGACCGTAGCGTGTATGGCTTACATAAGGCTGCTTATCCACCAGAGATGTGCTATTCAGCTATGCTGCGAGGATTTGACAGTTAAGCTACGTAACTATGCGACCTTTTCATCGATAGTAGGGAAGGCACGGGGAGTACTCTGCTCTGCACATAGCTACACCACTCGCGCATCCATACCTCCCATCCATAGCACGCATCCTTCTACATAAAAAACAAAGCTTAGTTGAACCCGTTTCCACCAGTGAATATGATTGGTGGTGCATAGCAACGCAGCATAGCACATCTCTGGTGGAAAAGCAGCCTTAATCGCGTATATGCGCCATTATGTCACCGTTGTAGCAAAGTAACAGACATAACTATTCAGATGTTTAATCTAAGTATATAAATAAAAATCGATCGATCCGTATGTATGAAAGATCATCACTTGAGAGCGGCTCGACCGATTTACCTGGTTTTTGTTCGTTACTGTCCGGACAAGGATTGTATGAATGATGAATAATTTATGGAAATTCCACAGGAAAAGACATGAAATTCATCCGGGCGACACCGTCATGAACAGATAGAAGTTTATAAATCAATATTTGAAATCAGTATTTAACATTCAATAATTTTCCATTGGAAATATTTTAAATCTACAGGATCGTTTACTTCCAAGTTAAGTGTAAGTAACTTTTTAAAATAGGAATAATCTGAAAGTTGTAAGCCACTTGAACTTGGGTGACAGCTTCTTAACATAATGCCTTTATAATAATGTGTATTTAAAAATAACATGTGAAAAGGCGGGCGTAGTAATAATGACCAAAACTTGTCATTTTTAGGTCAATTATATCCATCTTCGGTTTCTTATCCGGCTCCACTGGAAATACAAAAAAAAACATGTGAGTAAGTAAATGTCAAAAATATAAAACGTCTGAAACACATTCAATGAATTGCATAAAACGAGCTACGTAACGTAGCGTTCAGATGAAACGTAGCGTAGGTACGTACGGACGTAAGGTACAATTTACATTTAATCTGAACGCGACTCGAGACTTCGAAATTATGAATCGCCGTGTGACGTAGACTGTTATTGTCATTTATCGTGGTCACGGTGCCCCTTGAAAATAAATTTTTCATGAGATTGAATAGACGTTTTGTCTTATTGTTGCCGACGATATTGAATGATGAACAGTATTTTAATAAACTCTCGACCGAGACAGGCCACGAATGCTGCCTAAAGCCTCCTCTACACGTCGTCAGATGCATCAGCAGAAGGCCATCTGCGAATGCCTCCGCCGACGTGTAGACGGGGTAATTAAGACGGGGTAGATATTTGACGTCGGCAGAGGCTAAATACCTACCACAGACTAGCAAATTACCCCGTCTACACGTCGGCGGAGGCATTCGCAGATGGCCATCTTCTGCTGATGCATCTGACGACGTGTAGAGGAGGCTTAAGAAAGGCCTAACATGCTAGAAAAACATCACAAAAACTTACCGTAACTTACTGGAGATTCCCGATATCTTCTTCAAACAATCTTTTCCCGCCTTTCAAATTCTTTTCTTCATTATTTCCGAACTTCTTCGTGTACTCTTCTAACCGAATTAGCCATTGGGCCCAATGTTCCCTTAGTTTATCAGGGGGGAGATGGTAGGCATCAGCTTTGGATCCGTCGGTGTAGGCTATGACCAGCAACGCATCTTTAACGTTGAAATGCTTGTAGTTAAGGTCGTGGCAGACAGCGCCGAAGTACGCAGCCAGTTGGACGGGGTTGTCGTAAGTGTTCGCTATGGACTTGCGAGGTTTGTCCGACTTCTTCCATTCGATTAGTGTTGGTTTGTCTCTGGAAAATAGAAGTATGTATGTTATATTGTGTGATAATTAAATTATTTTTGTGCAATTTTCTTATTGCTGTTATATGAGGGGCAATTCTAACCTAATCATAAAGAACGTTAAACATGGCAATCTCAGTCTCAATTTGTCAAAAAATCCGTTAACTATAGGCACAGTATAAAGATCATACAGTATTTCGACTTCATACAAACGAACGAAACGCGAGCTATACCTACGCGCCTCGACCTCGGCATGCGCTCGGCATGCAGACAGTCGCGACTGTGCCGCAGTGACGAACGGACGGTGAAAATAAGTTCAAGTATATTTAATATGACGAGTAGGCTATATTGTGCTACAATAAGATTATACTATGATTAAGATATACGGACTACAATAAGATTAATTCGCAACCTTTTTTGATTGTACCCAGCGATGATTTTGTGGAATATATAGAAAAAATGGAGGAAATATTTCGAACTTCATTTAAAACCAAACATATAAATTGTAAAGTAGCTGCAGGTATCTATAACCAAGTAAAAAATATTCCCTTTTCTCCACCTTGTCCATGTTTCCCACAACAATTTTTAATTAAGCTTTATACATAATATAATGCGGATTTTTTATGCTTTAAAATTGAATAATAAAGCATTTCGTACGTCTCAGTCGAGGCGCAAATATTTTTCGGTCGCAAATTTATAAGATTTGTTATTCAAACATAAACATGGATTTTTAATTAAATCTACCAATCAAAAAACAACACGCATTTTTATTAAACACAGGAAGTGTTTAATAAAAATGCGTGTTGTTTTTTCTTTCTTTCAATTCACAAAGTATTTTATTTGTTTATATTTATTTATTTATTTTATTATTTATGTATCTACACACAGTAAAATACAATAGCAAAACTAAATGGAAACACAAAGTAGGCAAATGTAATTAAAATGCTGGAGGCGGGCAGCCCTATCGCATGTTTACGTACCGCGCGGCTGTAGGCATTTATTTCAAGGTTACGGCCGAGTCACAATACTGTATGATCTTTATACTGTGCTATAGGTTAGTTAACGGATTCAAGTAGTGGCGTTAGCAAATCATTACCTACAATGTCTGTCTCCTGTCAGGATGGATGTAAAGGCAAAAGAAAGGTAGGTATTATTTTCGAATCAGTGTTTTAAAACACATCTGCTTGAATGTATTATCATGTAAATGTTTTGAGAAGTAACTGGTGGTTGTAAAACATTGATACCATTTTTGACAGTCACAATGAGTTATATTCTTACATAGTACAAAACAAAGTCGCCAAAATGTCTTCTGAATGACTGCACCAAATTGGATAATATTTTTTTTTTTTGTGTTCGGTATTGCCACGACAAGGTTTGTATGAAAGAAAACTTCGGGAATTTGAAAAAAAAAGTAGTTAGTAGTAGCTACTTTTACTATATTTTGTTTGTTTCTTTCGCCTTTTCTTCTTAGAGGTAGTCTGATAGGAAACTACGTCATCTAGCTTTTTCTTAATTTAAAAGAAATGTCGACATATTTTCTTATCAGATTAGTTTTTTTTAATAAAAAAAATATAAGCTAAATGGAGTGGTAAATAGGATATCGGATCTATTTACAGAACAAAACAAACAATTTCATTTTATTTTTAACAAAAGAAATGAGCTTCTAACACCATATTATTTATTATTGTGTAAGTAATAGTAAGAATATCTTTCCCAAGTCTCAACCCACTCGATGAAAGCAACCACAGCCACATCACATTTTAATCTTTCAAGAAAGGAAGCCTCACTGTAACATGTAGTACAGATTATTGTTCAACGCATTTCAATCGTTGAGCTCCTCAATTTCTGAGTTGAGCTGCACGATTTTTGACAAATGCGTGCACTGATTGGACAGGTCCGCTCAATCTGTGTAGTTCTTTCCTCAAAAGACCATTTCAGACTCCAATCTACATGGTCTTCACACGATCTGACCAAGATTTTGTCTGGACTTTAAAAGAGACTGTGACCTCTGAGTTTGTTTCGGCCTTTCTTCTCAGAGTAGTCAGATAAGAAACGCCGACCACATCTAGTTGACGTGTAAAAGTGTTTGTAAAAACCTACTTATAGAAAATAAATCATTTATCATTTAATCAATACCAACTAGCATTGCCATTCAATGCGGTAATGCTGCCAGTCTTCTGGGCACGATACGATACGAACAAAACCAGCGAATTGCGTCGCGTCCTAGCTCCGTAGAACGTGTTCTTTGGACGTGTCTTTGTTAATACTACGCTTCTCATAGTTATAATCTACGATTTAATTAAAGTGACGTGAACTGCTCTGTGTTTGTTAGAACTTTTATCAGCTATAGGTACTTAATTCAGGATTGCTTGATTAATTTGATAGACTGTAAATAACGGCTACTATAGTCGGAGTTTTTTACGTCGGACAGCTTATACTCAGTCCGAAATGAGTTATTATGAAGTGTCATTTTACTGCAGCTAATTAAAAATCGGACTATAGTGCGAATATCTTTTATTTGCATCGATTTTATAATAGCTATTTACAACGCAATACCAAGCCAATGGCGATATTGAAATAGAGGATCAAATTAAATTATTTAGCGAAACAGACGGTCGATGGGTTTCGATATCTAAACTACAAAACCGTTGACCCCAAAAAAAAAAATCAAATCAATTTTTATTTTGTTTACATATTGGTGAGGGGCCCGTGGTTAAATAATAACAGCCGCACAGGTCGATCGATCAGGTTAAGCTACGCTTGCCGCGGTTGGTCTGTGGATGGATGACCATCTTTACATACCGAGACCCCTCCGTGCCTCGGAAAGCACGTTAAGCCGTTGTCATTCGTGGATCTTTGACAGTCGTTATGGGTAGTCAGAAGCCCGAAAGTCTGACAACCAGTCTTACCAAGGGGTATCGTATTACCCAGTAACTGGGTTGTGGAGGTCAGATAGGCAGTCGCTCCATGTAAGATACTGGTATTCAGCTGCATCCGGTTAGACTGGAAGCCGACCCCAACATAGTTGGGAAAAAGGCTAGGCAGATGATGACATATTGATACCCACCGTGTCTGTGGAGTTTCGCTAGCAAATTTAATTTGGCACTGTACAGGTGCCGTATTATGACGGTTTAATGCCATTATGATTCCAGTGTAAGAGAGAGAGACGGAGCTACACATGACCGATAGCACCATCCCTTATTCGGACTGGAATCATGATGGCATTAATACTTCGTAATATGGCCCCACGTATAAGGGCAAACGGCGCAGAATGCCATTATGATTCCAGTGTAAGAGAGAGAGACGGAGCTACACATGACCGATAGCACCATCCCTTTTTCGGACTGGAATCATGATGGCATTAATACTTCGTAATATGGCCCCAGGTAAGGGGGCAAGCCGCGCAGTCAGCCTCGCTGACCTTGCCGCCTGGCTAATATTTAGTATCACGACAAGAGATTTTCTCATGAAAACTACGTATAGATCGTGCCGATACAAGAAATTTCTGCTCATTTTTAGGGTTCCGCACCTCAAAACGAAAAACGGAACATTTATAAGATCACTTCGTTTTCCGTCTGTCAAGACTCTTTTTCTCAGGAAAGCGTGGAGTTATCAAGTTGAAAATAATATCCAATACTCAAAGCCCCGCCCCGCCCTTGACGCAGTGAAAAAATCAAACTTCTAAGTCAATGCAATCAAAAGCTACGGGCGTTTATATTCCGTTTATGTCGCATATTTTGACACTCGTAAGGGAATCAAAACCTATAGGCTACTTTCCGCTGACCTAGAATCATGAGATTTGGCAAGAAGCCATGTCAAGTAGCACAAGTACAGGAAAAAATCCGAAAGCCAGTAGTTAAATACCTACAAATTTGTACGAAACCCTCGGTGCGCAAGTACGACTCGCACTTGACCGATTTTCCAAATCAATAAAGCAATCTAGAAAACAATGTAGATAAGTACTATACAATGTAGATATTGGTCTCTCTAAGATCTATCATCAACCTATTCTGAAATAGGCACCTTATAAAGAACATGAAATATCGTTTTATCACTTCACTGCATTGGTATCCGAAGACTTTTGGCACGAGTGTCTGTATGTATTAAAGATTTTTATAAAGCAAGGTAACCTTGAGTTTTCCCTTGACATTAGCAATCTGTTATTTCAAATCGTGGATGTCAGTGACTTCTTTATCTAAGGCATTTCGTGGGCGATACCGATAAACTATGATAATACGTAATGACGTTGTATGATATTTCTTTTACCGTTAATCTATGCTAAACTCATAAAAACCAGTCTCATTTTAGTGCTAAGTCATGCCAGAATGGCCATAGTGTAGAATCTGAATTCCTTATTTTAAACGTATGAAATTCCGATCTAAACATGACAAAAACTTCATTATGTGACGCTAAACCTAATACTTTGGAATTTGCCTTCAATTTAACTTAACCCAGATGATTACTGGGTGATCCTATATTCTAAGATTAGACCAATATCTAAATAATACAAGGCAGGATTTTTAACTGCCTCTGCTACTGCTTGAAAATCCTCTCCAAGGTACACCTCACGTCCCAGCCGCCGCGGGAGACGGTCCGGGCGTCGGAAGTAACGGCCTGCGGACGGAGAGTAACGGGTAGCTCACCGTCCGATCAGGACCAGGCCTGTGCCGGACGGCGTGGACGTGTTCCACGCGCGCCTCAAAGAGATGTCAGCATCAGTGAAGGGGCCCGTTAGGGCCGAAGCCTGCCGGGTCAACGGGATTGTCTGCAAGGGTTACCGCTGGCCCGGAACACGGAAAGGAACACGGGTGGGTTTTAGTCAGTAATAGTCTGACACTCGCTTCCGCTCCACCCAGTCTCAAAAAAAGTACACCTCTTCCAAATATTTTTACTACAAGAACGGTCAGCCTAATTAACCTATTCGGATCTATCGGCGACAACCGTGAGTCTTCGACAATCTCGATAATATTTCGATAGGCTCAAATCTCAATTAAACTCTTACGGGACCATTTCCACTTTCCCTGTTAATAAGTGACGCAGTTTATCAACCTTGAGCGTGGCCTAGCCCGAGGACTTTTTCAAACGAGATTGTTTTATGCTCCGTTAACCACAGCCGGTCGCAAATCAACACACCTACACGACTTTGCGCAATATGTCTGGGGGCTGAGATAAGTGTATGTAAATGAACTGAAGTAGACCATTGCGCTGTTGACTAAACGACATGTTTTCCAGTCACGCATATCGAATCTATACATAGTGTAAAACAAGGGCGCTTTTCGCGTCTGTCTGTGACCGCTTACATCTTCCAAACTACAGTAAACTACTAATTTAGTTAGAGCGTTTATTTCGTGTTTAGGACATTAATAATTATCATCTGCCTAGCCTTTTCCCTATATTGGGATCGAGTTCCAGTCTAATCGGATGCAGCTGAATACCAGTATTTTACATGGAGCGACTGCCTATCTGCCCGCCACAACCCAGTTACTGGGTAATACGATACCCCTTGGTAAGACTGGGTTCTCAGTCTTTCGGGCTTCTGACTACCCGTGACGACTGTCATAGATCCACGAATGACAACGGCTTAACGTGCTTTCCGCTGACCGCGGCAAGCGTAGCTTAACCTGATCGATCGACGCGTGCGGCTGTTATTACTTAGCCTCGAGCCCCTCGAAAATAACACTTAATACCTGATGGTATAAGTAAGCCCGTCTTTATTGACCATCATCATCTTCCTGCCCTTATCCCATGTTACTTTGGGTCGGCGCAACACGTTTTCTTCTTTCATTCGTCCCAGTCAATCGTCACGTTATCATACACTCCCTTCTCTTTTAAATTATTCCTCACACAATCCATCCATCTATTTTGAATACAGCTTAAATATCTAGACAACCATTTAGCAGTATGGCAGATCTCGGCGATAAGTGTAAATCCAGACTCGGCCGCTTGTATACGTCCGTTTTCTTCACCGGACAACGGGCCGTATGTATGGTTTATAATGAATGTGTGCACATGCACCGGACACAGGTCCGGCGAACAAGTTACGCCGGATGCACCGCCGCCTCCCCTCGGCGCAACGGACACCGGACGAAAAACGGACGTATACAAGCGGCCTTAGGGCATCCAGGCTTTGGGCTTCATCCCGATGGGATCCTTGGACGCAAAGAATGTCGCAGTGAGTTCTGCGATAGACATCGGAAGGAATTTCTGATTTGTATCGTGAGTTAGATTGCCATCGACCCGCTAAGAAGAAGCACGATGGTTACAAAATTCTCCAACACAAATTAAGGCCTGAGGTTAAAGAAATAAGTCACACAATTCTCTACTCACTCGTATTCAGCAATCGCATCAAATATCCCCCTGTACTTCAACACAGGGTGTATCACATTCGATTCTATCGCTTTAGGTGTTGATATCCTTTTCAAAACATCTGCTACAGACACCCAAACTCCTTCGACTTCCTTCTCTATACGAAGCTGCGTCTGTGGTTGGGTGAAGTAGTTCTTTAGCGTGTTGTGGAATTTGGTGCCGACTGCCATTTGAGCTGTGGACGATAGAAGAAATATTTTTTTATTATGATGTTGCTACTTCATCATCATAAGGTAAGGTTTCTTTAATTGCAGAGGAAACACGGTCACGTAATCGTTGACGTTCAATTAACTAATGTATGTATACGAAATCCTCTGTTTTCTCGCTGGTTAATGATAACTAGTCCAAATAATTATGTTTTTACGATATACTGCATATCTGCCAATGTCCTATATTTTGGTTTTGGCGTAAGTACCTATATAAAGTTGGGAAAAAACAAAAATAGTACCTATCGTTAACTAGGGGAAAAACAGAGAATTACGCGTTTCCTCTTCATTGATTCTGCTATTCGCATCCAGCTGCTAGCAGCCACCCTGCGAAGATCGTTGCTCTTCTCATTGTCGATTCAGGGTCGCTATGAATTCTACGCCACACGAAAACTTGCTACTTCTTACGTAGCTGTTATAGAGATTATGTTAGTGAATGTTTTATTGTTTCAATTGCCAGACCTTGATGCTAATTTGTTGCATGCACATGTGCTCAGATTGGGCTAGTAATGCAAATTATGTATGATGTCATATCTAGACGGATTTCGTAGGGTACTATCGGAAAACTCCGCTATGCGATACAACTTTCTTTAGGAGAAGACGTATTAATTTAAAATGTTTATAAACACAATGTGGCCTTAAATAATTTCTAACGTGACAATTTTATCGTGGAAGTCCACGTCCCTGTACAGACGCCAGCACAACCAGTTACTACAATCTGTCAAATTTCTTTAATAGATTTTCATCTTTATCGCTAAAGGATAAGGTTCAAAGTTGGAAAAATATATGGAAATACATGCACCTTATAACGTTATCGTGGACGGAAATTTAAAAGCGTCTTCATTATTTTACGATATTATTACGATAACACAGGGAGTGTTATCGTAATGATATCGTCACTTTAGAAATGATAATACTATCCTCACGTTAGAAGTGATAAAAGCGCACATTAAATGGTCATTTCATGAGCTAAAAATAAAATACAAAATCATGTGACAAAACTTCACGGCGCCAGTGACGGCCGCCAAAAATTATTTCTACAGTTTTAGTTAGCTACTATTTAAACATCACACATGTCCTGTCTTGGCAGGAATTAGGGGCAGTTCAAACTAACGACTCCAACTTATTTATATTTGAGATATTTATAACACAAAAGGGCTGGGGTACATGTGTGAAGTTATTTCATGCCTGCTATTAATAAATTCCCTTTCGAAGATTGTTATTCAAATTGTGTGGTCAATGCCATCAGTTTTATGCTGCTTTTCCACCAGAGATGTGCTATGCTACGTTGCTATGGATGCGTTTGATATCCACCAATCATATTTATTGGCAGTGGCATAACTACAGGGTGGCATTAGGGCAAAATGCCCCCCCCCCCCCCCCCCAAAAGGGGGCCCCCCGGCCCGAGAGGGCCATGAGCACAGGATCCTAACACAAGGACAGAAGCAGTCAGGTGATCAATTTTGTAGGGGAAAATATGAAATGTACGCGGTAGTCGCGGGAGAAGTGCTAATAAAAAAAAATACTATAACGTTGGTTGAGCTTCTTTACATTGAGGGAGGGCCCATCCCTTGAATTTGCCACGGGCCCCAAACGGTATAACGGTCTTAAAAGGTATAGTTACGCCACTGTTCATTGGTCCACATATCAGTGGAAGCTGGTTCAACTCAGCTATGTTTTTTATATGGAAGGATGCGTGCTATGGTTGGGAGCTATGGATTCGCGAGTGGTTTAGCTATGTGCAGGGCAGAGTACCTACAGTAGGCGCGCGTTTGTCACCGAAAGACATGCTCTTTGTGCTGTCGATGCATCGCACAGCTCGAGCTGCGCATCTTCCTCGCACTGCTACCTCGCGGCGGCGTATCTTCATAGCACATCTTACTCGCTCCGCTACATTAGTGGAAACAGTCCCATAGTTACGTAGCTTAGCTTTCACATCCTCGCATCATAGCTGCATAGCACATCTCTGGTGGGAAAGCAGCCTTATGCTGGGTTTCTACTTCTGAGAGCCTAATCAAATCTAATGTCAATCTTATACCAACTTAGGTACATAATTTGATTGGTGATATTGCGATCAACCAATCATTAAAGCTAGCACGGGCGTAGCCAGGTTTTAGTATCGGGGGGGGTTCAAGAAAATAAAACGATGTACATAAAGTACATACATACAGGGTTATTGGTAAAACATTAACAACCTCTTAAGAGGTCATTGTACTCATCATTATAAACAACTTTTACTATGGCACCAAAGCTGAAATCGCAAAACAAAAAATCTGCTGTTCCCTACATTTATGTTCGTATAAACTGTCAAAATGTAGGGAACAGCTGATTTTTTTCTCGCGATTTCAGATTTGGTCCCATAGTAAAAGTTGTTCATAATGATGAATACAATGACCTCATAAGAGGTTGTTAATGTTTCACCAATAACCCTGTATAAGGAAAATATTAAAGATGTGAAAAATACATACAGAAAAAACCTCCCGAAGGAATCGGGGGAGTCCTTTTCGAGCAGTGGGACAGTATAAACTATAAGCTAAATAAAAAAATAACATTCTGTTATACAAGTTGAAATTGAAAACATGCGACAAACCGAAATGGGAGATTGTACTCATCACTATGAACAGCTTTTACTAAGGGACCAAAGCAACAATCGAAAAGAAAAAAAAAAAAAAAAAACAAAAAGAAAAAAAATCAGCTGTTCCCTACATTTTGACGAGTTATGCGAACATAAATGTTGGGAACAGCTGGTTTTGTTTTCGCGATTTTAGGTTTGGTCCCATAGTGAAAGTTGTTCACAATGATGAGTACAATCTCCCATTTCGATTTGTCGCATGTTTTCAATTTCACCCTGTATATCAGAGAAACGCAGAATATTACAAAAGAAATACTTTGTTTTTCTTTTAAAATATATCCACTACCTACTACTACTATTTCATTCGGATCAATTTCTATCCCATAGTGAATGTTCATGAGAGCCAAGCCGTTCAGTCTGTTTTCACTCGTTGTGTTTCGCAAGTAGTTTTTAATTCTTCTTAGGCTTAAAAAGGTCCTTTCTGCAGTGGAAACACGTATAGTAGCCAATATTTGCAACAATGTGCAAATATTTGGATATAGTTTTTGGTCACACTTATCTAAGCATTCCAAAACTAATTTTGGGGTAGGGGAGGTGAGAGTCATAGCTGCTTTCCACAATTCAAGTTCTGCTTTGTTGACAGATGTACTTTTTTCGGGCAGCAATCACTACCGTATACTAAAATGCCTCTTCGATTTCACAACCGGCCGCAAAATTTGACGGTAACACACCAGATAGTGCCGATATGTACTACTTTACGGTGTTTTGTAAACCTCTCAATCAATTGTTGAATTGTGTGGTCTAGAAACGGTATGAATAAATTTCTTTTGTAATAAGTATGTGGATATATCCGACGCAGGAATGTTAGAGCGATTCAACTGCCTTCCGACGATACGTGGCATATAAGCAGTATACCACCATTTTCTTCGAGCCTTGCCTTTGTTTCTTCATAGAGATGGAGGTACTCTTCGTCAACTTTATCTCTCAAAAGTTGCAAAGCATAATAACATCATCCACGTGATTGACAACGTGACATGTGAAAATATACGAAGATTACCGAATGCGATCCGATAATCGACGGTGGCGGAGGAATCCATCAATACACCGTATAGGTATTTTAATGTAGGTAATAGTTCGTAAATCAATGAGATATGCCGCACGCCTGTTCTTATTTTAATTCTATGAATGGTAATATCTGAACTTTTCGGGGGGGGTTTGAACCCCCAAAACCCTCCCCCTGGCTACGCCCGTGAAAGCTAGCCACAGATTTGACAGAAGATATTTTAATTGATTTTACGTACAGAAACACAGTTTCGGAAAGGCTAATTCAACTGATTTCATACCAACAAAAACATGTTATGATATGATGTAATTCATTATTTATAAACTTCTCAATGTTTGCATAAGTAAAAAAATAAAACATTTTTGGTTAACAAATGACACATGCATTTCTTGCATAAGTATTTTTTTGCCAGGGAATAAAATGATTTGTGAGAAAAACATTAAGTATTTAAAAATTTGACATGATAAAGTATAGGTATAAGTTACTTACTTATTTCCTAATGATGATGTTGACATTAAGCAAAGTAGTTCTTCACTACAAAACAGACCTTCACTATATTTAACACAAGATTGTTAGCAATTTAATGTAAAATAGCCTTCAAAACAATCAGAGAGATAGGTAATTTGTGACTTTATCATTGCATAACATAGCATCACATATTATGCAAACAGTGCACATGTATGAAGCTCTAATTCGTTTTTTTTCTAGTGTTTTAGATGTAGGTCTTCTAGACACACAAAAATGTATCTCCTTTGTCTCTAATATTCATTAGGTATGTCAAAATCATGCATACTTATCTGTAATTTGCATGGTTACTAAAATGCAGATTTTAGATATTATTTCAGTTGAATTGTAAGTGACAGTGCTGTTGGTGTGCTTATTCTAAATAAATATTTATTTCACCAGTTTTATGTCCCGTGCATAATCCTATTTAGAATCCTAGAAACAAGCCTAGACTCCAAGCTGCTACTGAGTTCTTAACAATGAAAAAGTAAGTAAGACTATGCAACACATTTACCCCTGCATTGCACCAGACTACCTGCAGTATTGTCTCTCCTCTCTTAATCCATATAAAGGTTGTCTTTAAAATATCGCTTTTAGGGATAATACCCCATTATGTCACCCTATTTAAAATTTCTACATTTATAGAGATCTGTAATGTTTGTGGTATACATAATAAATAATATTCTATTCTGAACAGATACATTGAAGATCCCTGTGGGATAACTAAACAATGTCACCACATACACATTCCAGGATAGCTGTCTACAAGTAAATCTGTCAGGTATACACTGTTGCATTGCGTGTAAAGCCCAAAGCACACCAAAGCAAGCACTACCAAATATTTTATTTCAGAATCGGTTTTAATAGAGACAAAAAGTGAGATAAGACACAAATAAAAAAAAAAGTCAATACAATGCAAAACATGAAACGAATTGTTTGTTTTGTGCCAAAGACAACAATATACTGTACAGTTTATATTTAAACAAGCGAGTTGTTGTTATGAGATAACTTGTTTTTTTTTATTGTAGCATTGTCTTTTAATGACAGTTTTTAGGGTTCCGTAGCCAAATGGCAAAAAAACGAAACCCTTATAGATTCGTCATGTCTGTCTGTCTGTCCGTCTTTTCTCCGAAACTATAAGAACTATACTGTTAAAACTTGGTAAGTAGATGTATTCTGTGAACCGCATTAAGATTTTCACACAAAAATAGAAAAAAAACAATAAATTTTAGGGTTCCACATACTTAGAACCGAAACTCAAATTTTTTTTTTCATCAAACCCATACGTGTGGGGTATCTATGGATAGGTCTTCAAAAATGATATTGAGGTTTCTAATATTTTTTTCCTAAACTGAATAGTTTGCGCGAGAGACACTTCCAAGTGGTAAAATGTGTCGCCCCCCCCCTGTAACTTCTAAAATAAGAGAAAGATAAAACTAAAAAAAATATATGATGTACATTACCATGTAAACTTCCACCGAAAATTGGTTTGAACGAGATCTAGTAAGTAGTTTTTTTTAATACGTCATAAATCGTAAACCGCAATTTACCATTCATTCAATCAACTCAAATATAAAAATAAAAAAAAAACATTTAAAACTATAAACATAAACCTTATGCATAAACCCGGATGTTACGGAACCCTCGGTGCGCGAGTCCGACTCGCTCTTGCCCGGTTTCTTTATTACTTTGATAAAGCTTACTTTTATCAATTACGAGCTTCTGCCCGCGACTTCGACTTTTTTGTTCACCCAACCCTGTCGCATCGTAACGCCTGCAGCATTTCTTTCTGACTTTATATCTTTTTGGTTGTCAAGGGTCCTAACTTGGTGTTAAATTATAGCCTTGAGATGAAATTGGATGAATGAGATTGGTATGTTCAAACAGACTCTTCAGCTTTATTATTAGGTAGTATAGAAACCTATAAAAAAAGTCATGAGCAGGTCAGGTTGCTGACTCTCCTCGAGAGTGTTGGGTTTACTTGCCACACCCACGAGTCAAAGTACCCAAATATGAGATTAAACATTTTGAAGTTCAATAATTGTGGGATACATTTTAACCTTACTAATAAATAATGAAAATTATGTTACTTAAGTCATTTCTATGTATTCTTGAAATGTGCGCACTTAATCATGCTTTGTTTCAGGTCTGTATTATTGTATTGTTTCATAAATATTGTTTTATTACTGCTTTTAAAATGATTTATAGGGTATCCTGCGAAGCCATGCCTATATCAACCATATTGTAGGCAAGCTAATAATTGAAATAGGTACTGGTGATCCTCCTATTATAACCCAGTAACTGGGTTGTGGAAGTCAGATAGGCAGTTGCTTCATCTAAAATACTGGTATTCAGCTGCATCCGGTAAGACTGGAAGCCGACCCCAACTTAGTTGGGAAAAGGTTAGGCAGATGATAGCGATGAGATACATGGTGATCTAAACACTCATCATCATCATTTCAGCCGAAAGACATCCACTGCTGGACATAGGCCCTAATCACTGCCATTTCAACCGGTTCTATGCTTGGTTGTGTCCTAAACATACCACAGAATTAAACTACTAGATATAAGAAAATGGGGTTACACATACCTGCATAGAATTTGTTAAATTCTTCTTCTCCCATTTCAGCGATCCTCTCTTGTTTCCATTTCTCTAACACAGCTTTAGATTCATCAGTCATAGTTTTGTTCAAGATGAGGGTTACAGAAGGATACTGCTGTGCAAAGTCATTCTTATGCTGCCTTATTTGAAGGATCTTGTCTTCACTGGCGTACCCCGGCTGTGCGGGAGAGCTACGGGCTGCATTACATGATGCAGATGTAGCTACACCTCTCACCGTATTATTCAAGACAACACCAACGAAATTCACACAATGCCTCGTATTCTGCCACATTTTGTTCTTTAACACATTCACAGCTAGCACAGGGTTATACTTCACATAGCCAGTCAACGTCTGACTCTGTCTATTACCATTTCTCTCTGTACTTTCTAAGAACTTCAATGTAGTTTCGTTTGAAGCAGTGGCGCTGTTGTTTTGATGTGAAGCTCTATTTTTAGCTGTAACACACAGATAAAAGCGGCGTTATGCGTGCGCGTGTGTATCTCGCGGCGCCAGAACTGAAATGTCATATGATGTTAATTGGCAAAGTATTGTACGCGGACGCTATTATGATACGTAGTACGTACGCACAAAATTGAGAACGAAAGTCAACACGAGTGTAAACACGACAGTTATTACCGACACAATGGGATCAGATTGTACATTATAGAGGCACTAGAGGCTTCCTCATACAGCTGCCTGCCATTTAGAAAGTAGTAAATCCGCTCAGTAGCAAGGTTGCTGAAACCTTACAAACAAATTACCACTCACCCGCCTTCTGTGCACGCTGTTTCTTCTGTTTATTCGTCTCGAGCAAAGGCCCAAACAGTTCCTTATTCTCTTTGTTGTAAAGTTTAATTTTTTCTGCCGGGTTCAAGATAGAAGCGGGTCGAACCACTTTGTTCCTGATAAATTCTTTGGTTTTCCTCTCGAATGAAATCCTTTGGCCGATTGTGCAAGCAGGTCGAAACATCATGGATTTTAGAACAGTTAGGACTTGTGCTAAACTTATAATTGTGTAGGGTACCTTAAATTTTTTTTACTGTTCAAATATTTCGTCTGAATTCCCAATTTGACGAAAAAGAGAATGAAGGAAGAGTCCCTTTACGAAAATGAAAAAAACAATTTTGTCAAATTCTGTCTCCGTCAAAGTGACAGCGCAATAGTCACCAATTCACCATTTGACCAATGACAAATCGCTATTATTCGATATTTGAAATTGGGATGGTTAATGTTGCCTTTAGACAAAAATTACAATATTAAAAACACATTGCTTAATCAACATAAAATAATATTTATCTCACGAAATGTTATGTAAGTTAATAGAACTTTCGTTCAATCAAATTTTTCATTACTATCCTTCAAATGCTTTTTTATAAAAACATTAAAATGCTTACATGTATTCATAGATGTCGCTGTGAACTATGGAACAAAATATATTACTACTTCGCTAGATGTCGCTGAAAGCGCTATATTATGTGACAAAAATCAAAATTATATCTTCCTTGCAGTATTAACCTAGAAGGGATCTTTCTCCTGATTTTGACTGGGTTATACTGAAGTATGAATGAAACTGTTATAATTCGGATAAATGAAAAAGCTAGTTTGAACTATTAATATAAGCTGCCAAGTGGTATGCCTTCTGAATTCGGAGGTGTAAAAACCATTAATTTGGCGGGAAAATGGTTATCGCGGGAATGTTTGTAGCGGCATTTGAAAAACGCCGGCTAGACGCTGCTTGTGTGTCGCCGGATCTCCTCTTGCAAGATCGAAAGTTGAGTTGTTGAACAGGTGGTCTGGACTAAGGGGTGCTCGAAAAAAAACATAAACACCATTTAGGTGACATTAATTTTTTTTTAATAATGAAATGACTATAAATTATCTAGAGAGTGGATTGATGTGAAAAATAAAGAAGTGCGAAACAAGTCCGAAGGATTTATCTTTGATATTGTAAGTATCTTTTCACATTCATTCATAATTTATATTTAGGTATACCTACTACTTTACAGGACTTACTTAATGGAAAGAAGAAAATATTGATGTAGATATCGACTACATAAAAAAAACTTTTTCGTGAACTAAATTAACCTGAACAATTTCAGGTGTTTTTGTGATAAAGATTGATGGTTGTATCTTGAGAAAATCCGTATTTTTATTGAACTAGTAAAGTATTCCTGTAAAGGAACCATAACATTCCGTTCCTGTACCTTTAGGAAGGACTCTAGTAACTACATATCCTACAATTTCATTTTTATTTCCTAAAGTTTTCCTATTAGTTTTACAAAAGGTAATTCTACCCAAGACTTAAAGCTATAGTAACCTACTGAATCGAAATAGTCCTCAGTGAAGTTATATATAATTATCTACTTTATACGTACCTACTTACCTAAAATTATTTAATATAGAATATATAATATCGCGAACTTTTTTTCCTAGGAAAGAATTAAGCCTTCCTATTACCACAGATTACTAACTTTAATCTACCTACGCCGATGCTCCATTAAAATTCAAGTTTAGATAATAGATAAGGTACCTAACACACGCACTAAACTTATACAAAATGCATAAGCAACATCCGCGTTTATTATGCGCACAGCCAAAGTGTGGAACGTTCTGCCGGCATTTGTGTTTCGCCTTCAAAGCAAGAGTGAACATTCATCTTCTGGGTCTGGGCACGCACGTTCCATCATAGACCTCATCCATCGCTTTCCATCAGACGTGATCGAGGTCAAGAGCAGCAGGCAGGCCCATTTAGCAATTAAAAAAAACTGATTTAAGTATTGTTTTTAATTATATAAAAAAAAGTGTCACAAAATTGAGTCCAGCAATATTGCATAAAACCTATTTAGCAGTTTAAAAAAAATGTATGCGTTTCCTATTAAGGGCTTGTTAGTTCACAGAAAATTTCGTTACACAATTGTGTTCTTGACATCGATAAAACGGTGTATGATTTCACACCTCTATCTTAATTTTTACACCCATAATATCCTAATACCTAAACATGAAATTCTGAATGGTCGGTAACACAAAGTGTGAACAAAATCCCTTTAGGTACCTCCCTAGTTACCTGCCTACCTAAATTCCGTGATCTACCATAAAGGCTCCTACAAACAGGCGCATTTGTGTCGTGCGCGATTTTATCGCGTGTCGCGCCTATTTGAAGGAGCCTTAAAGAGGTAAAGTTTTGAGTTTGTATGTAAGGGGTAATCTACGATACTACTGATTCGAATTGGAAAATTATTTCACTAATGGAAAGCTACAGTATTGTCGATTTTCATAAAACATTTTATGTTTAAACAAGAAATTTCACGCGGAGGAGGTCGCGGGCTGAAGCTAATCTTAACTAATATTATAATGAGAAAATATAATATTGTTAGGACAGAAGTGAAATCACAATTAAATAGGAGAATTATTTGATATCCTCAAAACTAATCACATGAATTATAAAAATAATTATCAGTAATAGCAAAATTACAATCAGAGGAACAAAATCATCACTAATCAAATTAAAGAAATCAACAAGAGATTATTGAAAAACCAGATCACACCGAACGGCTGACGGCTGACGGATAGCGCTTCTGCACGCAACGCTGTCAAAAACCATAGACCGTCAAACAAAGACCAGAGAGCCTGGCCTGCCGCCTGTGGCAGCCTTCTTTCAGTTAGCGCGTCCCCTGCGCTCCTGGGCCGGGTAGTAGTATCCAACACGGCCATCCTGATCATGCGTCGTCCTCGACAGCATCAGAAAGGTCCGGCAAGCTTTGCATGGCTGCTCCATGGGTTTCGTCAGCTGGACGGGAAGGCCCGGCGACTGGCTCTGCACCACGATGAGCGGAAGTGGTGTCTTCTGTGAAACAAATAAGAAAGACTACCGTCCCTCGGAGAGCACACACATCTGCCTATTCTTTTGCTTGCAGTCAATTCGTCTTACGTGGCCTTTTTCTTTCATTCATCAGACACATCAATTGACTAGCTAAACAGTCTATTGGATACCAAGACGTCATCTTTACTCCTTAAAGTTCCATTCATCACATAGAAACATCATAACGCATGTCATCGACATTCATACATCATGCAAGACAGATGACAATGATGATGAAGATGATGGTGATGTTCATTCACGGTCATGTAGGGTGATTACCAAATCACCGAAAGGAACGTCTCGCAGTCCGTCCTCTACATGACCCATCGTGTAGGGTGATTACCAAATCACCGAAAGGAACGTCTCGCAGTCCGTCCTCTACACGGCCTATCGTGTAGGGTGATTACCAAATCACCGAAAGGAACGTCTCGCAGTCCGTCCTCTACACGACCAATCGTGTAGGGTGAAACCGGTCAGGTACCTCGCAGTTTACCTGACGTAGACGTCTCGCAGTCCGTCTACTGTCTCACCCCAAGATCTACAGAACCCTCTATGGCAATGCAGACCTCTCACGATACGCAAGCATACTCACGCTCAAAGAATGCAGCGCAAGTCTCAGGACACCACTCGCCTTTCCAGAGTACCATGTACTGAGCAGCAGCTTGCGTCGTCTTGCCACAGGAGCCGGTCAACAAGCGCAGCTCACACCACCCACTCGGCAGCGCGCGTGTGACCCTGTAAGGCCCGGTCAACAAGCGCAGCTCACACCGCCCACTCGGCAGCGCGCGTGTGACCCTGTAAGGCCCTCGCATCCCGTGGTCCATCTTTTCAGTTGCCTGCGAAAACCAAATCATTCACATTAAAAACTTTTGGTATGCGTCGGTTACGATTTACATAATCGTCCTGACGTGACTGCTTTTGTTTTAGTAGATATGTTGCGCGGATTAGCGTAACTATCTTTGTGCTTCACAATTCGACTGTACACCTTTCAAGGCGACATCACGAAACAGTGACCTGATGAGGTCACCGCGTCGGTGCCCACCGGCAGATTTAACGGCGACGCCTGAGTCGTCTTCTGTTTGGTCACGTTGTGGAGAATGTTCAGAACGGTGCGGGCGTACCTCTCGACCTAACCTTGTCTTGTGAGGGCTCGGCCTAACCTGACTTTGACTTATTATTCGGCCAAGATATTCAACCTCGGTGGTGAGAAAGACACTTGCTTACGTTTATCGAAAACCCTGCCTTGGTCAACGTCGGAAGTACCTTGTCGCAGCAGGTCGTCACCTTCGTCCATTGTGGCGCTCATCAACAGTACGTCGACTATGTAAACCAAAACTTGTCCCGCGTCAATGAACTTACGCAGCGTTTTCTTGATGATGCGTTGACACAATGGGCGAATTTGTCAGACCGTATGGCATTTTTAAGTACTCATAAACGCGGCTGGTACTACAACGAAATCAGCCTCTAATTCAACATTAGCAAACTCAACCGTAAGGGGTGCGTAAGACGTGGACACAATTTCGTGGTTACTAATACCCTTCAACAGTTACACACAGTAGGTTTTACTGCGCAAACCAAATGTTTTACTACGTCGGAGCATATGATGGAGACATTAAACGCGCCGCTGTCTATTAACACATTGACCAGTATGTCGTATACTACTGCGGTGGTTATGTCGCTGTTTCTTCCGCAGGGTCCTGACAAAAATTTACTTTTCGATTGTTCTGCTGACCCTGTGGTCCAGACGATCTTTCTTGGGCGAAACAAATGTCCTCCGTATGCCCTATCTTTTTACAAAACGTGCAGGTTGGAACGTTAGGTCGTACTTTAGACACTGGCTCGGACGGTTTAGATCTTTTAGCCGCTGCCCGCACTTGTGCATCGTCTATGCCGCGGACCACTATTTGCGTCATTAATTCCTCACTAAGGCCTTTGACAATGCAGAAGCGGAGCAGGGTTATACGTCTCGCGTACTCGGCGTACGACGTGAATCTGCTACACGTCGTATACATCGTTTCAAAAAGTATCGTCACGTAATCTAATTTTCGGGGGCAAAGCGATTTGAATTCGCGTTTAAAGCTACTCCACGGAGAGGAGAGGTTACCCATTCGTTTAACCAAGTTCTCGCGTCGCCTTTCAAACATCCGGCTACGCGTGACAGGCATTCTTTGTCGCCCAAGCGATTGGCTTTTTGTGCGCGATCCATTTCATCACAGCAAGAGTTCACGTCATGGATAGACGGGTCAAAGTTTGATGCAAAATAATGGGAACATCCCGGATTTACGGATTGGATCGCATCTACTACAGCTTGAGCCACGGACGGCGCCGTTGGGTTCCGTTGCGGAATTTGTTTTCGATCATTTCCAGACGGGATAAGATTGTGTCTAGTGTTCACGATTCTGCAGGAAAAGACCGCGGCGTCTGGCCAATGTATGACGCAAGAGGTGGCGTCCCGTTTGATCGTACTCTAGAGGGAGTCCGTTCCCGACGACTACGTGACTTATTTCGAGGTTTTCGTGAGCTATTTCGCAACCGATCGCGCCTAAAATGCCGTGTCGGTGCGATCTGCTACGTGAACTATGCGTGTTAGGCATGTTCACCCGTCAAAACAAGTTCCACATACACAAAACAACAAACAAAAAGAAAAACTCACACACGTAGGTAACGACAAAGTTCCTCTGTTATGAAGTTCGAACTGGTCAAGTCAAGGGGCCTAAATTGGGGTTGGATTGTTATCCCACTTCTGATGTTAGGACAGAAGTGAAATCACAATTAAATAGGAGAATTATTTGATATCCTCAAAACTAATCACATGAATTATAAAAATAATTATCAGTAATAGCAAAATTACAATCAGAGGAACAAAATCATCACTAATCAAATTAAAGAAATCAACAAGAGATTATTGAAAAACCAGATCACACCGAACGGCTGACGGCTGACGGATAGCGCTTCTGCACGCAACGCTGTCAAAAACCATAGACCGTCAAACAAAGACCAGAGAGCCTGGCCTGCCGCCTGTGGCAGCCTTCTTTCAGTTAGCGCGTCCCCTGCGCTCCTGGGCCGGGTAGTAGTATCCAACAATATGATAATTTAAATGTTTGTTTGTTACGCTTTCACTCTAAAACGGCTAAATGGATTTGGTTGAAATTCGGCACATGGCTAGACCATGACCTGGATTAGGACATAGGATAACTTTTTAGCCAGCTTGTCGGTCTTCTACAGATTGTACTTCGGTGAGTGTGCCCAAGTACTCCACGACCTCATTCCACCGGCTCCCTTAATCTACTTTCGGACATCCACACGCACTGCAAGTTACCATCCCTGCCATAAACGCTTAGTATTCGCACTAAGCGTTTTCAAATGTCTTTTATAATGCGCACAGCAAAAGAGTGGAACTCTTTACCTGCGTCTGTGTTTCCGAGCGCATACCTACAACCCGAATCTCTTCAAAGTAAGAGTGAACAGGCTTCTTCTGGGTAAGCACACTCCATCGTCGACTTTGTCTCTGTCACCTCTGACCTAGACTAGAGTCAAGAGCAAACCCATTATAAATAAAAAAAAAATAAAAAAATCTCACGAGATCGAGATTTACGAGAGTGAAACCGCGGGTCGCAACTAGTTAGAAATAAAATTGTAAAGTGTAGCTATCTAGGTACGATATAAAATCTTTCCAGTGTTTGTACTTTCTGCATTGTGCAAGCCTTTTGTTGTTGCCTTTAGAGTGGAGAGTTCCGTGGGAAAATTAAGAAAACCATGTAGACAGAAAAATAATACTTAGGTAGTTGTTTCGGAACTCGCTAAGTAGTTTGCAGGATTTTTGTAACTTGATTGATTTTGTATTTTCAGAAGTGGGGTAGTTAGCTGGTTATAAATATACTTACTTAGGTAAATCATTTAATTTCAAGAATTACCTGATGGCAAAGTTTTGTGTCAGGATTATGCACTATCTTGGGAGATTTATTTTTTCACTTAGGTATATCGAATGCTTAACAAACAGAATAGAAATTGTGAAATTATCTCCCAGATAAGTTAACCGGAGCTTATTCGGAGGTCATGAAACAGGCCTTATGATTACTTAAAGAAACAAATAGGAACCGATATGGTTCTATCTGGAACCATGCAATGTTTGAAAGTTCTTTGAAAAGCCAGTAAATGTAAGTTTCAGAGAGTCAAAGGTCCTAAGGGCTTTCTAAAATATTATTACCTACTTAAGTATAAAGATGGGTTCATAAAGACACGACTGAATAAAGTATTCACTTACCATAATTTACGTTACAGATAGTAGTAAGGAAAAAACCGTAAATTTGTAGTCACATTACAAAAAAAAATCCCGTGATAAACTATTTACCTACGTATACCTACAAATTTGTACGGAACACTCCGTGCGCGAGTCCGACTCGCATTTGACCAGTTTTTTAAAAGACTGCTGCTGGTAGTAAAACAGTTTTATCCGCAGCCCACATGGCTGTAGACTCCGCTATAATATAAATCTTGATTTTGAAAACGCTAGGCTGAAGATGAATAAGGCATATGAAATTACTGCTCCAAGCACACCTTTGAGGATTAACTTTTTACATTCAAAAGCATAGCTTCACAGCTATCCAATTTACATTGCTGAACTTCCTAGTGTTTCCAACTGTAACGCTAACTTATATAGCCTTGGATTATAGTATTATTGTTGAATTAAAATGTAAATGTGCCTAGGTTATCCCATTTCTAGTTAATGCACTTGCGTACACCGAATTTGGACATTTAAACTGAAGGACTACAACAACACCATACTGTTGTAAAAAACAAATTTGTTAAGTCATCATCTGCCGAGCCTTTTCCCAACAATGTTGGGGTCGGCTTCCGCTCTAACCGGATGCAGCTGAATACCAGTATTTTACATGAAGGGACTGCCTATCTGACCTCCACAACGCATTTACTGGGTAATACAATACCTCTTGGTAAGACTGGTTGTCAGACTTTCGGGCTTCTGACGACCCGTAAGGACTGCCAAAGATCCACGATTGACGGCTGGGACCAACGGCTTAACGTGCTTTCCAAGGCACGGAGGGGTCTTGATTTGTAAAGATGGTCACCCATCCAAGGACCAACCGCGGCAGGCATAGCTTAACCTGATCAATCGACCCGTGCGGCTTTTATTACTTTGCCACAAGCCTCTTAATTCCCTTCAATTTAATCTCAATTAGTCGTCTATAACCACGAGTACATAAAATACTTATACCATCTACCTATATACTTATTTAAAAAAAAAGTCGTGTTAGTTACTTACACTATTTATAACTCAACAACGGCTGAACCGATTTGGCTAAAAATTGGTGGGGTGGTATCTTAGAACCAGGAGACGGACATAGGATACTTTTTATCTTTTTTTTAAGACTTTTATTTACTTACGTATAGGAGTAGGGTAGGAGTAGTGTAGGAGTAGGGTAGGAGTAGTGTAGCAGTAGGGTAGGAGTAGTGTTGCAGTAGGGAAGGGTAAGGGGTAGGACACCACGCGAACGAAGTAACGCCGGGCAGCTAGAAATAATTTATATGGCAAAACAACGTTTGTCGGGTCAGTTATTTTTTTATATAAAAGGCTTTTAAGTATTTTTATAACCAGGATACTCAGAAAGTACTTTTAACCTGATCGATCGATCCGCGCGGCTGTTATCACTTAGTCACGAGCCTTAAATTCAAAAGGCGACTAACAAAAAGTATCATTTACAAGCCAGGTGTGAGTGGAAACTGGGAGCTTAGGGGGGGGGGGGGGGAGCTTATGGGGGTGCCGTAGAAGGACGTATTGTGACTTTATTGGTGATGCTCTTTAGACAGGTTAGCTGTGTAGTAATCGCAACCGGCGGAGTGCATGTATGAATGTAATCGAAGCAAAAGGAGTAGTATGCTAGAATCGTAGCAGCTGGCGTTCTGTAGTTTCTGCCTACCCCCATAGAAGGTTCTGTACGTTTGTAAAAGTGAAACAGAACATAATTTAATAGTTTACATGATGAAATTAACAATGTTGAAGAACGACGAAGAAGGTATCTACCAAATTCAGGAGTCTCCAGAAGTTGCTGCTTTGAATAATTAATTCAGTTGGAAAGATTAAGTTTATCTCATTAAGGCTCCTTCAAAAAGGCGCGACACGTGATATATTCGCGCGCGACATAATGGCACCGCAAGTCGCACAACGAGCGGTGCCCTTGTGTTGCGCGCGATTATATCTCGTGTCGCGCCTGTTTGTAGGATCCTTTATTCATTTTGGTGAATGGGAGTCGGGCCTCTGGCTTTAGGCGCTACCGTCACCCAATATAGGCAGTATGCTGGGTGACACCACATTCCGGCTCGCCACATGTTTGTGTCTGCATGGGCGCTCCTTGTGTCGCCGTCAATGCGGTGAAGCAGTCGACTGCCTCGGATGGTGTCCGAGGCAGCCTACCCTATCCTGCAGCAAGAGCTCTGGTCAGATGGCACGGCACGCCAGCATTAACGACATCATACGTCGGGCTCTTGTCACCGCAGGGGTGCCAGCTATACCCAATGGCTTGGCGCGCGACGATGGGAAGAAGCCAGATGGAATGACCATAATGCCTTGGAAGTTGGGTAGGCCTTTGGTGTGGGGTGCTACCTGTGTCGACACCCTCACGCCATTCCATCTTCCTAGCACGTTGGGCTGTGCTGGGGCGGCTGCTGCAGGAGCATAAAAACAACCTCAATGGAAGCTATATGTTTGAGCCGTTTGGGGTTGAAACACTAGGGCCTTGGGGTCCGAGTGCTCGTCGAATATTTCGGGACATCGCTAAAAGGTTGGTTGGCTCTACGCGTGACTAGAGGGCTGGCCTATTTTTAGCCCAAAGAATAAGCATTGTCATCAACGTGGTAATGCTGCCAGCCTTTGGGGCACTTATCCCATTGACAGCGATGTGGACGAATTTTTTGATGCCCAATAAGCTCCTGCCTTTTTCTTTATTATATACTTGTATATTATAATATGTATACTTTAGTGTTAAATTGTAAAATAGGTTAATTGTGTTAGAAATAAAGATTTTCTTTTTATTATTTCCTAGGGAAAATGAAAGAATTTGCTGTTCAACTTGATAAAATAGCCCAAGAATTTTCTATTTAACGGTCTCATTTTTATCTGCATTCTACCTGGTTTTAGGTTTATTAAGGCTACGCCGACCGCGCAGTGGCGCCCTCATCGTTTGTTTCGTTATTTCTTTTATTTTAGAATGTAAATGCAGAAAATAAGCACGTTATAAGCACGTTACGTTATTATAAACGGCAAACGGAAAATAATGGCCACTATTTTCCGTTTTAAGGATTATAATAAAACTAAATAATGTAAAACTATCGTTTATAATAATAATAACGTATAATCTTGTGGAGCACAACTTAACATGGTTATTTTCTGCATTTTCATTCTAAAATAAAAGAAAAAACCTAATAAACGATGAGGGCGCCACTGCGCGGTCGGCGTAGCCTTAATGAATGTCCAGCATAAAAAGGTTAAACAAGATTTTGCGCCTCTAAGTACTCATTCAAGCAGTTTACGAAAGCGAGACACTTACGTGATGCAAGATCTCTTGATTACGTGAAGTAGAAGTAAACAGTTCGTTCATTCATTTAACTAATGCAAAGAGCGGGTGGGCGGGTGTCAGGCCAGCGATAAGATGGTGAAAGAAATTAATTTAAAAATGGAACCATTCAGTGCATCGCGGGAGCAGAATTTTAATTAAAAAATGTCCGCCACGCAGCGAAAGGAGATTTATTTTAACAATTTTTTCCCGCCACACTTAATCTAATTTACAGTTGAATTTATTTGTAGAAGTTAGGGATTATATTTCTCTATTTTGGGTGTCGTATGTCTAATGATTGTTGACGGTTGACACAAACTATTATTTTGTTTTAATAGGAGTTATCTTTTGTTTTATTATTTTCTAATAAGCGACACAATCTCTTTATTTCACTCAAAAAATGCAAACACATCGCTACATAAGCGTAAAATAGATGTAGGTATATATTCAACATCGTAGTTTTTGTCGACGCCATCACCGCATAATAGAGTTTTCATCTCTCATACTCGGAAAGTAGTGTTTGTTTGATCCGAATAGCGGGTGGAAAACGCTGCTTCCCACCCTTGGGCGGGAAAGTCTCATAGTAATTGCTTCCCTCCCTAGGGCGGGAATGAAATTTAAAAATAGAACTAAATGTAGTTAGGTAGTCAGCTTAGTCAGACATACGACACCCTTAATTGATTGTGTAAATATTTATTATGCTACCCATCAAATCTTATGAATGTGCGTTAATTAGGAGAGTTGGATAAAAAGCTCATATGTTAACGCCATCAAATCTTTCAGATTTAGCGCACAAGTTAATAATTTACCTTGAAGAAATTCAACATACATAGGTACGATAATCACCATTTTGATGTCAGTTGTGGTCGAGGCTAAAAAACATAAAAATTGGGGATTTCGAACATCCTGACTTTACCATAATGGGGCTGTGAATATACATCATTTAATTATTTGACGAATTTATCCATAGTTTAAAGTAAATAAGTAGTGGTAATGAACTTTTTTTGATATCTAATGTCGAAGTTTCGCGCCAATCGTAGGTGTTTACATTTTTACTTTTCACAAATTTCACACACACAGATGTAGATAAGATTTAAAATGTGACAAATGTTATTGATAATATTATAAACAACACGAAAATGCCCAGGTTTTAACGTAATATTCAAACACAGGTTCAATAATACGTATTAATCATTACCACTACTCAATTTGTGTTCAAAATCGCCGACCATTATTGTTTTTTTTTATTGCAGTGATGTGTGAAAGCGATTATACTTACCAAACAATTTTTTTTTTAAATTTCGGTTGACTCGAGTAATTAATATGACGAATGTAATCGATATTTGAAAATAAAATAAAATTATTTTAAGCAATAAATACTATAAGCATTGTTTATAACAATGATTTATGCTTTTCTAATATCATTTCAATCTCTTCTAATATCATGTCAATAACAGACAGGCCAATAGGTACATACCTCATTTACGAATTTCGCGCCGAAATGCTTTTATAATTGAATTTATATTCGGAATGCGATCGCTGTTTAAAATTATTTTAATTTATTGGACAATTATTTATTGTGGATTTTTTTTTTTGATACTTTCTAATAGTTTACTACAGAATTCCCAGTAAACATTTTTTAGGTAGGCTTACCAGAAGTTTTTTTGAGAATGATGATAATTAGTGAATTCTATAGATTGGTTATTCTGCAAACACATTCATTTCAATACATTTTGTTAGTTTAAAGAGTTTTTATTCAGTTTCTACATTTTTTTTTTCTTGCGATTATCGATTAGGCTGTATGCAAGTTTTGAATCGAAATAAGAAAGTTGGGTCAGCACTAAAAAGTGTCACGTCGCAACACAATTTTTAGTAATTTTTATCAAGATTATCGTGTTTTCTAAGTAATTTATGAAAAATAAAAGTAAGAATGCAGACAGAATGATAATAATACGGGCCCTAGTAAGCGGAACGGCCTGCGGTGGTGACACAGAATCTACTCATGTGGCGGTGACGTGGTGTGTTCCATACTTCAAATTTAAAAAAGACTAATGAATAGGTACCTATTATTCATGTAGGTAATTATTATCAATAAATATTTTAGAAAAACTACTATTTTTTACTTCCCTCAAATTCGAAATGAAAAGTAGAGTGTTTAACGCGGGTGAAGTCATCAATTCCCACTCGGACTATAGCCGCCCTCGCTGCGCTCGGGCGTCTAAATGCCTCGTATGGGAATTGATTCCTTCCGACCCTTGTATAACAATCTACTATTTTACCCCTCGTGGTAAAAACCTCTTTCACAAGTATGCTTCAAATGGACCTAACTTTACGGCTATCCCTATAATATTACACTGTCATGTAATTTACTATTACTATGACAGTGTCAATTTGCCATTACTATCATGTGGCCTTCGATCAATATTGATCGAAGCATGTGGCCTTTTTATGAGCATGTGGCAAATACGTCGCACATACTCCCCCTGCTATTAAACCCCCGGAATTTATTGGAAATGAAGCAGAAATTGTTGCTACGTGAATTCGCATGTTAATCCGGTATCCATGGCATTAGCAAACATGTTCTATATGCAACACTGCATCCTGGAAAATTTCTGTGCCCGGAAATTTAGGAGTAGATTCAGAATTTGATTGCAACAGACAGATTCCTCACGAACATGAATAAAAAACATCAGGTTTCGTCGTTATTCTGGACAGCTATGAAAGCTTCGAAAGGTTTTTGGACGCACTTTTTCGAAAATGTTTCCGAAGCTAGTTCAAAATTCGGAATGTTTGTTATAGCGAAATATTGTTGCGGTGTCCTAGTTATGGATACAGAACTCCCATAAAAAATCTGACAGGAAACGAAACAATATACTACAATAAATTAATTGGGGTAAGTTATTTCGCAAATGAATGCTCCATTCATATGCTCATTTCCCATAATGGATTGGAAGATGGAATATCCGAAATAGGTTTATTACCTACTTTTCAACATCAATGGCCAGTTGTCAGGCAAGGAAGTAATTAGGTTAAGCTCTCACTGTCTTCCTTGATAGCCACTGATAGACAAGTAATCACCCCAAACAAATGTCCATTTTCATTTGGAACTAAATCTTCGTCTTTATTAGGTAGGTAAAACTTTGAGTAACCGTTTCCATTTGGTGGTATTAAAATTTTATAATACCAGTTTATTATTGTCCTACTGTTTGCACTGCCTCTTCTTCTTATCTGGCAGACAGAGAACGCATGAGTATTGACAATCTCGCTGGTTCAAGGCGGGTTGGCGATTTCAGTTTTATTTATTAATTGCATAAATTATTTGATGGTAGGTATTATTAAAAATATTTTCTGAGACTTTTTCCTAATCCATTTGTAGGTACACACCTAAGTAAACAGAAAAGAAGAAAAAACAGAAAAATAGATACATAAATGGTTAAACAAATAAATACAAAGTTAATGCTACATTTCTAAAGAAATCTCTTCCAGCATACCTCCAATAGGAAAGTAAATAAAGAGATGTAGACAGCGTGTGTAAGAGTAAAAGAGAAAATAAAAAACATAAAACACAATTCACATAATAAAAAAATAGAAGAATTTAAATCAATTCAAGCATACATAGGTAGAATAGAATAGAATAGAATACTCTTTATTATGTACACCATATAAATTACAGACATAAATCACGGTACAGTAAGTTATAGGTACTTCTTCTTTAGTTGACAGATTGTTTTATTTTTATCAACAAGATAAAAGCAATTTAAGGAGTAACAATCAAAAACCGTTGAATCCGTTTTGTATTTTTTTTCCAGAAAAACACCACACGCTACAGTATGTGTGGTTTTTTAGTGTTTGTGTATTTGTTGGATTTTGATCAAACCATCGACTTTTAACATTTTTTTGAAGCGTCTTGTTAGTATTGGGATGTGTATTTCAACTTAGAGAAGCAAAAAAAAAAATCATAGGTATCCTGGTTAATAACGGCTTTTATTCCGTCACTTCTCATTTAAGTTTTTGAGGTATACGAAACTTATGATTACCAGCGTACATATAATCTCAATATACATTACTTTGTGCTAAAGCCCCGAGGAGACCGCTACAGCAAACGATCCTGGAGAGACATTGGCATAATCCCTCCGGTTGATTGGATTGCTGACCGCAGCATAATGTTATTAGTACTGAGGCAGATGCCTCTGCCCATGTTGATATTATCTCGCCCATCTCTTAGGACCACTAGCAATATTAGTTTGAGCTAATTTGCCTAAAGGACCACTGCTGGTTTTAAATAGTGGACGTCACACTCTGATCTGACTATAACCTCGGATATCTATGATAGACACAATCTATACATTCATACAAATAAATAAATTTTTTGTGTCTATTTGTACCTAATCTACACACTTATGTCAATCTACATCTATACATCCCATATCTATACATCTATACGAATAAATAAAATGGAAGTGTCTGTTTGTAATGTCAAACAAAGAGCTTTTTATTACATGCATATGAAAATATATACGGTACTTATAACAAAAATAAAAAAAATGTCTGTCTGTTTGTTCCGATTAATCTCCGAAACGACTGCACCAATTTTGACGGGACTTTCACTGGCAGATAGCTGATGTTATAAGGACAAACTTGGGCCTTTTTACGTTTAATTTAGAAAAAGAATTAGGGTTCCGGGAAAAATTATAAAACCAACAAAATCTAATTTGTTATGCGAACGAAGACGCGGGCACAGCTAGCAGTTAATAAATTCTACAATGTTGTGAATTGTCTACTATCGGGAAACGTGCAGTGCAGGAATCAAAACATACCTTTTGTTCAAACAAAGAAGGCATTTTCAAACGCTGCTGCTGTGCAATCAGCTTAACAAAAATAAAACTTCAAAACGATTGTTTGCGAGTTCGTAGTATTAAACTACTCTATTGTAGGCAAGGGCGTTTGTTTTACATCAATACTTCTATAATAGCCTAATAGCCTCCCTGACCGTTTTCGGTCACGGTGGCCAATCTCAATGGAGATTAGCCAGGTTCGCAGGAGATATTATAGTGCACGATGTGTGCGCAAACATAGGTGCACTCTCTGTTCTCTATACTTAGTCCGATGGGACCGCAATCCGACACGACCGGAGTTCAGGCGCAGGACCAACGGCTTTGCGTGTTTTCGAGGCACGGAGGTATTAAACCGCCAACTTCCAAACTTCGGACTGTTACTAAGAAATTCCTAATGGAAAACCCAATAACCCTTTGTCCGACCCGGGAATCGAACCCGAGACCTCACGCTCAACAGTCGCGCTTGCAACCACGAGCCGAACGGGGCAGTCAAATACTTCTATAATAACATTATAAAGAGGTAAAAATTGATTGTATGTTTGTATGGGGGGGGGGGAGGGGGGTAATCTCTGGAACTAGCCAGATTAAAAAAAATCTTTTTGCATTTGATAACCCAATTCTTGAGGAAGGCTATAGGCTATTTAATATCATGCTACGACTCTTAGGAGCCGAGCAGAAGGATAAAAAGTCAGAAACATTAAGCGAAAACGAAGCAGTAGCAGTAGTAACGCGATGAGTCGGGGGCCGTTTCAAACGGACGAAGTCGCGGGCAGAAACTAGTAATACCTATATAATAAATGTATCTAAAGTGCATTACTAAGCAGGTTTAAAAGCAGGTGATTTAAACACAACTTTTGAACGGATATCCTTTGACCTTCGCGCTGACTATCCACCTACGGCTAGCTTCCAATATGTCTGACAACTATTATTGATAGCGTAATATATTACAGGAAACTGTGATTAAAATAGCTTTGCGGATAGGATAAAATTATATCGGCAATGCTAGATGCTTCCATTTCAATGATAATACTGTTATTGTTATGGTGATACGCAGTCGTAACTCGTGCACTTATATACCTAGACATTTTCCTCTCTTTTGCCATAGGCCTCTCGCCATCAAACGTAAAAGTTTGGCGAGTTTAGATTTAAGTTACACCTCTATATTTTGAATATCATTAAATAAATTACAAAAAAAAAAAAAAAAATTGACAGATTTTTGCTTTTACACCTTTTACAGAATTATGACCCCTGAGCAGTACCTACTTGTGTTTGTAAACCCAAAGCAAGAACTCTATCGGTTTATTGAACGAAATCTGGGGGCACGGAAGTGCCCCCACCAAGTCGAGCAAAAAAAAGTTATTTAAAAAAATCAAAAAACCCGACTGCGGTAAAAAACTTAAGTTAAAAGAAACTGAAAAGCTAAAAACAAGCCCATTTTAAATTAAATAAAAGTTGGAAGCAGGCGGGACCCACATCATTTTTATTGTATTTTCAAATTCAAATGGGTCCCGCCTGCTTCCAACTTTTATTTAATTTAAAATGGGCTTGTTTTTAGCTTTTCAGTTTCTTTTAACTTAAGTTTTTTACCGCAGTCGGTTTTTTTGATTTTTTTAACTAACTTTTTTATTTTCAGCTTTTTAGTTTACAAATTTGAAAGAGTTCGCAGACGATTTAGTTCTTGGTAGGTGTTTTTTTTGCGATTTGTCACTTCGAATTGCTTTTAAGTATATGTTGTTTATATTTTTGTAATCACCTTTTAAAACCCTTTATTTTGATACCCCACTCGATAGGTTTTGAAAAAAAATATTAAAAAAAATATTTAATATGGCGTCCAGTAGTCGCCATATTGAATTTTCACTAACGTCATGTCTTTAGTGACACTCGCCGGACTAAGAGGAATCGATTAACGTGTGAATCATAAAAATCGGCCCAGGCGTTTGGTCTGTATAGTGCTTCAAAGGAACATATAAACATACATACATACATACATACATAGGCTGATGAACACATTACCACTCCTTTGCGTTGCGCAGTCGGGTAAAAAGGGGCACGGCCGTACCATCCTTATCTCGAAGCAGTTCAGGCCATTTTCGACACCCTATAACTTCGTTGTGGATAAAACTAGAGACCTGAATTTACATTAGTCAAGCAGGCATTGTATAAACACGCTATATTTCAAATTTCATTCAATTTGAACCAGTAGTTTAAGAATTATAACTAGTCAAAGTTTCTTAATTTTGTCACTCACTGACTGACTGACCGATCATCAAAACTCTAAGGCACTTCTAGCAGACATAGAAGCTTCAAATGTAGAATACAATCAGTCTTTAGTGTACAAATCAAGGAAAAACTAAAATATTTTGCAATTTCATTCCACTTTTCTAGATACGCCAACTGCATAAATAACTTTGTAATCCTATATAAATATATAGTATTACAAAGTTACATTTGCAGTTAATGAATCAGTGTACCTGTTTATCACTGCATAGTGTAAAACAAAGTAGCTGCCCGCTGTCTGTCTGTCCGCATGTATGCTTAGATCTTTAAAACTGCGCAACGGATTTTGATGCGATTTTATATCCTATAATACATGCATAATATAGTAGAGAAACACTGATAATTTTAGAGGTTTCTAATGTGATGTCGTAAATAAACACATTTTTTGCGCTTATATTGCAAAAGCTAGCTGAACCCTACGACATAGGTCAAAATAATGTACTACAGTATTGTACACCTTAAAAAGGTCTACAAAAAAGTCCGCGATGGTATATGTCTATCTCTTAGGGATAACCCACAATAACCATTTTTTATCCTTTACTTTTGACGAGAAATAATGGCTTATTTACGAAGCGATTTTAAGCAATACAGCATTAATCCTTATCCAATTAAGTACCTTAAATATATTGTGCATTTAATATAGATCAATTTGGCCCTTACAGCATGTAATTTAAATGAATATTTTCGAAGATATTACAGATTTCAAATGTAGGGACATAGCGGTAGCGCTGGTGAGTTTACTTAAGGCAACCACAGGATAGTCAGGTTAAGTAGTCACGACCTCTCATCGTTTGGGGTGGGGTGTCCATCGAGCACAGCAACTCCCCTATATATCTTGGTGTTACCCTGGACAGGTCTTTAACATATAGCAAAAACTGCAAGAATATCAAGCGGACTACTGGACTGGCGCTATCTTTTTCTGCGGGAGAATTCGCGTGCCCCATGTGGAGCCGTTCTGCTCATGCAAAGCTGGTGGATACAGCTTTGAATGAAACTGGGTGGCAAGCTCCAGCGAAAGAGCCAAAATGGTCTCCGACACACAAAACCCTTTGCACGACAACATCCTTGTGCCACAAAGACTGAAAAGTCGAAACAGTTTTTTAAAGTGTGTCGTTCTACTCACTGGCGAACCATCACAAGAGAGACTGAAGTTGTGGCGAGACAGTGCTTCCTTACCCAAACCGTTCGTCCCACCCGCTGAACTCCCACCTGGACATGAGTTTCCTTTGGGTAACCTGGAAGTCTTTAAACAGACTCCGCACCCAGGTTGGCCGAAGCAAGGAAAACCTGTTCAGGTGGAGATTCATAGACGACTCCGCCTTGGAGTGTAAATGTCTACAGCACTTTATAATTAGCAGCGATCGCACGCGTTTATCGGAGCTCAAGATCTGACTTGGCAATCGCCCTGTGGGATACATTGTGTTTTCATGCGATGGCCAAGTCAATCTATTTATTTTAAACGTAAAAGATTTTTAATATTGATATGGTCACTACAAGATGTTGTTAGGTTAGCTAATTACGTAATAACTTAAGACAGAAGGTCCCTTAAGTAGGGACTGAATAAATTAACCAACTTGGTATTACATGGATCTCACAACTTTTTATGGTAGAAGAACTGAGTTGCGAGACTTGGTTTTTTTTACAAGTTTTGTTTTTGATGGCATACTTTTTTCTTACTTAATTCTGTTAGCCAATTAGTTCCGAAAGAACAGTTCCAGAAAATGCAATGCAAAGAGCAATATGTATTACTAACAGCGCCCCGCGGTTTCACCCGCATAAGTGTCGATCCCGTGGGAATATCGGGATAAAAAGTATCCTTTGTATTATGCTGATGTATAAGCTTTATTACTGTGAAGTTTCATCAAAATCCGTACAGTAGTTTTTGCGTGAAAAACATCCATCCATCCATCCTCACAAACTTTCGTGTTTATTATATTAGTAGTAGTTTAATGTAAGTGTAATGTTAGTAGGAAGTAGGATACAATAGATTATTGTACCATATAATTTGGTGGGTAGGCACACCATTTCTGTCAAAAATATCTTAGTTACACTATTGGTGGAGATATCGCTAATACAACTCGGTCGTGAGAAACATAGAGAGTTATAGTTTAACTTCTCAAGTTAGATTAGATAGGTCAACATTATGGGGTGCGGTAGCATTAACGCCAAATAACTCTCGCTCATAGTTACTTTACAGACTGTAGAAACAATGATAGCGTTATGTAGAAGCCACTCTTTCCATTAAGATTCTTCTAGAAGAGTTCCCGCTCGTTTTTAGTAACACTATTGGAACTTGAGCTGGCCTAATGACCTACGGAGTTTTAAAAGAATAAGAGGTCAAAAGAGAAGAGGTGGCTCAACGGCCTCGACTTACAAGTTGTAGATTGTGAGTTCGAACCCGGGAGATGCTTTACTTTGTGTTAAATAAAGAATTTCATCACCACTGGCTCTCAAAACGGTGAAAGAAAACATCGTGATGAAACCGGCATGTCCTAGAACCAAAAATTCAAGGCGGAGCCCGCATGATTGATTATAGCCCACTCCCTCTCGAAGAGAGGAGGCCTGTGTCCCAGCAATGGGAACATTATAGGCTGATTATGTATGTCATATAAGATGTCAGCTTTTATTAACACACTTTTATTAGGTCGACCTGTATGTAACTATGTAATGGAATCTAAGGTAACTAATTTAACCATCTTCCAAGGGTCGTAGCATAATGAAAATTGGCAGCTGTATGTAATTCTGATGACAATACAATAATATGATACTGTCGAAATGATCTGATGATGGAGCCGGAAGATATGAACTGGAACTTCATCTTCATCATCTGGAAATCGTATCATAGCTGTTTTGGATTTCTTAGAAAAGTCTTGTAATGAACTTTGACCACGGTTAGGTTTCAAGGTCTGGTGATGAATACGGAAGGTAGGCACTGGCATTCCATGATAGAATATCGTACGTGCATTTATAAAAACGTGTTTTTCTAGTGTTTTTTAAACTATTAATTTATTGGTTTTGTTACCACAGACGTAGGGCCCGCTGTACAATTTGTGAAATTAAATTAAATTATTGTGATAACAAGTAAATACGGATTGTGGATGTTCTATCATCTGTTTTTAGGGTCCCATTAATTCGGGCGGTTTTTATAAACACCACGCGATTTGTGAAAACTCATTCTTTTCTTTTGATTTCTGCAGTGAATAAGATGAAAAAGGTTCAATGTATTTTTTAACATAGCCATCATAACAGGGGGCAATCGCAGCAGCAGGCAGGGGGGAGGGGGCAGGAGGTAATTTTGAGAACGTACACAGTCTGGTCTCAGTATCAATCTTTCAAAATTACCTCTAATTTCCATAATTTTTTGTCAAGCTATTGATATAGAATGTGGCTGATATGAGATAGCCACTAGATTTTGAACGATTTTAATTATGGGAATGGGCCTTCAATTTGTCCAAATTTACTGGTCCTTTAGTTCTAAAAACTCTAAACTATCTTCCACAAAAAGCTCATACTCTATCGTCAAACAAACGCGGCAATATCTTTCACATAATAGTAGGTTATAGAACGCGATTTCCGTCACATTTCCTTCGTGTCTAAGTTTTATTTTCTTGCGTTTTCAAAGAAAATAACTAGGAAATAAGATGTCAAAGTAACAATGCAGAAAGCAGGGGGAATGTAAACGTTCCTTTCTATTACACACGTAATACATTTCTAGGAGTATTTGTTGTTTGTCGAGGTTTGTAATAGGTAAAATGAAGAGAGTCAGAAGGATTAAGTAGTAGGTACCTAATAATAATAATACCTTTATTTTCAGGCTACTTTGGCCCATAGATAAATACCTTACAGACTAACATATTATAATAATACAATGTGTGTTAGTGTATAAACTTAAAACTATGTTAGTAAAACACTTCACTCGAGCACTGTCTTTGTGCGATTCTGTGACACTTGTCCGCGGAAGCGACAGAACATTACCCCTAGCGGCCAAAAGTCCTCTGCCATGACGAGGTGCAGGTAGCATGTAGGTACTCGAACCACGAACGCCTTGAAGTTGACGTAGTTGAAGTTGGTGTAGTATCTAACACTGTTACTTATAGCCGATTCCTATATTTATCGACCGTTATTTGTTAAATTTAAGTCTCTTTCTTCTGTTCTTACCAAATAATGAACCAGAGCTTTGCATAGTAGACCCTCCCATATGGAAGTAGCTATCAGCTCATCATCTGCCTAGCCTTTTCCCAACTGTGTTGGGGTCAGTTTCCAGTCTAACCGGATGCAACTGAATACCAGTATTTTACATTGAGCGACTGCCTATCTGACCTCTACAACCCATTTACTGGGTATTACGATACCTCTTGGTAAGACTGGTTGTCAGACTTTCGGGCTACTGACGACCTGTAACGACTGTCAAAGATCCACGAATCACAACCGGGACCAACGGCTTAACGTGCTTTCCGAGGCACGGAGCGGTCTTTGTATGTGAAGATCCCCGTCCATGGACCAACGAAGAGACCCGTCCATGGACCAACCGCGGCAAGCGTAGCTTAACCTGATCGATCGACCCGTGCGGCTGATATTACTTTTACTACGTTTTTTTGTCTACTTAGTTCGAACCCAGGTAGGCACTTCGTGTAAATAATTTCATCACCACTGCTCTCAAAACGATGAAAGAAAACATCGTGAGGAAACCGGCTTGTCCTAGAACTTAAAATTCAAAGACATGTGACGTCTACCAACCCGCACTTGGCCCGCGTGGTAGATTACAGCCCACTCACTCGAAGAGAAGGGGCCTGAATCCCAGCAGTGGGAACATTATAGGCTGCTGATTATGCTCTGCATAGTTGAATCTCACTCTCACAACCTGTCAATTAAATCTATGGTTCTTCTGTAACTGTCTATTTATAGTAATAGTAAATACTTGAACTACTTATGTGTCGAATAGCTCGTATCCCACGCGGCACTCCACCTAGACGGTTCAAGTGTTTCAAGTGATTGTTCGGGCACCTTGCCTACAATCCATTTAATTTTAATGAACTGTATGTTGTGTATGGTTATTTTGAGTTGCATTTGTAACAAACAATGGTGCAGTACTGTCCAGGCGTTTAGAATCATGGCGTCATAGTACAAATACAAGGTTGAAGAAAATCATGTACCCGTTGTTATTGAACAGCCTTATATTTATATTATTCATATTTTTTTGTATACGGCGTTATATCAGACAAAACCGTTTTAACTTTTAACGTGTGTTGCACAATGAACCAGAAAAATGAACACCATAAGCAGGGCTATATAGAGTTTGGTGATCTATAATCGCTACTAAGTAAAACCTGCTCAGGTGGAGGTTCACAGATGACTCCGCCCTGGAGTGTTCCACAAACAATGGGACACTTTATATAGTGTCCAGCTTGTTCTATTGTCTGCACGTTACAGGAACTGATGGACGCTACTGAAGGTGCCAAACTCGTAGCCAAATTCTGGGCCGTTCTATTAGGCTGCCATCTATGAAATAAAAAAAATATACACTTAATAAAAAAAAAAAAAACTTATAAAAGTCAAAGTCCTGACTGACTGATATCAACGCACAGCCTAAACCGCTGGTCCTAGAGACATGAAATTTGGAGGGTGTGTTCTTTGTGAAGAGTAGGTATCCACTAAGAAAGGATTTTTCGAAATTCCACCCCTAAGAGGGTGAATGGAGGGAGGGCGAAACACGCAGACGAGGTCGCGGGCAGAAGCTAGTAATACATATAAGCGCATGCACAAAACTACTGCCAATTCTCTAGCTAAAAATTTCAGTCGACTTTTACGACACCCAAGGAAATATTTTTCGTACCGTAATAGGAGTCCAAAAATGCACCAGAAGAGTTATACCAACGCTAGTTTCGCATAAAAATAAGTGGTGAATTTTTCCACAAATTGAAAGTTTTCGAAAGAGGGTGGAATAAAATAAGATGATATTACGACTGCTTCGTTGGTGCAAACGCTACTGCTGAGTATGAGGGTTTTGGGTTCAATTCTCAAGTCGGGTAAAGTGTTATTGAGTTTTTCCTTTTGGAATTTCCCAGTAGCAGCCCGGAGTCAGGATTTGTGCCCGGTTGATGGCAATAGGCTCACCCCTATTAAATGGGACTTAAACATAACTGGCGAAGGGTACACCTCTAAGCTCATCGTCCGATCAGGACCAGGCCCGTGCCGGACGGCGTGTACTTGTTCCACGCGCGCCTCAAATAGATGTCAGCATCGAGGAGGGGCCCCCTTAGGGCCGAAGCCTGCCGGGTCAGCGGGATTGTCCGAAAGGGTTACCGCTGGCCCGGAACATAAAGGGCTAAGGAAGGAACACGGGTGGGTTTTAGTCAGTAAGAGTCTGACACTCCCTTCCGCTCCACCCAGAGCGGGAGGAGTCATTTGATGATTTCCCATCCAAAAAAAAAGGGTACACCTCTACCTTACCCTTCGTGAAATACAGTCGTGAAGTTATGGTATGTTTTTGTGTTGTTATTATGAGGGAAATGTTCTCTAAACTTTAATTTCCGTCGTCTGTCTTAGCTCGGCGACTGCAATGTCTTATTTTCTAGCGTAGGTCACATTTATTGTGGTAATCTAGAGAGCTTTAACTGTATCATATGAGACAGGAACATATAATGTGTTACTTATATGAAATGAGCATTATACCTCATAACAGAGTTATTTAATAAAGCTCTTTCATTAACCTCGTTAGTGCAGTTATTTTATAATGGATATTAGTCAGAATTGGGTAGTTCTGACTTTTATCGTACGGAAAATTGAAACTACGAATTCAATGTCATTTATTTATAGAGTAATAACGTAATAATATGTTAATTAATATGATGAAAACTTTTGTCAAAGCAGAAAATGTCACACAGAATAACAGTACCTACCTGCTTATTACCTAAGTTTAAACAAACATTTATTTCATTCAAATAACAGTATTACAGTACAAAGCTAGGGAACTCCTGAAAGTGTGGAGCTCCGTACACTGAAACCACGCCACTGCAAAACATCTCACAAAGAGAATCCGTTCCAATACTACAATAGTGTTAGGTACATAAATGTTGGAACGCTACAATTTTATTACCTTAGTTATTCCTGTTTAAAATTCCGCTTGTCGAATAGTTCCGGAATCCCGATTGCTCGTAAATTACGCCAGGGAAGGAATTCTGCAAACTAGGACTATCTATCTCTTTGATTGTGCTGAGTTTGGGCATAGACGGATGGTTAGCTAAAGACTTTAAATTAATTGCAAGGCCATCAATAGCCAAGTTTAACGGTAAATGTGATTCTAATTTATAGTCTAGTTTATTTGCTTACTTATTATTTTAATTTACAGAAATAAATACTCACCTTATACAATAGTCTAGTTGGATATCATCGTCATCTTATCGTCGTCTGCAGCGGACGGAGGCTCCCAAATTAGGCATAATGGAGTATTTTGATATTCGCCTTATGAATTCTCATCCAAATACTTATAAGATTAAGCTGGCAATTCTTGTTGAACAATAGAGGCACGTCCTTAGCTCCTTTTAATTTCACGCAAGTTATGAAACCATATTGGATAAAAGTGCTTTGTCTAGTGCACTTTATCAAGTTTGGAATTGCCATAATTATGGTAAATGGGATATTAAGTTGTGCTTTAGGTGTATTTTTGAAAATAAAACTTTTTTCAACCACTTTATGACAAAGGAAGGTTTTGTTGTGAAACTTTGTGTGAGAATACGGGCCGAAAATATATTTTGAGAACAGCTTTTTTGATTTTACTAGCAACATTTTCCCCACTGACCTCTATAATATAAGCATATTATAGAGGTCAGTGATTTTCCCTGATATAAATCGCCCTTTTTGCTTGAAAGACGGGTTCATTCAATTTATCCCGGCCAGTACCGAGTTATCGACAGCCGCTGCAGTTATATGCATAATTTAACCTGCGACCACATGGGCTGACCTACATGCATCGCTCCAGTTTGTCTTACAACTCCGAGTTCCGACCCTTCCTTTCGTCAGTATATTTTTACTGAAAGTAAACGCTTGAGTAAATACAGGAAGTGCTTTCACTGAGCGGCGTTTAAGTATATTTTAAATGAAAGACTTGCACAGCAACATTTTTTTCGCGCTTGCCTGCATTTCAAAGAATCTTACGGGTTGTATTTAGGACGCTATTTAGCGCAGACACTGAAGTCGTCGTTGGCTCATCATTTTGTTTCTTTGTGGTCTGATTTTTATTCAATACAAAGTTATGATTTTTTGTGGCTTCAAGAAAATTGCTTTTAAAAACGTGAAGTCGAAGCATATTGGTTTTACTCAAGCAATTGATTTTGTAAGTTTTGAACAAACTTTGTAACTGTTTTGATTGCTTTTCCTGGCTGAAAGTATTATGTAAGTAAAGGACCAAAAATAACATTCGATAGTTTTAGACACTTTTTGGTACCTACAATAATGTTTACACGTTGAAGCTTCGTGCATTCGTGTATGTGTGACGTAACCCGCCCTTAGTTATCAGGCTCCGTAATCAAGAATATAATAAAGCTTGACATCGCGTGCCCAAGCGCATCAGGCACAATCTCTTCTTTCGCATGCCGCTGATTGCAACAATTGATTTCCTTGTTCTGATTCTGTTCAACATATAGGTTGCATGTTACCCGATGTGTGTTGGATGCTTGTGAAGGATATGTGATTGCGTTAGATTTTGATTGGTCATCATCTTCATTTATGTGTTCTAAAGTCCGCGCAAGAAGGTATATCCCCGACGACGCACTTGCAAGCATTCGGGAGTGCCGGCAGAAGTGAAAACTTGAATATTAACGTTGTGCATTCTTGATATTTTCGAATCTTACGAATTTTCGATCAGGTCACGTGTCCTGACGCGAGTTTAACATTTTTTACCCAATACAAAAAACAACGCCGCAAAAAAAGTTTTCACTTCAAAAATTAAATCCCCGCGCGTAATGTCGTAAAAAATATGAAAATAATTAGAAATTAGATTTAATTGATGAGACTTTTTTGGTACGACTTTGGGTCAATCTCCTTTAATTTTTTTATTTTATTTTAACGTGTTGAAAGATGACAGATGTCAACCGTGCCGTCTTTCACATCTGTCTGTCTGTCTGTGCCTGTCTGTGCCTGTCTATGCCTGTCTGTGCCTGTCTGTTCCTGTCTGTGTCTGTCTATGCCTGTCTGTGCCTGTCTGTGCCAGTCTGTGCCTGTCTGTGCCTGTCTGTGCCTGTCTGTGCCTGTAATTTGATCCTGTATACTTGTTTTCAATTTTGATATTTTGGAATCTTACGAATTTTCGATCAGGGTCACGTGTCATCTTACGATCAGGCTCACGTGTCATCTTACGAATCTTACGATCAGGGTCACGTATCCTGACGCGAGTTTAACATTTTTTACCCATTACAAAAAAAGTGTACAACGCCGCTAAAGAAGTTTTCACTTAAAAAAATGCAAAAATCTCTTGTCTTTTATTTTATTCGTTGTTTGGTTTCAAATATTCAAAGCCGAAAGCCGCTAAGACAGCATTATGTATTACTTATAGGCGATCCGGTCCTAAAGTGCTAGATTATCAAGAATAGGTAGGTAATGATGGGAAAAGTGGGCAGTGAACTGACTTTTCAAGTATTATAATAATTTTCAAAGTGAATTATTGGTTCGTCGACTGTCTTACCATGAGCTATATACCTATATAAACTTTCTAGCTTTGCCCGCGACTTCACCCACATGGAGGTCAGATATGATTCCACGGAAACGTACTACCGGGAAAACGCGTAAATCTTTGAACAGATTTGGATGAAAATTGGCACAGAAATAGACCATTTCTTGAATTAACACATAGGATACTTTTTATCCCAATATTCCCACAGGATCGAAACTTATGCGGATGAAACCGCGGGGCGCAGTGCCATATTCGCACCACACTTGCCGGATGGGTGATTCAAGCCTTGTTGTCATGGCTGTGGTTCATAGTGCAACCTATATGTGCAGACATTATTTCTTAATTACTCTTTGAGTTTTCTATGCCAGCAACCACTTGGATCAAAAATTTCATAGACAACTTCTAAATATAAATTTGAATTGTCACATAAAGCCTAAGCGTTGTCTGTACAGAGTAGTTCTATCAATCAACTCAGCCTATCGCAGTCTTCTGTTGAACATAGGCCTCTCCCATGCTGCGCCATGACACCCTGTCATCCGTCTTCCTCATCCAGTCTGTCCCAGGCACCTTTTTCAGATCGTCTGTCCATCTGGCTGGGGGCGTCCCATACTACGCTTGCCGACAAGAATAATGATGATTATTCTAACGCATCGTGCCTCACATAAAACTTTACTCTATGACTCATATCAGTGCATACCGCTTTTTTTGTTGGAATATAGAAAAAAATTGTCCATGATAACACGCTTGTGAAGCGATAAGAACTTTTACAGTAGGTAGCCACCGACAAAGTCTCGTTTGTATTCAGTTATCGGAATCAACTTCTGGCAACTGACAGATAAAATTAATTACTAATTTATTTTGTACTTAGAATTTTGTTTAGGTACATTGTTGAAGGACAAAAGACGAACGGTTTATAGATCTTGATAAATAGGTACAAGTCCTTCTTTGTCATTCCTAGCAAGGAACTTTAAATTAAGGATTTATAAGTTAAGTTTCACCAATAATTCTAATATTTTTTAGTTTTACTTAGCCTACTCGTATACTGTCCCACTGCAGGGCAAAGGCCTTCTCCGAGACCTTCTAAGAACTCCTTTTCTTTTTCTAATCATAAGATAAAATAATTATGAAGGTATATGTGGTGCACCATAACTCTAGTACGCCTCGAGCCCATACATTAAGTCAAAGCCATTCATGAACATTGCAGCCAACTGTCATCCAGCCCATAAAAATGTAACAAACACAAGATCCGTTAAAAACACGACAATGGCATGTGCCTTTATTATTGGCTATACACACGAAACAACAGCTCTCCACGTTCCTCCCCGAACCATACTGTAAACAAAATACACAAAATATAAATAAACACTAACGCAATGGTTAGACAACACGTGAAAACGGTTCAACGGGTTAACTATCAGTTAATAAATATCCGTAACGGCAGTTACCGAGAATCTGTGAACATAATCTGGTTAAAATTAAACGTTACGCAACGTGGTCTGTTACAAGCAGAAAGGAGCTTGTGAAGTTGTAAACAATGTTTGTATTCAAGGGTGTTTGGTTTTGAACAAAGTGATGAGAGAGAGAGATAGAGAGCGAGCTTTATGAAGCGTAGGTACCGAGGTAAATAGTATCTATACTCTTTAAATTTCTAGTCATATTCATATTCCTACTTAAGAATATAAATAAGAGTTGAAATGTAAAGAGAAGACCAGGTACACTAACAAAATAAATAATTAATCAAACAAGGCCAGGTTCGTAAATGTCTTATTAAACTTGGTCAAATGGCAAGTTCTTATTATATTAAATAAAACAAAAACTCTAATAGGGTCTGGGCAATTAGCTAGCACATTGCACCTAATTAACACAACCATCTTCAAATCATCACATTATTACCATTAATAAGCGACTACTTAACGATGCTAACCGAAGCTAATTATGGCCGCAGAGAAAAGTTGTGGACTGAAAACAAAAAGGGAGTAGGTCAAGCAGCAACATGGGTCAACGATGCTCGGATTGTAACTGGCGGAGTACCTACAATTGCTACTGAAGTGAAGCGAAAAGTTACCTTACAGAGGGCTTTTCATCTAATTGTTCCCGTAATGTTTGATCTAGTTGTCCTGAAGGAATAGTCAAAGTGAAGGACCTAAGTAGTAGAGATTCGGGTTAACCTCATATTGAAACAGGTTCTCAAAGCTGAGCAAAGGGACAATTCACGTGAATAACGAAAATAAGAAGATACTTTGACAATTTGCACATACTTACTAGAAATATTAGTTCAAATTGAAATAATGGGATCGTAGATATAAAACTACTACATGACACTTTATTTTCAGCGATGAATATTATTCAAACTCATATCTGCCAAGAATGGTACATAAATTAAGTTTTGTCACTTTTAAATTTCGTAGTTCCAGTTCAACTTAACAAAGAGATGTATTGCGCCGACCCAAAGTAAATTGAAATAAGCAGGAGGATGATGGTGAGTTCTGCTAAAAGAGAATGTTAGGGTAGATTATTATTAATGATATACAAGAATATGATCTGCTTTGGTAAACCAAAGTAGCCCTTACATCTAGTAAACGATTCCTTCATTTTTACGATGCCTTCATATTTATGAAGGAATCTTTTACTAGATAAATGATGTAGTAATAAACGCTTGATCACAAGTTCACAACGCTTAAACACAATTCTGGGGCACGCAAAATTAATAGCACCGGGGAAGTTTATGGAGGCGAAAGTACAAAATAAAAAAAAGAGTTTTTAAAAAGTAACGAATAAAGTCTACCGTCCAAATTCACGCTTGGTACAAAGAAGTGCAAGAGTTTAAAAAGTCTTTGAACCGTAAAAGGTTCTCGTGTTTAGGAAAACTCTCTTAGTTACTTAAGACTTGATCGTTGATGCGAATCAAATTGCAAAGAATATCATCATATATAGAAACTGGTACAGTCATTTGCCCTTCATCAATAAGTTTATTGGATCCAGATATATTTTTATTTATATTATGCTCGCCTCGTTCTCAATGTATTCTCATGCCTTTTAGAATGGTCACTTGCAATTCCAGTAAATATTACTGTATGCATTCGCTAGTTGTGCAGTCTTGCTTTATCTAGGCTAAATATAAATGTGTATCAATTAGTCTATTTAGTATGTTTTGCCAAGTTAACTATCGAACCAATTCTAGACTGAGTAGGAGCTTGTAGAAAAATCAATCAGGTCACTCCTGCATTTAATATAAATAGGTGAAGGAACATGATTCCCATGAGTGTTATCTTATTAAACGGTCAAGCGCCGCGCGTACCCTATGCAGTACGATACAATAGAAAATCAATTCTGTCTCATTGGCGGAGCTTGAGAAGTCATGAAGATTCCTATAGACTCTTAAGAACTTATTAACACAGTTTTCTTTTACGCTCCCTAATCCTGAGGCCGCAAATTCTCCCAACTTGTACCAATCTAGGAAACTTCTCTTTACGACCTCCATCCCGGTGACCTGTTTTACTAAACACCCATAAAGCCCTGCAGGGTATACTGGCCTGGATTACGTCATTGTCGTTTTACGACTGTTTTGTTTGATTTGTAGCGTTCGGCTTTTTTGACAGCTTTGCGGACATACTCGTAATCACTCAGTGGATTTAGTTCGGCATCCATCGTAAAATCGACAGTTGGCTCATCAAACTGTAAACTTAAGGCTCGTGGCTTGAGCAATTAAGTTTCTATATTTACCTTGTTGATTTTCTGAGTGTTTGGTCTATTCATAGTCAGGAGCAGTAACTAGCTTAAAACTTCAATCTCAACTTCTATTTTGTATGACCGAACAATTGCAAGTGTCCTATAGACAAGTTGGTCTTGGTATAATACAAAATAAACGTGCTTCTCCTAATTTTATAAAATGTTCCTAAATGACAAAGGGAATTGTGAAATGTCTACTAAATCGGTGGCGAAACCGGACGCAACTCGGTTGTATACGGTGTACCCGAGTCAGTTCTCATTTCAAGTCCTCATAATATGATCTGTTAATGTTGTAATTGTTAGTGCCCTATACACTAAAAAATAACGCATCCAGTTATCCGTCACAGGAACAAGCAGTTTTTATCCCAAACAATTCTCGTAAAGCTTTATTTAACGGGGAGGTAGGTACCATAAAGAGTCTCTCTCGCGTCGTCTGCACTTCAGTTAGCGATGCTAAAATTTTGGGACGTAAAAGTCAGAATATTTTGAGGGAATATAAGCTACCTAATTCTGCGAAAACTTTATGAGACACTAAAATAATTTTAGTATAGTTGAAGCCATCCTTTCTACACGCACAGTGAAATTACTTATTCGGCGAATAGCACTTCTGTATTTCGCTTTAAGTAATGCATCAGGGAATACTGTCATTCAAATCTGTTGCTTGGCTTACATATTGCTCGTTCAAGCTTTTGCTTGTGTGACCCTATTTACTTAGCAAGACCATTAAACATTGTCACAGCTGTGTCTTCATTAATTTTAAGTTAATAGCAATTTGGCGTACCTACATTAAAGTATATGTATATGCTTTTTACATTTCTTCAGATTACGCTGTTCTTTTATACTGAAGACATAAAAATGTTTAGGCTCATAAAATTATAATGAACGATTTTACTACGAAAGGTTCCATAATATAAACGATATAATTCGAAAATATGTAGGTGTTAGTGCTGTAAGCAAAACACTCACATATTTTATATTTCATAGTGTTGTCATCGCTTACTGACAGAGAGACACTTATGTATGATTTATTGTGATATATTTTTACGATTGTGCATAGCGTTACATCACTACTATGAGTAGAGACTGAGTTGCTGTAAAAAAACACCTATTATTTATGTGTTATGCAGTATGCTGCTTATGCATAAAGTGCCTTCACTTAATCTCAAAACTGTTAGTAGATGGAGATGATTCACTAATTCACACTGCGTCAATAAGTTTGGCCTTATTACCACCATAAGGTAATTCTATGCCCATAATTATATGCTTGTACAATACCACCAAAATATTAGCTTTATTGCGCACAAGTACGTCCTTACTCCACGTACTTCTTCTATTCAATCGTTATTCTATTTTTTTACCCTTGCCTTGTCATCTTGACGAAAACTCTGACGTCACAAGTAAGATTGTATCATTTGTGTCAGTTACACAGATGATTTAAGTCCATCATTTGCTACGGCCGCTAGTCAGCGTGGGAACGAAGGCTTTTAGCAAATAACTCCTAATAAATACCTGCTAAAAGGGTGGGCATGTTTACATTTGGCTATTATAAGAATAGATTGATTAATGTTCAGGTGGGCCGACGAAAAATGGTTAGCAGATAAAACGATCTTGTAAGGAAATGGTAAAGGTACGGCATGCAATATGGTAATCAATTGTGGTAAAATTAGTAGAATGAAAAAATATTGGAGCTCAGATTTTTTTGATTGAGGTATATTGCTTATAGAGTAGATGGATGGTATTGGTTGGAGGAGCTTGTGGCTAAGTAATAACATCCGTACGGGTCGATCGATCAGGTTAAGCCACGCTTGCCGCGGTTGGTCCGTGGATGGGTGACCATCTATACATACCAAGACCCCTCCGTGCCTCGGAAATCATGTTAAGCCGTTGGTCCCGACTGGAATTCATTGATCTTTGACAGTCGTTACGGATCGTCAGAAGCCCGAAAATCTGACAACCAGTCTTACCAAGGTTTATCATATTACCCAGCATCATATTATCATTATATTGTTGTGGCAGTCGCTCCACGTAAAATACTGGTGTTCAGCTGAATACCAGTTAGACTGGGAGCCCACCCCAACTTAGTTAGGAAAAGGCTATGTAGATGATGATGATATTGGTTAGAGAGTACCTATATGACGATATCGGAGCAAAAAAATGGGCAGATACTATATTGAGAATTAGATTACTCTTTCAATTAATATTTAAATGAATCACTCAGAAATCAGTTAAAGGCCGGCCCTAAGCGATCAATTACATTGCAAAATATCACGAATTGCGCAAGTTTATTTTTACTGCACTAAATTTTACTTGCACCGTGTAGGGTAAGTATTTCGCAGGTCTTGCTCGAGCAAAAACATTGAAGCTTATGGGCTGTCAATGGTATTGCGTGAAAATAATGGATCGTTTGCAATGGCTGATTCAATCATATTGCGCAATATAAAGATTGCGCACACTTATAATTGTAGGTGTAGGGGCCGCCTTCCGGATACAAAAAATTGCAGAGGAAAATAGGAGACAAAGAGAAAAGAACACGGATCCTTAAAGCAACCGAAAATAATCACGACAATAACAAAAGGAAACATCACTTCATAAGAGTAACCTAGATAAAGTGGATAAGACACAGATATTAAAACAGAAGAAGAACTAGCGGGGGTTGGGGGGGTGGAAGGGGGATTTAACCGGAATAAATCATTGTAACTATGAGCACGGGCGTAGCCAGGTTTTAGTATCGGGGGGGGTTCAAGAAAATAAAACGACTAAAAGTACATAAAATAACGATTTTTTTTTTTTTTGCGGATGGGAAATCATCAAATGACTCCTCCCGCTCTGGGTGGAGCGGAAGGGAGTGTCAGACTCTTACTGACTAAAACCCACCCGTGTTCCTTCCTTAGCCCTTTATGTTCCGGGCCAGCGGTAACCCTTTCGGACAATCCCGCTGACCCGGCAGGCTTCGGCCCTAAGGGGCCCCTCCTCGATGCTGACATCTCTTTGAGGCACGCGTGGAACACGTACGCGCCGTCCGGCACGGGCCTGGTCCTGATCGGACGGTGAGCTACCCATTACTCTCTGCCCGCAGGCCCGCGCCTACGGTGGCCGGGAGTCGTCACGCGGCTCCCGACGCCTGGGGCGTCCCCCGCGGCGGCTGAGACGGGAGGCTCTCTCCCTGAACCGTCCCGCCACCTCCTTCGCTAGCATGACTGCTTCGCAGAAGGAGGTGACTGCCTCCCACTCCCTCTTGCCCCGGACCATGGCTTGCACCAGGGCCGGACGCGAGAGGTCGCCGTCGCTGCCGATCGCCTCTACGAGGACACGGCGGTGCTCCGCCCAAGCGGGGCAGATCTCCACCGTGTGCTCCACCGTGTCCTCTGGGCGATCCTGGCAATGGTGACACCCGGGCGTTTCCTCCCGCCTGATGATGTGCAGGAACCTTCCGAAACTTCCGTGTCCGGTGAGGACCTGCGTCAGGCGGTAGGTGAGGGCGCCGTGGCGCCTCTCTAGCCACTCCTCAAAGAGGGGTCTTATCGCTGCTATCGCGGCGTGCCCTGCGCTGGGTTGCGACAGTCGCTCTTTCCATGCCGCCATGAGATCGCGCCGGAGATCCGTCCGCTCCGCAGCGATTTGCCGCGGAAGCGGATCCTCCCCCCGGCGTAGTGCCTCCGCACGCCACTCATACAGGCGCGCGAGGACTATCGCCTCCAGATTCCATGGCGGCAGTCCGGCAAGGAGGCTTGCCGCCTCGCCCGAGATCGTGCGGTAGCCCCGGATAACCCTTATGGCTACCACCTTCTGGGGCGCGTTCAGGTAGTGGGCGGCTCGCCGCCGCAGTGAACGCGCCCACACCGGGGCCCCGTATAGGGCCATGGACCGCACGACCCCCGCGTAAAGCCTCAGGCAGGAGGCGTTTGGCTCCCTCAGGTTGGGCAAGAGCCGCTTGAAGGCGGCCCCAGCCCGTTTCAGTTTGGGGGCCAAACGTCGGAAATGCTCCACGAAGTTCCACCGGCTGTCGAGGACGAGACCCAGGTATTTCATCGTCATCCCGACGCCGATGTGAACTCCTCCTACCGTTAGTTGGGATCCCGATGGTGGCAGGTTCCGGAGCCCATGAAACGACATGGCCTCGGACTTGTGCAATGCCACCTCGAGACCCAACTGCCGGATCCTCTCCACGACTATCGCAACCCCGCGTGTCATCGCGTCGGCCGCCGCCTGATGCGACCTCCCCTGCGCCAGGACCAGCGTGTCGTCAGCGTAGCAAACCACCCAAAATAACCCTTACTTATATAAGAAAAATATTAAAGATGTGAAAAATAGATACAGAAAAAAACTCCTCGAAAGAATTGGGGAAGTCCTTTTTCGAGCAGTGGGACAATATAGGTAAACTGAGCTAAATAAAAAAATAACGTTCTGTTATACAAGGTGTAACGGAAAGGGGGTATCAACCCTGAAGGAGGTGAATGTGCTCATAAAACTGAACAACTTTCCCCACAGAACATAGGTCGAAATATGAAAAAAAATTTTGGACCTCCCATAGTAATAGCAAATCAATGATTTATTATTAATATGGGAGGTCCAAAAATTTTTTTCATATTTCGACCTATGTTCTTTGGGGAAAGTTGTTCAGTTTCATGAGCACATTCACCTCCTTCAGGGTTGATACCCCCTTTCCGTTACACCTTGTATATCACAGAAACACAGAATATTACAAAATTAATCTTCTGTTTTTCTTTTTAAATATATCCACTACTTCATTCGCATCAATTTCTTCCCCATAGTGAATGTTCAGGAGAGCCAAGCCGTTCAGTCTGTTTTTAATTGTTGTGTTCTTATTTTGATTCTATGAATGTTAGTATCTGAACTTTTCGGGGGGGGTTTGAACCCCCAAAACCCTCCCCCTGGCTACGCCCGTGACTATGAGACACTATTCTTTCCCCAAGCACGTTATAAGTACCAACTTACACAAGTTACACACAACGGACTACCCACATTAAGTTAAGGACCTTTAGGCTATAGTCGGGCATAAACGCCAGTAAGTACGAGACTTCCCTTCATACACCTAATTAACGCCCTCGTCTTCCTCCGAAGACTATTTACCGCAGACCAAGCCCTTCACAGCCCTTAACCGGCCCTTCATGTCTCCTAAACTAATTGTACAGACGCCAGCACATCAAGGTACCCGAAACTGTCAAATTTTCCCAATCAACTTTGAACCTTATGGGTTAGTGATAAAGTTGAAAATCTATTAAGGAAATTTGACAGATTGTAGTAGCTTGATGTGCTGGCGTCTGCACTAATTTGTTTAATTGACGAGTGACATTATTACTAATGTGATATAGCTATTGTACATATCAGTTTTATTAACAGTTAAATTAAAGGCTATATCTATTATGGTCCATGTAGGCGATTAACATTCTCCTTGGAATATGAACATTAAGGTCACTGCTAGTTAAGATATTGTCAACCAGCTTTTGATCGCGGATGGATGTCTGAAAATATCCCGCGGGAACGTACGACCGGGATAAAAAGTATCCTATGTGTTAATCCAGGTTATAAACTATCTGTGTGTCTAATTTCATTCAAATCCGTTCAGCCGTTTTTGCGTGATAGAGTAACAAACATACAAACTTTCACATTTTTTTATATTGTAGGATTCAACGAATAGAATCCAATTTTTGTTTCACTTCGAACTTATCATCAATATGTCAAGCAAAACTAAGTGGCTGCAATTTCTGTCTCTTCAAGAAAAGTTTGGAGGGCTGTCAATTTCAAGTTTATGGAGACATAGGACAGTACTACGACGTGTATGGACTGACGTCATTTTTCCGGCGAAAAAGTATCAGTTGACTGCTATATCACAGCTCAAAAAGTTCGAATACAAGGTGCTTACAATTCGCAGTGTTCATCAAACGAGAAATAGTGTCGTAAACGTGAAAGGTAAATGAAGAACTAGATTTAATACTCTCTGTACAAGAAAACTTGCTTAAAGTTGCTGAAGCTGTAGAAGTCTCATCTACAATACAGTGTGAAACAGTGACGAAGTAATTTGATACTATACGCCAGAATCTAATTACGACTAATAGACAAAGTGCTTTTTCTTAACGTTCATTGTTATGACAGCGTAAAAATATTATTTTCCACCTGGAAAATAATATTGAATATAATATAATCTTTTGAATTTTCTAACACTGTAATCTAAAGAAATATATCAGAACATGTGCTAAAGCCTTAATAAAAAAGAAATAAGTATTGTATAAAGCCTGAGTGCGCAATTAAATCTTCAAAAATGGTTTAGAACCATTATTACTGTTATTTTCCATTTGCTAATCAAACAACATTAATCCAACTTGTGAAGCAAAATATCATCTCATTCTTCAGTAGTTTTTCTGTATCAGACCTCAAGTTCTGGGTTGAGCCACATGATTATTCTCAAATGCCTGCACTGACTGGACTGGTCCACTCAAATAATTGGTTCTATCCTCAAAGGACCATTTCAGGCACTACCTAATCTACATAGTCTTCACATGATCTGACCAAGATTATGCCTGAACTTTAAAAGAGACTTTGATACATTTTTTTGGGCCGGAAATCATCAAATGACCCCTCCCGCTGTGGGCGGAGCCGAATCTGTCAGACTCTTACTGACTAAAACCCACCCGTGCTCCTTCAGTTGCATGTGCCAGGGGCCACAGTATCTCTTTCGAACAACCCGCAACCCTGGAAGGCATCGGCCCTAGCGGACCCCGTCAGTTAGTGCTGACATCTCTTTGACCCTTGAGTTTGTTTCGCCATTTCTTCTCAGGGGTAGTCAGATAAGAAATGTCGACTCCATCTAGTTTATTTATAGGTATGACGTGTAGAAGACAAGTGATTTCAATATCCTATTTACAGAATAATAAAAATCATTTAATTTCAATATTCAACAGAATCAAACATTGGAAGCATGCTGTATTGCTCTATTGAGTCTTTAACATAACAGGTTTTGATTCCAAAAGACCTTCTTAGGGCATTACTCCCGTTTAATCATTATGCACTATAATATTTGTTTGATTTCATTCAGACATTGCTATTTCCCTTTACTGTTACCTCACTTCCTCATTGGTTTAGTGGTCGCAAGCCCTACTGCTGGAAATGAGGTCCTGTGTTCGAATCCCGGATCAGGCCAAGTGTTATTGGGTTTTTCTATCTGAAATTTCTCAGTAGCAGCTAGGAGTCTGGTCTAGGTTGTGTCTGGTTAATGGCGATAGGCTCGACCCTTATTACATGGGACTCAAACATAACTGGAGATATGTGGATGTACTGTAGGTATACCTCTGCCTAACCTTTCGAGGAATGTAGGCGTGATATTATGTTATATTTTGGTGCCAGCATCAATCCCCAAATTAAATATCAGACTTGGGTCGTGGTGATTACGGCCCGTTGTTCGTAATCCACCACGCGTGCCCAGGGCCGTGAAGAGGGAATGCCCTCTCACAGAGAGGCCTGTGTCCGCGCAATAGGAACATTATAAGCTGATCATGCTATAAATTACCTCCGAATTAAAAGTAATCCATAGTACACGTACCGTCCATCCTCAATCGCAAGGCAAACTGACCATGCAAATATATTCACCCAAATTAATCCTAATGAAAAGCGTACAATGCGTTGTGATATCAATTTGGACAATTAAACAACAGTCTGTGCGCTGTTACACCATTTAACACGATAAATGGGTCGACAGACGAAATCTCTCGGTTCAGAGGGTATCATAATACTTTAGTACACATGGGACGTCGCTACCATCGATGGGAATTAGGTGAGATGTTTCGGGGTCAATGAACTGATAGTTTGATGTTAATAAGGGCGTTGTGTTATCAGAAGATGCATTACGGTTTTCTTTCGTCAGTTTGTGAAACTGAACTAACGAATTCGAGGCTTCAGTGAACGTTGCTGATAGTCATCAAGTTTGGTACTAGATGTGTATGACATCACGAGTATGGATAGCAATAATTTTAAGTAGATAGGACGATGCTGATTCATCAGCTTTCAGTCGTCTTTAACTATATTCAAGGACTGTAGATATGGTTTTCACAGAGCTAAAAATAAAACTGCCTCTTTGGTCTAGTCGTCGCAAGCGGTACTGCTATAATAAAAATAAAATAATCTTTATTCAGTTATGCAACATCCATTCATGTGAGTCAACAAAAAGATAACTTATACCTATGTTAGTACACTTAATATCTATTTGGAAGCAAGGCTGTTGTTCGAAATACATCTTCGAACAACATCACCTCATAAAGGAGAGGGAGTGTCAGACTCTTACTGACTAAAACCCACCCGTGTTCCTTCCTTAGCCCTTTATGTTCCGGGGTAGCGGTAACCCTTTCGGACAATCCCGCTGCCAGATTTCTGCCTGACTGTGTGCTTGTGTAAACATAACTGATGCACCGCAGAAACTGGGCAGTCCCATCAACATCCTGAATCGTTTATTATATTGGCTAAGCGTGAGGTCTTGGGTTCGATACCCGGGTCGGGCAAAGTGTTATAGTTTCCGTCTGGAATTTCTCAGTACAAGCCTGGAGTCTAAAGAACAATGGCGAAATCTTAGCTGAATTTAATTTGAGCGTCTACAAGTGACTTATATACGAAGGCAGTTCCATTATTTTTCTACGTTTTTTCAAAGTATCACAGTAACTAGTTAAGGCCGGATAAAAAAATATTTTAAATGAAAAGTTATTTGATTTTTTCATTGACTATTAGTGTTGCCATTTTATATTTATTCTGCCAAGTGTATAGCATTAATGTATTGTATTCAGTTTTAGTTTGTTATTGTAATTAAACGGAGTAAATTAACAATACTGTTATTTCTAAGTGGAAGTATTCCTTGCAAGGAGGTAAAAATATTGTAGTGTAACAATAAATTAATTACTTTCAATTAATGACTGGCAAAAAGGCTATTATCCCAAATCTAAGAAAATAATAGGCTGTATCGTTGTAGTGATCTGTGGTAGTGATACTCATGTCACACGACATTACACGTCGTGTAATGTCGTGTGACATGATAAGTACATTTAGTATTTTTGTCTATGGTATCACTACCACAGATTACACGACGCTTACGCTTTGTGCTTTGTGTTGCTCTCGATGGTTTTCCGGTTTCTTTAATTTTAACTTGTCCCGGACTGTGATATTCCCCTGAAGGAAGGATGAACGGTCAAGGGACAGGAAAAAATAATGTGATTTAGCAATATTGCCCTTTTACTTCCTCGAATTGGAATTACCATAGACATAACCTACAAAAGTTCTTGACTGAATTTCTATTATTCTCGGCCTTCTCGAACAAAAATTCTTGCACAAACTAATTCAGAATTTGACGCCGAGTTAAACAAGATATTTTTCATTTAAAGACGCGAGAATTTAATCTCAGCTAAATCAATGTATGGGTGGCTGCCATTGTTCTTTGTGCCCGGTTGATGGCTAAGCTTGCCCCTGTTACATGAGATTTAAAAATGACTGCCGAAATGTAGGTGGTGGAGGGGCACCAGCTCCTCTACCTAACGTTTCTGTGAGTATAAGGAAAAATAAAATAAATAACTAAAAACACTGCAACAAGTAGCACCTCAAAGCTTTCTAACTCAGAATCACTGATTAGTTCCACAGAAGATTTTAATTACTGCCACAAAGTATGACGTCACAGCTCTTAAAGAGTCCCTTTATTTCGTTCATTTTGCTGTTTCTCTGCACTTAGCTTACGTAAGAACTTGGCATAAAGTTTTATGGCTACTTTTAATAGAGTAGTTCGCTATAAGTTTGCGAGAGTATAGAGCCAGCCTGACGGAATGATATCTTGACCTGCACAGGTGTTACTTAAGTCTGAGCACAGAGTTTTAATGTATATCTCTGCTAGATTAATGCTGGAACTTTTAAGCTGCCTTTGAGTGGAAATGAAATATTTTATGGTGTTTGGAAATGTATCCAAAAAGCAATAATTATAGAACGATGTCAGCGGTTTCACTACTCGTTTTAAACCTATTATATGTATTTTCCGATTCAAATATCCTTAGACTACAATAATTATGTAATCTTAATTAGGACTAAGAGTCTAACAAACTAAACAGTCAACACAAATAATGTTCCACCTAGTTACAATATACACTGTGTTCATTTGCTTACTACGTAATGCTTTAACACAAACGTTTGATAAGTAATATAAACGTTCACACGCGTTACAATAAATATGGAGACAGTAAGACCACGCTAAACATACAACATTCAGGAGGAAACTCACAACAATGATATTATCGTTCTGATTTTATTACCCAAGAAGTTCATTGATAGATTCAGCCTAACATTTCCACTGGGACAGGCATCCTGTCACCACCACGCACAGTGAGAGTTGGTAGATGTCACATGCCTTCGAGTATTTGGTTCTAGCACATGCTGGTTTCCTCACGACGTTTTGTAAGCATGTTAGAGAGGGATTCGGTCATAGTGTTTGTTGTGGATTTTGTCACTATGCACGGATTTTAAATACATTATTTTCAGGGCATTTTACTGAAATATAAATTCAGTATTCCAATCCAAAAAAAAAATGCGTGTTTGTTCTAGCGATAGAGGGAATTTATTCCAGTATAAATTAAGTGGTGAGGATAAAACCTTATTAATTGGGTAGCCCGTCAAACTTGCGCGAGTATTTGACCCGATGGGTTTGGTTTAACTTCCATTTTTTGTTCAGAAAACTCCTTCAAGACAAAGTTTTAACGGATCTTCTATGTTCATCTTTTCTATACCGACTGCCAACAACAATTTATATGTTGTTGACGTAAGCAAATATTTCTTCGTGCGAAGATTAGACGAAGCGCAACGATGTTATTATTACGAAGAGTGACACTCTCATACTTAACTGTATAGAACATGACGTCGAAATGTACTATATGTATGTACGATGCCGCGATGTTGCCTAGCTTTTTATATTGGGTTCTGGCAAGATATGCCACATGGTTTCATTGTTCGAGATATTTTGTGCTATGTATGGAGTAGCAAGTTTACTATTACTGCTATTTACACTTTAGGATGTTGGTGTTACTATAGACGTCGGGGACAGGGCAATGCGTCTCAATTGGAGTTGGGCAGGACATTTAGTTAGATACTGAGATGGCCGACAGAGTAAAACTGTGGCCGAATGGCAGTCAAGATTATACCAAAGAAACTAGAGCCGTCCAAAACCGCGTTGGGTTGACGGTATCGTCAAAGTCGCGGGAAACACTTAGATGAACCGCAAACTATGGCAGAAGAAAGGGATGATGATAATGATCAAATACCACAACAAAACTCTGCATCTGACGACTTTTAAAACAGTTGTTTGTTCATGGGGAAAATGTCCTAATTCTGAAAATTTTATAGATATTTGAAGTAAAAATACAATATCAATGTCGATTTCTAAAATCTAATTTACCTTTATTTTTCTCTTCCTCCCCGCATTTTCCTGTTCTTGTGCTTATCGCATCCATACTTCCCATCTTCCTTATGGCATCAAAAGAGTTCCTAATTAGCCGTTATTTGTGTGTATCTTTGAGAGAAAGAGAAGCTAGCTCTGTGCTCTCTTGTATAAATGACATTTCAGCACTTCCCCGGATTATGTCTGTGTCTTTGCTAATAAGTACAACAAGAACATGGGAGCAAGGAACAAAAATTCTCATTAAATAGTTCATGGCTTTTCCGCTTACGGTTTTATTTCCTTTTGAATTTACTATCTTTCCTAATTAGTAGCGAGGACTTCGGCTTACGTAGGCGGAAAAGGAGCTTATTTAAGCTCGACTGTCGAGACTATAGCTGTATCGTTCGATAAAGTAGTTCCTGCATGGATCGGCATGAAACACTATAAATAGTTGTGCCTCATAGTGATTAAATCAGCACCCTGTCAGCTATTGACCTCCATTGACTCTAAAAACTAGTGTGGGAACAAAAGAGATTCAATTATGGTATTTCTTGGACTAGATATTTATTTGTCAGTATTCTTTTGTGTTTACATTTTTGTGGACCATCAACTGGATATTCCAAGGCAATTGAGCTGCCAAAATGTTTCTGCAAAGCTCAGAGATATCCTGGACTAATAAGATCATCATCTGCGTAGCCTTGTCCCAACTATATATTTGGGGTCGGGTTCCGGTATAACCGGATGCAACCGAGTATCATTATTTTACATGGAGCGAGTGCCTATCTAACCTCCACAACCGAGTTACTGGATATTATACCCCTCGGTAAGACTGGTTGTCAGATTTTATAGCTTATGACGACCCTTAACGACTAATAGGTAAGTCAAGTCAAGTCAATATATATTTAGAGACCCCACAGAATATTAAGTCATCCTACATTATCTTATCGGCATGTCAGCATCTTTACTTACACATTAATGATGATGCCTAACAGGCCTTAATAGCCCTTTGTGACATGGTTATGTGAGAGAAAATATCCGAGAGCTTCGTTAGTACGTTAAATTTTGTCAGCACGTATACAGAAACAAACTTTATGGACTCAAAATCAGTATACACTCGTTTTTTGAAATCCCCAAGTAAAATATCTATTAATCAGTGTCCGGCCAACTGATTGTTTTGTGTTTGGCTAATTTCCACAAATCGTTTTAGGGTCAGTTCGGTTACAGCTCTCTTAGGGTTTGGATTCCCATATTGCGCCCATGGGAGCCACAACGGATCAGCCATATAATGTTCCGGCACGCCTAACTTTGCAACCCCTGTGTGTTATTTCGTGCGTGAGTTTAATAACCCTTGTTTGTTTTATGGTTTCTTGAAGATATGGACTTATGTACTGAGTTATTACGGGGTTTTGCGATGCGAAAGGAAAATAAAGCTGTGGCTATGAAGTTGCCATTATTTTTATTATTATTGAACCCTACCCTACTTTGTCAAGAACAGATCGCAAAAATCTGATTTTTTCATAAAATTTTGCCCTAGTTACAATTCTTTGGAAATAAATGTTAGTATTACCTATCCAGTTTAGTTCAGACATGAACGTATGTAAGACAAATCCAATAATCTTCAAACGTTCCATCGTATCTACCGTAAGATGTAACCCTATCTATTTGAAAGAACTTGTTCCTGGAATTTTACTGGGTTTCAGATCATTGTCCGACGAAATGTGGGGGCTATTTATCATCAAATGCAGTTATATGAGTCATTGTATCTCCAAAAAAATGTTTGTTTAACCTCCATGGAGTTCAACGCTATGAGAAAAACATGTGAATTCGTCAGTTTTTGTACAGGCAGCGACTTTATTGCATACAACGTTACAAGGTTCTTTTGGCGCGTGGCCAAAATCGGAACTAACGCCGCCATACTGATTTGTCAATAGGTACAATTTCTGTGACGATTTCACAAATGTTTACCAACAAAGCCTGTCAATGTCATATGGTGCCAAAAGCTAGCTGTAAGGCTTTAATTTCCCAAAAAAGCGGTGAACACAATAAGGGCTGTCCAAAAACTGAGCGTATTTGACACCTTAACGTCAAATAGGTAATGGGGAAAATGACAGATTTTCATGACGGTCGATATATTATAACGGAACCGCTCTTTTGAGAAAGCTTTAGCGAGGGTTTTGTAGTTACATTGTCCTGTTTACCAGTCTTTAAATGTCTGTGTTACCAGTTTGCCGTATATCTAGCGTAGGTGCAAGCATTTATTATTTGTTTGATGAATCACTCGATCTGCCCTGAATAATTTATATTTGTTCGCTTCGAATTGTTTTCTGCTAAAAACTAAGAATAAGAGTTGACCCAGTTTATTTATAGTAGAATAAACGTAAAAAAATATCGTAAACGCGTTTAATGAATTTATTGTTGAGTGTTGCCATCAAAATAGTTTTTTATTGTTTAAGTATGTTGTAAAATATTGTAGGATGTGTTAGCTCAGTGTCGTGGCTTAGAAAATACCTTCCCACGGGCGTCGTAAAAGGCGAGCTTTTTGTGTCAGGATTGATATCAGCTTCATCATAAATGTGCTAATGTCAACTCTACCATAATAATACAAACATGCAATACTTGTTCATAGTAAGCTAGCCACGGAGATTTCGCTTAGATGATCAAATTACCAATAAGTGTTTGTTAAGGTGAATGGGTAGTGGAGACCGGGAAATTCAAATTCTCTTACATTTTTTGCAATTTGCAGGTCAGTGTCAGGTTGTATCTTGATCAAAAATTAAAAAATAAAAATTTTAATTCGCGACAATAACAGGTAGGTATACATATATTAAGAGAATTATAATCATTAGAATCATTAATACATCTTTCTAACTTGGATTTCTACTACACACATCAAAAGTGTCTAGGGATCAAGCATTTTTATGCGGATTTCTTGAGATTGAGATGTGGCTTTGTAATTAATTTATGATTTTATAAATTTATATGGATCCTTTTTGGTGCATTTCATAATTTTAATCAGGAACTGTGAATCAAATTCGAGTAAAAGATGAAAATCAGCTGTCAATATTTTCCCTATAAAAACATACAACGCATTGAAGACATTATTAGTGCTACTGTTTCCCTACTACTGATTAAAACCAACGTTATTATGGAGCGGCGACGTCATTTAAGCAGGGAAGAAATGCTCAGAGCCGTGGGAATGATAGAAGCTGGTTCCCGGCAACGTACTGTGGCTTTAGCTCTGAATACAAGTCAGAGTGTTATCAGTCGACTTTGGACACGTTACCGAAGCACTGGTACCGTGGCTGAGCGCCATGGAGGACGGTATCGCTGCACCACACGGAGACAAGACCGATACATTCAAATCTTAACTCGAAGAGCTCCAACAATAACCGCCATGATGTTAGCCGTGAGGCTTCATCACTCTTCAGGGAACTTAATTAGCGACCAAACAGTCAGAAACCGCTTGCATGAAGTGAACCTTCATTCCCGAAGACCGATACGGGTACCACCTATAGCAATGCACAATCGTAGGATTCGATATCAATGGGCTCTTGAACACAGAAATTGGGCAGAAGAACAATGGCGTTTCGTGTGCTTTTCTGATGAGTCTCGTTTTGGTATGAGACCGGATACAAGACGTATACGACACTGGAGAACCCCTGGACGCCAACAGCGATTAAAATCCTGCCAGGAAGTCCATCCTTATAGTGGTGGAACCATCATGGTATGGGCGGGTATTTGGATCGGCGGAAGAACTGAGTTGATTTGAATCAGAGGCAACCTCAACGCTCAAATTTATGCTGAGACGATTGTATCAGACGTCATCGTTCCTCTACAAGTGCAAATCGGTCCCTTATTTCAGTTAATGCATGATAATGCACGACCGCACACCGCAAGAGTTGTAAGACAGACTCTCGCCGCAGCTAACATCAATGTCCTGCCCTGGCCTGCTCAGTCGCCAGACTTGAACCCGATTGAGCATGCATGGGATATGCTACAGAGAAGAGCTCTGCTGAATATGGAGGGTATCCAGTCGCAAGAAGACCTTTTTTTGTTGTTGCAACGAACATGGGCGGCCATTCCACAGCGTGATTTGGATGAACTCATTTTGAGTATGCCAAACCGATGTTCTTGTGTTGTTAGTGTTCGCGGTAGAAACACGGATTATTAATTGTTTAAGTTACCCAATAAAATTTTAAAGAAAACTGTTATTTCAGTCTTTTTTTCGAACTTTTGTGTTAGTGGTTCAAATGTCAAAAATCCCTTTATTAGGAAAATGGCAAATTTCTTTATTAATGCAAAGGTGACTTGGTTTATTGTTACTGTGACAAACGAAAACACTTTATTTGATGAATCCTTAAAGAAAATTTTAATTAATATCAATCAGGAGAAAAGTTATTGCAAAAATATATGTTGATCCCTAGACACTTTTGATGTGTGTATTAACACCTTTCCATAAGAGATTGGTGGTTGGTGGTAGAAATCAGACTTAGAAAGATATATTAATGATTCTAATGATTATAATTCTCTAAATATGTACCTGTTATTGTCGCAAAGCATATTTTGATCAAGATACAATCGGACACTGACCTGCAAATTGCAAAAAACGTAAGAAAATTTTAGTTTTGCGGTCTATCACTATCCATTCACCTTAAGACAAATTGTCAAGACACAATGGCTGACGTATTCCACATTGGGCACCCGCTTAAATGGTACAATTACCGGTACGTAACTTGGCAAGAGATTTTCGTAGTGGGGGAAGTTCGCGCAGAAATTGTGCGTGCACAAACTTACCCCACTACAAAAACTCTTGCCAAGTTACGTGCCGGCAACTATACCTGAGTGAATGCATCTGACACACAGCGGAACATTCACTCAGGTGCCATTTAAGCGGGTGCCCGATGTGTAATACGTCCAGTGGCTATCTGCGATGCTAGCAGTATCTATCTTATTATTGTATCCAAGATTTGTTCAAGCTTTTCTTCTTAAATGTTTGAGTTAGCACTTCCTGTCTCCTTAAACATCATCATTATATTTTCTTTGCTCATGTTTCATGTTTATTATTATATGTATATATTTATATATATTAGTATAATATACTTTATGTATGTAAATGCTACACCACAGACTACCTACAGTATTTGTCTGTCCTTTCCCTTTTTAATCCATCCAAAGGTTGTCTTTAAAAGATCGCTTTTAGCGATAAGACCGCCCATTGTGTCACCCTTTGTACAGTTTCTAGATATATGTCTGTAATTTATATGGTGTACATAATAAAGAGTATTCTATTCTATTTACTTATTTTGTTGTAATAAGAGCTATAGATAGTGCTACGAAAATCTATTGGTGTTGTTGTTAAACTTTTGAGAAATTGCATGGAATTAATAATTATGTACTACATTGAAATATTGTCTGTGTGGTGCCGGACTTAAAGAATAGCACCACCCCATACTTCCCGTGGGTGTCGTAAAAGGCGACTAAGGGGCGTACCGGAGAATGGGCAGCAGCGTTCTCTATGCATTCCACCACCGTACCATACTGCGATCGCCAACCCGCCTGCCAAGCGTGGCGATTATGGCAAACCCCCCCTTTTGGGGGAGGCCTATGTCCAGCAGTGGACGTCTTTTCGGCTGAAAAGATGATGATGATGATATTGAAATAACCAAATGGGGACGGCAATTCATTTTAGTCAAACTTTATATACAGCGACGAATCTTTGAGTAGTTTGACCACGGGGAAAAATCCATGGTCAAATTTCCTTGTTGTCAAATTAGTTGGACAAAATAGTCTGACGTCGGGGACGGACCGTCTGATTTACACCACGCGCCAAAAGAGATTTGTAAAGTTGTCCTTTAAATATTCTTTTGTTACTGTCATCTTCAACAGTTTGAGGAACAACTTAGATATTAGTCGCACAGATACATCTCCTGAACCGTGCAGCTACGTATATTCCCGATAATGTGAACATTTCGGTCAGAGCTTCGCTCGGGGCACGCCGATATCGAGTTACGGCAATGTGGGGCAGCTGTACCTGCGATTTATTTTTCACTTTCCATCCCAAATTGATTCGGCGTTATTTCCTTTCCAATGACTTTTGCATTAAACCCTGCACCATCAATCTGATTGGAGGACAGATTGTTTTTGTAAACGAATTTCACTGGTTTGATTGAACTATTTTTGAATATGACAGACTGGTGGAAATATATACCTATAATGTTTGATGTAAGATAGATAAAATAAATAAATTATCATACATATTATGTAGACAAGTGAGTAAAACGTCAACCCTTAATGTGGAAGCGTGGTGATCAATACTCGTGTCATGTTTTCATGTCATGTCGTGTCGTCTTTTCTGTATCTCATCTATCTCTCAGGCCTTTGCCTTGCTTACAGTGTGACATGACTAGGCTGGGATTATTATAGCAAGTAAGTACCTAGACGATTTGTGTAAATCGGCTTATCTCGGATTTTGGAATTATCTCTGCCCACTCTTGGTAGTCAACTTTCACGGATACCCACGGACATGGATTTATCTTATTCCTTACAAGACACCACAACGATAAAAAATAAAAATAAACTTGCTAAAACGTAGAAGAAATTCTTGGGACGGATGTGAAAGCTCCCTTGCCCTCCCTTTTGACCTGCTCGATCGTCCATTTTCTTTCTGCACTCCACAACGCGCATTTTCAGCCTTAAATTTCGTGCAAAAATATTTTGTGAGGTTAACGACCCGTGAAAACGGTTTAATGGGTGCACGGCTATTCAGTTATGATGAATGATTCCCCCTGTCTGCAATAGTGTATCGTTAAAAATGCATCAAAAACGCTTAAATATTAAAATCGTAAATATGGTGTGGAACTTTTACAAATTCTTTAAGTAGGTAAGCGTGGATAATTATATTTTTACGTTCGTTATTGTTTTATTTGTAGTAGTCACCTCTATATGCTATGTAATTCTAATGGTTTTCGACCTGAAAAGAGGTCATTGTACTTATCATCATGAACAACTTTTACGAGGGGACCAACGCTAAAATAGCGAAAAAGAAACAACTGTTCCTCTTGGTACATTTTGTCGAGATAAGTGAACATAAAATGAATGGAGCACCTAATTTTCTTTCGCATTTTCTGGGTTCGTCTCATTGTATACTTTGTTCAAAATAATGAGTAAAATTACCTTTATTTAGGTCGTCGAATAACTCATTGTAATATTTAACCGTCTACGTCCGGCGTAAACTAGGCAGATTAAAAACCTTGCCAACAATTGCCTTATTCTCTTCATTATCTACGGCATCACACGTACACGAGAAAAAAACATTGAGAAACTTCGATTCTGCCGCTGGCAATTCCTAACAAAGTAACTCCTCTTGCACGATTTTGGGACCGTTCATGACTTCAGCTTCCGAATTTACTGACCAATACGTAGTTCAATTGGTAGCAAATACGTTAGGTTGTAGTCTTAATTTATAGTTAAACGAGCAGCGAATTTCCGATAGATTCGTCTCAGTGAGTAATGCAGCAATTAAAACAATAGATGCAGAAACTTCTGGTTGGGCGATTGATGATGTTACTTGTTTTGAAATTGTGTGAGGAAACATTAATTTTAGTGTATTCTTGCTTCAATGACTAATGAAACCTGAAAAAGCACTGAGGATGTTTTTGTGCTCAATTCTTTTCTGTTAAATTTAGATAAAAACTAAATATAATTGCGGATTTTCATCTAGGTTGATGTATGTGGTCTGTTGCGACTGGTCATCATTTTTTTTTACCAACGCGCCCCAGAAGCGCCATAGCTCCATCTACGTAAATTCAAACCTTGACCAATTTATCTGGATATTAAAACATGTTACCTGTAAAAAATACGCTCAATCCGTCAGGTTTTAATACCTACAAGTCTTTTGTTAAGGAAACTTGTCACCGTAATATATTGTTTCGATGATTTATTACGTAATACTGAGCCTTCTAAAGGAAGCCATTGTTTCACAATAAAATCTTTTAACACTCTGTCAGTTTCGTAATATCAATGGAGGCCGTTTTCAGGGTCCAGCTAAAGTCGTTTCACTTGATAGTAGGTACCTATGTATTTACATGTTTTACAAAATAGTTGACCTTTTAAGCATTTAAAAAAGTGTTGAATGTTTTTTTTTAATAACATAATATTAGACATTGTCTTTGTTTCGAAATACTTCGTTTAAGACCTGGGGGCCTCAAAAGGCTACTTTAGCTGAATCATAATAGGATAACATTATGAATCATAATATGGCGAAGACAGTCCGTGTTTTTCTTTTTTTCGCTGCACTACGTAGGTATAATCAAAGATAACTGAAAAAATAACTGAAAAATCCTTCACCAAAGGGATTTGATACGATTAACAGTTAACTCTCCATTATGATTCATAATGTTATCCTTTTATGATTCTGCGCCAAAGTGACCTTTTTAGGCCCCCTGAGCAATAGTTTCCCACATACCTACCTACCAAAGCAATATGCCTAGAATTTTTTTTTTTCAAAGTTTTTCGGCGTTCATTTTCACAGTACATTTCCAGCATAAATGTCCAGCCAGATGTACTACGTCAGCTAAAAGCAACGTTCGCGCCAAATTGCTCCCAAATCGATTTCTTCTCTCTAGTGTGCTTGAAGCGGTTCGTGTCTTTGTAACACAAACACTTGCCCTAAATGTATACCGAACATCTGACAACGATAACTTTCAATAATAACTAGGCATTTCCGGAATTTGCTGGAAAACTAGTTTTATGGAGGCGTTCCTCTATAGCACTAGTTTTCCAGCAAATTCGCAATTATTACAGTCCGTTGACTGTAATTTTACAAACGGTGGATTCTTGCTCTATTCATTCGTTTGTTGTTTTCTTAGCTTTCTATTATGTACCATTCACCTCTTTACCTAATTTTATCAAAAAGTTCGAAAGCCTGTATACACGGATATCGACTGTATATCTAGCTGTGTAAAGACTTGCTATCAATAAAAAAATGGCAAAAGCAGTTTATAAATACCATTGTAATCATTTATTCAGGAAGTCTAAAGAAAACCTTATATAATTAAAAATTCTTCCTACGTTCGTTTTTGCGTTTCACTGACGCACCGAAACCAACGCCACGATTTTAATTAAAATCATTCGGTGAGATTCGGAAATGCGAGACGAAGATGGAATATTGAATTACTTTAAAGTTGGAGAGAGAAACTAACAGAGAAACTTCCGAAAGCTTGCTATGTAATCAAAGTTATTATAAACAGAAAGTAAGTCCACGACGCTACCATTGAAATACTAGTGCCATTCATTCATGACATTCTGCCTACTCATCGGTGATTTCAGTTTATGACACAATATTTTGAGTACCGTCGGGGTGACGACTGATAAGAAGAGGCCTATGGAAGAAAAATTCATGTTCTGCCGACCTGAATAAATTGGGATAAGATGCTCATCTTCTAAGTCTATTGAATGTGAGTGCAGCTAAATAGTACAGACCTATGTTGGGCTTGCAGTGAGACAATCAATAAATCAACTCAGCGTATTACAGTCCACCGCTGGACATAGGCGTCTGCCAGGCTGCGCCACAATACCTTGTCCTCCGCCCTCCGCATTCAGTCTGTTCCAGCCATCTTCTTCAGGTCATCGGTCCATTTTTACACACACTACGCTTGCCGACTCGTCTGCTCCACCGGCCATCAGTCCTTCGCCAAACATGGCCAGCCCACGCCACTTCAGTTTGCTCTCTCTGCAAGCTATGACGCTAGTGAGAAAGTACTTAGTTATGTATGACTCATTTGATTTTTCTACTTACCATGAAAATCTCAATACGGAGTTTACTGCTGATATAAAGGGCCTTTTTCATCAACTCCGGATAGTTACTCATAGACTTATTAGTTTTTAAGTCCAGTCTCATCTATACATATAATAAAACAGTAACGAAAGAAAAACTGTACATTGTGAATTTTCGAGAAAAAATAAGTGGCTTTTGTTAGAAAAACGTAACTGATGACAAAAAGTGACTTTTTAGAATTTTTGTCTGTTTGTCTGTTTGTCTGTTTGTCTGTGTGTATGGTACGGCTTCACGCCAAAACTACTGGATAGATTGAATTGAAATTCAGCAAAAATGTTCTTAGTAAACCAAGGAAGGCTTTAGGCTACATATTATCACGCCGTATGTTATGGGAGGTAAGCAATATTGATTTTAAAATGTGTTTGTTCGTAATTGAATGCACAAAATAATTGAATGCACAAAATGAAATGTTTATTTATTTATTTAGTTAAAAATAAAAATTTAACTCTGGGAACATAATAATCACGCTATTTTTATAAAGGAGCTGGGCAGTAATATTATAAATTGCAAGGGAACAGCTATTTCAACAATATGTCAATGGGGAATTTAGCGGTAAGGTCAGGCGACCGTTTACCGCACTAAATGGTGCGAGTTCAAATCCCATAATATTTTTTTAAAAAATCGTAAAATTCTTTTTTTTTTTCGTTTTTGCATTTTTTATGTGCATTAAGAACGATACTGTTATGAAATCTGAGAACTTCACATGTCCTATCTAATTGTATGGAGAGTTTCACACCAATACTAAACAGATTGATTGGCGGTACAACAAGCTACACTATCATGAAATCAAGTCAAACTTTTGGTTCTAAGCTATAGATATCTTACCAAGCACATTTGTTGTAGGTAATTCATATAAGTCTGTAATTCTTAGTTTTGAGCCTTGCAGCTGTTACCATATTTTTTTTAATGCAAAACTAATATAGTTGAAGTTGTCTGTTAAATTAACGACAATTTAGTTTTATTCAAATTTTTTAATTAATTTGGGTAAATAATATGTAGTTGCCGTTTTCTAACTAGATGGCGTTGGCGTCGAGTTAGATCGCGCTATGGTTTTGTTCCCAAAATGTGTGTTATAGGTGCCGATGTGCCGCTCTCATCCTACAGAAAAGGGGGTTACCTTTGTTGTCTGTGTTGGTTGATGTGTTTAATTTTTCTGTTGGCCTTCACAGAGTACTTTTTGATAGACTTAAATTGGCCTTTTTCAGACTCTGTGAAGGGGAGAACTTTGCTAGATCACTCACCTATGATGAGGTGCCGTCGTACTACACGTACGACAACCAAAGAGGTGTATTTAATCGACGTCGATGCGGACACGCCGTGGACGGGTTTCCGGGATTTTTTAAGGACACCGCATTGGGACGGGTTTACACTGTGCACCCAAATAATGGCGAGTGCTATTATTTGCGAATGTTACTGCAAACAGTGCAAGGCCCAACATCATTTGCGTTTCTAAGGACAGTCGATGACATTGAGTATCCCACATACCGCGCTGCTTGCGTAGCACGCCACCTTCTCGACGGTGATCAGCACTGGGACAACGCACTTGAGGAGGCCAGCATTAGTGACAATTTCAGTCGTTTGCGACATTTGTTTGTCGTCATGTTGGTGTTCTGCGGTATTGCAAATCCGCTTCTGTTGTGGGAGAAATATCGGCATCGTCTGTCCGAAGACTTCCTAAGAGGTCTGAGACGCACTACTGAAGATAATACTGAGGCAACTGATGAGCGTGTTCTAAACAGTTGCCTTAGTTCACTTCAAGATATGGTCATTTCGATCTGCGGCAGTTCTCTGGTGGATTATGGGCTACTGACTCCACAACATCTGGATGTACAATTGTACAAGAGCTTGGAAACAGAGAGTACAACTCTGAAATAAATTATGATCCAAGAGCTACGAGTACCGTCGTCAATGACCATGTCTCTAAGTTTACCTCAGAGCAAAAGCAAATTTTCGACACCATCCTTGACTCGGCTCGGCCAAGGTAAAATGTTTTTCTTGGATGCTCCTGGTGGAACAGGGAGAATATTTGTCACCGCTGGCATTCTCGCAGAGGTCAGGAGGCAAGACAAGATTGCCATTGCAGTGGCATCGTCAGGAATCGCCGCAACACTGCTTCCTGGTGGCAAAACAGCGCACGCAATGTTTAAGATTCCCATAGATTTAGAGAGTAATGAAACACCTGTTTGTGGAGTGTCACGCAACAGTGACAAAGGGCGCGTGCTTAAAGATTGCTGTTTAATCGTGTGGGATGAATGCATTATGGCGAACAGAAAAGCAGTAGAGGCGGTAAACAGGACTTTGCAGGACATCCGCAGGAACCAGTAAATGATGGGTGGCGTAACAGTTCTGTTTAGCGGCGATTTCCGACAAACGCTGCCTGTGGTGACGCGAGGAACTAGGGCTGATGAGGTGAATGCTTTGTTGAAATACTCTTTCTTATGGCCACATATTCATAGGTTGCGCTTAACGATGAATATGAGAGCACATCTTGGCGGGAATGTACACGCCCAAGAATTTTCTGATGTTCTCTTAAAATTGGGTGAGGGAACGCTACCAGTAGACGGTGGCCAGGTAGTTCTACCTAAGATACTTGGGAGAGTGGTGTCCACCTTAGAAGATTTGATTCGCCTGGTGTACGTGGACATCAATAGGATACCGCACCAACATAATTATTGGGTGTGTGAACGAGCCATTTTAACACCCAGAACCGACCAAGCTTCAGCGATCAATGAATGCATTCTCGCGGAAATTGAGAGAAATGAAGTGATCTACACTTCTATAAACACTGTTGTCGACCAAGATGACGCCACCCACACATTACCCCGTAGAATTTCTCAATTCCCTCAGTGCAAGTGGACTATCAGCGCACACCATCACCACCACACCACACCATTCGCGAACACCATTCTTAGAACGTTGGCTGACAGGTGGGACTCTCCGATCTTGGGGCGGTGGATACGACTGCACGCAGTCAAGTAGACACTCCCCAGGATCGACGTGCCTCACACATACAGCCTAGAATAAATGTTACTAACATTAGTTTATAAGTTTATATTGTTACTAACAAATAATATGGAAGTAATTCTGAATTAAATGTTTATTATTATTATTATTAAATTAAAGGTCGGTGTCCCAATTATGCTTCTTCGGAAACTCACTCCGCCGAAACTGTGCAATGGGACCCGGCTCAAAGTCGTCTCGCTGCAGAGAAATATCATGGAGGCGGAAATTCTAACTGATTGTGGTGTCGACGAGACACCACAACCAGGATCCGCGTACGAAGTCGCGGGCAGAAGCTAGTTATACATATAATCTTTTAATAAATTCCAAATTGGCTTTCTATAAAGTCTGGTATGTACAGATGCCAGCACATCAAGTTACTACAATCTGTCAAATTTCTTGAATAGATTTTTAACTTTATCGCTGAAGCATAAGGATCAAAGTTGATTGGGAAAATTTAACTGTTTCGGATAGCTTGATGTGCTGGCGTCTGTACCTACCCACTTGATATTTTGAGTGGCAAACAAAATGTAAGCAACAGACCTCCTTTGGGGAATAGAGGTGCAATGATATGCATACTTAATATTATAAATTCGAAAGTAACTCTGTCTGTCTGTATGTCCTTGTCACGCCTAAACCAATGACCGGATTTCGATAAAATTTGGCAGAGAGATAGATTGCATCCCAGGGAAGGACATAGAATAGTTTTTATCGACATACCTTGCGGTCGAAGCCGCGGGCGGAAGCTAGTACAAGATAATCTTAAATTCACTATTACTAAACTGTTGTGAAGAATTTGGTAAGTCAAAATTTCCCGAGAGTAGGTACTTAATTTGACGTTGGCCTACGAATGTTCATCTTAAACTTAAGATATTAAACGCCAACACTTTCTAGGCATGATTACTCAAGTTTACTAGAAGTGGGTAGAAATGAACGTCAGACTACCCTCTAAAATTCCCCCCGAGAAATATTTCCTTTCTCCCCGGCTAGAAAATATATTGTTTCAAGATTAAAGGCTAAAGCTATGTTTCAAAATGACGTAAATACGTTATGTGCTTCTATTTCGAACATGCGGTAACATTTCGGCCGTCGTTTTCACAAACAGTGCTACTAAAAGTTATAATTCTGGAACTACTGAACCTAGTTTCGTGTACTTGATGGGAGGGACGAGGAAATAATGTACTAGATTTTGTGGCTAGTAGCTGAAAATCGACAGTAGATGCCTATAACATGTTATGGTGTGTGGGTTTTCAAGACTATAAATTCCCGAAAGGGTGGAGCGAAACTTGTATGTACCTAATATGGTACATATACCTTTTTAATTTTTCATAAATTGAAAATGACCGGACTTTGATCCAAGCTTTTCCTTCAGTTTTCTGTTATCCCATATTTTCAAAAAAAAAATTTAAGTAAGGTACCTAACCGAAAGAGAGATTTCATTTTCAACTAGCTTCTGTCCGTGGCTTCACCCGCGTGGATGTTGGAAATTGTCCCAAGGGAATGTGCTACCGAAATAAAAAGTAGCCCATGTCCTTCCCTAGGATGCCATCTATCTTCTCGCCAAATTTTACCGAAATCCGTTCAGTGGTTTAGGTGTGAAAAGGTAACATACAGACAGAGCTACTTTCGAAATTATAATATTAGTGTTACTAGCAGCGCCCCGCGGTTTCACCCGCATAAGTGTCGATCCCGTGGGAATATCGGGATAAAAACTATTCTATGTCCTTTCCCGGGACTCAAACTATCTCTATACCAAACTTCATCTAAATCAGTTCAGCGGTTTAAGCGTGAAGAGGTAACAGACAGACAGACACACTTTCGAATTTATAATATTAGTATGGATTAGAATTTGATACAATTACTGAACCATATTTTCTATGACACACTTTCACTTTCACTTTCTGACCTTTGTTTCTAATATAATTATGCCTGAAAACTGAAACATTTCCATTTCATTTCATTATGTACAACTTCTTCAAAATTGAGTTATGTGTTCCATGTTCCCGGCACGTGTCCACACAGTGAACTATTTTCGCTAAAGTGGAAAAGTGAAGAGACAAGTATTCAGTCAGGACTGAAACTTAATTAAGCAAATATGTAAACCTCGCGAGACAAATTAAAACGTGTTTCGTTTTTGTTTTTAAAATGGAAAAATGCGGTTTAATTGCGTTTATGAGCCCTTGAGTGTAATAAGAGCTAAAATACTAGAACTGAAGTTGCTAAAATCACATTTTTCGGTGAGAAACTTTTCATTGTTATAAAGGCAATGTAACAAATGTGTCATTATAAGTACCCTCGCCAGTACTTTAAAGGCTTTATTTCAATAACTGTGCTGGACAGTTATGGCACGTTGGGTCCTCTTCAGCTCTGACGTAGAATATAAAGTAGGCTCTCGTCCAAGTTCTCAACGAATTAGTATTTGATTCCAGTACTTGGTAAACATAAAAAACTTTTTTACAAAAAAAAAAACAACCGACTTCCGAAAAACACTATAAAGTGAAAAATAACTTTAATTTCGGAAGTCGGTGTCTTTGGATTTGTTTTTTAGTTTTTTGCCACCGACTTCCGAAATTAAAGTTATTTTTCACTTTATAGTGTTTTTCGGAAGTCGGTTGTTTTTTTTTTTTTGTAAAAAAGTTTTTATTTTTCACTTTTTAGTGGGTCAGTTTGTAATTTATCTAAGTTACAATAGCCTAATGTCAACTGCTCATCACCTTTTACAAAATATTGCTTTACCCGATGCAGGGACGTTAATTGTTGAGGAGTTCCCCTAATACGAGCCAGGAGAACTGGAGCTGTTTGAGAAGTCACTATCAGCTCCATTTCACCATATGCATTGTAACGAGCATAAATTGCTTAGCAACCATATTAAAGTAATCGAATCGCAACCCTTGAAATATTTGTCATTGAGTAGTTCCGATAGCCATCTGTGGTCTTTATCATCAGCTCCACTTTACCAAATGATGATTTCCGAGAGCAAATGCTCAAAAAAGTATTTTTTTCCAAATCGGTTCGTAAATGACGGAGTTATGAAATATGAAAATATCGTTAATGTAGATAAATTTTTAGGTTTTTGTTGATTTTTCAAAAACCGCTTGTCCGATTTCGATAAAATTTTCATGGGACCATTTGGAAAGCATTCCCTTTCCAACAAAATAAGAATTTTTCAAATCGGTTGGCAAGCGACGGAGTTATGCGCGAACAAACATAAAAAAAAAAAAATACAAACATCCGAATTGAGAACCTCCTCCTTTTTTAGAAGTCGGTTAAAAAGAGATGAACCAAACATATTAATAATAGACGGACAAAAATCATTCATAGTTTGTTAAAATGAATTTATAAGTTACAGTGCTCCGCGGTTTTACCCGCATAAGTGTCGATCCCGTGGGAATATCGGGATAAAAACTATCCTGTGTCCTTTCCCGGGACTCAAACTATCTCTATGCTCTAAATCGGTTCAGCGGTTTAAGCGTGAAGAGGTAACAGACAGACAGACACAGTTTCGCATTTATAATATTAATATGGATGTAAATCCGGTCATTTATATTTTTTATTGTTTTGAAAACTTCGTCTTGAAATCTTGGCACCAAAAGCTTACAAGACGGATAACAATGTACACTTCTACAGTCAGGACAGTAGAATGTTGAGCACACTTAGATTATTTTTTACTTACTGTTACTGTTAGCCTGCATCATCCCACTGCTGGGCAAAGGTCTCTCTCGATGACTTCCAGGTCTTTTGATCCAGGGCTAAAGTAGACCAATGGTCATTTGTTTTCACCAGCTCATCCCGCCATCCTTTCTTTTGCGTCAGACAGCGTCTGTCTGGCATTAATGCTGAAATGAATCTTTTTGGCGCAGCCGTGAGGCACACACTATTGTTGTTTGAAACATTATTTTTATTTTGTTAATTTTGCATTTTTAACCGACTTCAAAAAGGAGGAGGTTCTCAATTCGACGGTATGTTTTTTTTTTTTTTTTTTTTGTGTGTTTGTTACGCGATTACTCCGCCAATTGTGGACCGATTTTCAAAATTCTTTTTTTGTTTGAAAGGGTATACTCTCGAGGTGGTCCCATTATCATCAAATTGGAATCTGATGAGAGGATAACATGGAAATCGCGGGAAACCCTCAAATTTTATAGGCAAAGCTTGGGTTGGGTATTTTTTTAAATAACTTCAGCGTTTGCTCTCGGAAATCATCATTTGGTAAAGTGGAGCTGACGAAGAAGACCACAGATGGCCCACTAAAAAGTGAAAAATAAAAACTTTTTACAAAAAAAAAACAACCGACTTCCAAAAAAAACACTACAAATTGAAAAATAACTTTAATTTCGGAAGTCGGTGTCAATAAACGAAAATGCGGAACCAAAGACACCGACTTCCGAAATTAAAGTTATTTTTCAATTTGTAGTGTTTTTTTTGGAAGTCGGTTGTTTTTTTTTTGATAAAAGTTTTTATGTGTTTCACGAACTGTGTCCAAATAAATTTAATTCTTTCTTTCTTTTACGGGGTCTGCCGAGTCGCCTTCTGGCTGTGTCAGGGCTCCACGAATTTTTACTTACACCTTATTATTTTTTCGACTGTGTTGGTAATACATCGTCTTGACTGACAATTACCTACTACCTCGAAAATATGATATGCGCCCGCTATTGGGGGAAAATAATGTGTTTGAAAATTGCATAAGCTTTGGATTCCTAGGTAAACGGTTGAACGGCTGTTAAATGACGGGTAAACTAGTTGCGAGCTCGAACTCACTGGTGGTCATGCCCAAAAAGCACGCTGTCTCACCTGGCTTCGTGTCTAACAGAGCCAGTATCAGTGATGAGCAGTTAGACGCTAGTCTACACGCACAACGTCTAGTTCTCACGCACAAAATACCGTTCTGAGCTAATAAGAGCTTAAAAAAAATCGAAAAGTGCTTCGGAAAATTAAGTTTTATGAGAAAACCACTGCATAAATCAATTACAAATAAAATGTATTGAACTCAGTTATCGAAGAACTGAGCTTTGATGGTACGGACTTAGTTTTCAAGATTTTACAGTTCTTTTATTACTTATTTACACCCAAAGTTACGTTAAAAATAGCAAGATAAACGAATCTTTGTTTGCTCATAACTTTTTAACGGCTTTTTATTTTACTGTTCTGTTTCCGTACAGACAAAATTAATAATAAGTCAAAACGATATCATGTTTAATTTTGGATGCACAATGTGTGGAGCAGTGGAGTAATACACTCCCGAAATTTGTATGGAAAAAATATCGACTAGTGGCACCTTAAGATGTCAAAACCCTTTGTATTTGGACAGCCGTTATTGTGTGATCGTTCACCTCCTTTCAAGGAAACCAAGGCTTTAAGATTTTCATTCCCTCATCATCATTTCAGCCGACAGTCATCCACCGCTGGACATAGGCCTCCCTCAAGCACCGCCACTTCGACTGCTTCAATGCTTTCAGTATCCAGCGGATTTCTGCGGGCTTTGTTTGCAAAGTTTTGAGTTGAGGCTACACGATTACTGACAAATACTTCCACTAACTGGACTGGTCCACTCAAATCTACGCATTACTTTCTTTAAAAGACCTTTTCAGACATTTATCTACATTCTACATGGTCTTCACATGCTTTTTTTTTTCGGATGGGAAATCATCAAATGACTCCTCCCGCTCTGGGTGGAGCGGAAGGGAGTGTCCTCCGGAAGGGAGTGTTCCTTCCTTAGCCCTTTATGTTCCGGGCCAGCGGTAACCCTTTCGGACAATCCCGCTGGCCTTCACATGCTCGGCTTGGCTTCACATGCTCTGACAAAGATTATGTCTGGACTTTAAAAGAGAATGTGACCTCTGAGTTTCTTTCTTCTCAGAGTAGTCAGATAGGAAACGCCGATCTCATCTAGCTTATTTTTATAAATTCTTTTTTTTTATAATATGACGTGTAAAAGTTTTTCCGATATCCTGTTAACAGAATGAAAAAATTTCATTTACAAGGTCATCGGTCCACCATCGCTTTCCAATGCTACGTGTTCCGGTACGCAGTCGCCACTCCAAAACCTTTTGGCCCCAACGGCCATCTGTTCTGCGAGCAATGTACCCTCCCACTGCCACAATTCTTCGGACTTTATAGTTTTCAATCCTTGACCGTACCTTATTATTTAAACCTAAATGTCAAAACCCTAACAACACACGGCTAGAATATCAAGGATGTGCTTAGCAATAAATATTTATCATATCTTATCCAGTAGTTAATCTCGTGTGACGTATAATAAATCATAGGAGGTCCAGTTGCCTTCTTGAGACGACTAATGGTTCCTGATATAGATTCCTACGTACTGCTATTTATCTTAGATGAGATCTGTACCTGTAAATAATTTACATTTGTTAATGAAATTAGTTCAGTTGGATATATTGTAGGTATTTTAATTTAATGGAAAAATCCTCTAAAAACTTATATTGCGTTTCAGGACCCCAAAATAGGAATTATTTGAGGGTCACAAAAAAAAGCAATCACTTTAGAGTGTTCAATAATTTTTAGGAGCACAAAATGGGACTTTTTATAGGTTCGATTAAATACATGCCTTTTTAGGGTTCCGTACCCAAAGGGTAAAAACGGGACCCTATTACTAAGACTTCGCTGTCTGTCCGTCTGTCCGTCTGTCCGTCTGTCCGTCTGTCCGTCTGTCCGTCTGTCCGTCTGTCTGTCACCAGGCTGTATCTCAAGAACCGCGATAGCTAGACAGTTGAAATTTTCACAGATGATGTATTTCTGTTGCCGCTATAACAACAAATACTAAAAACAAAATAAAATAAATATTTAAGGGGGGCTCCCATACAACAAACGCGATTTTTTTGCCCTTTTTTGCTCGATATCAAAAATGGTAATAGGTAGGCCCTTGAAATATTCACAAAATACTCAGTTGTATTTTAACTTTAATAATAAATAATAAAATTAAAATAAAATAAATATTTAAGGGGGGCTCCCATACAACAAACATGTTTTTTTCGGCGTTTTTGCCTTGTGGTACGGAACCCTTCGTGTGCGAGTCCGACTCGCACTTGGCCAGTTTTTTAATTTGTTGAGCGAGAATATTCACTGAGTCAACATTAGAAATTCATGATTTCAGCTTGTATTCCACGGATCATACAAATAATACAAAATAAATTGAGGAACTTACCTACTTATATTAAAAGCAAAAGAAAAATGTAATTCTAAAAAGAAAATGTTTTTTCTCAAAATGAATGAAAAACAATTTTAGGTAGGTAGGTAACAAATTAGTTTTTTCATAATAACTTTCCTAGTTCCTATCAATACCTACAAAAACCTTACCTTCAAAAGAAAATTCTGAAAAAAAAATACAATCTAGAATGGAGCAGATGTTACAAAAACACGTAATAACCAATTTTTCCTCTGAATTATTGCGTCCGCAATAAAACATTACATATTGTTATTTTATTCAAGCCCGAGAAAAGTTTATTGAACATCCGAATTTGTTTTAATGCTTCCAATATTTTTACATCACCAAACAAACTCGTAACAGCAATCGCTTCAATAAAATATTTATGGGAAACTGGAAATATAAACAATTGATAGGAAGGTACTCACTACTTTGTATAGCAAAGGTGCCAACAAGACGGCTGCCCAACGTTTTTAGGGTTACACACAAATACTGGAATAAAATAAGTAGAATGATTTGCTGATACAACTTAAAGCATTTATTCCAATAAAACTTTTTACAGGCAGTTTTAAATTGTCTTCGGGGTCGGTCATTCAGAAACATGAAGCTAGTTGCTCATTCCAAAGCATAAGTATACTCTTTCAACATACCCTAAGCAAATCTGAGATTTTGGTTTCGAGAAAACAACACAGGAACATACATTTAAAATCTTGAAGATAAAAAATGTTACATAATTGCTCGATGCCCAATAAGGTTTGCCTTCTCTAAAGCAGCTTGCATAGAAACATTAGTTAGGCGAAATCCCTCACCGCGTCATGAGGAATAAAAAAAATATCAAAGTGTTGTTCTGATTTAGGCCTGAAAGTCACGCACGCTCATGCTAGCTAACAGAATCTCTCACCCAGCGAGACCCAGTCGCACTTGACCGGTTTTTATATTTGTTGTCGGTGTCAAGAATCCTTATAAAATATGGGAGTAAATAGGGACGTCGTCGCCATTTTAGTTTTTTCAAGACCGAAGTCACAATAACATCGTTACTTTGTTCCAAGATTTGTTTTGTAACATTTTCTTCTCAACACTGTAAGTTTTAATAAATCCTGTGTTTGTGCCTGATATTTTTTTTGAGACTAGACTCATAAAAAGGTCTGTCTAGCCATTCTTCAACAAGTTATCCAATATACCTTGGAGTTGTATAAAAATACGAAAGTTTTAAATTAAATTCGTTGTCATGCTCTCGGGGGGAGTTCAGAGCCAGCTTATTGTATTGAAAAGCCACCGGCGGGATTTCAACGGAGTTGCCAGTGTTGCCACAGTTTCAAAGGTAGGAAAATATCATTTTTATTCAGTCGGAAACTTTTTGTTGTAAAGGATTTGCACGCTTTTATAACATTTGCAAACACAAAATAAACAGATGAAAGGTCTAAAAGGACAATTTTGATAAGAACAGGAAAATAAAACAAGCTTGAAGAGCAAAAGAGGAAATTTAAATGTTATTTGAATAATAAAGTAGCACTTAGATCGTTAGCATTTAAAGCTTATCTTAGAAAAACTTACCTACTTTTCACAATAATAGACTGAAAACTGAACACAAGAGCCAAGGTTGTGTAAGGAAAAAAGGACATTTCATCACTCTTCATAGTTTTTTTAGGTCAACATATTTTGCATTGCATAACTTACAAAATATGAAAGAGTTTTTCTTGGCCTTGTTTAGGCCACAACGGAGCAGAAGCGCCTTTTTCAGCAAATTCAGGAGCAAGCAGCAGATTATTTATTCAGATATTCAATTTTTTAACTCTCTGGGGACAAAGACAAACGTAGAGGACTTTTGATTTATTTATATTCATCGCAGAATCAAAGGAACAAAGCTTCTCGACTGAGCCAGCTTTTCGGGTTACGTTTGAGATTATTCATATCTACGTACCTTCTAAGGAATTATTATATTTTTGTCCTGGACTATTATTGTGTATGTATTTTTTTTAAATGAGACCTACTTCTGCTTTCCAGATTTTTTCCTAAGGTACAATTGTACCGCATTTTTTTTTGTGCAATTGACAAATAAATTACGCATTACGGCTTTCTTTCATGGAAGGATCATTACTCCTTACATGAATATCACTTGACTAAAAAATGTTGTATTTATTATTGCCAATTTATTATTGTTCCCCTATTAGTCCCAATAAAAAAAAAATGTATCGAGATCGCTGACGATTTATTCCAAAAAAATATAACATAAATAAATATATTTTAATAAATATATTTTTGCTAAATTTTGTAAAAATATCTAGGAACATAAAGTCTGTCTATAAAGTCGTGAAAAAAATGAGGGCGCTGCGGTCGTGCAGGTAGCAACCCCGTATAGTGTGACTAAATTGATTTTGATATTAGCACATTATTTTGTACTAAAAGCAAACCTGTTTTTAATGAAAACGAGCTTTTTTAAACTGGATAGAAAAGGTAGTCGTAAAGTCAGTAATCTTATTAAAAAAATCTACAGAAACCATAGACAAAGATGCTACCTTCATTATATATAATAATACCAGCCTATTACTGTCCCACTGCTGGGCAAAGGCCTCTTCTCAACAGAGAAGGCACGAGCATTGATCACAACGCTTGCTCAAGACGGGTTGGCGATTTCAGACTTATATTAATTATAAGTCCAGGTTTCCTCACGATGTTTTCCTTCCGACCTTCATTAGTTTGCATAAACGATCAGATAGCACAAATCTATGGTCAGTTTCGTTCAAATAAAATGAGTAAATAAAAGAAAAATGTTCATACATATTTTTTATAATACGTTTTAACTTTTTTTTTATTCATGAACAATATCCCATAACATCATCTGCCTAGCTTTTTCCCAACTATGTTGGGGTCGGCAACAATATCCCATAACATAATAATGAATTACTTTCATCATCCGATCCCAAATATTCTACGTAAAAATAGTAGATTATGCACCGAGGGACTCAAGTTGTGTCTTATGTCACGGGCGTCATATTGAATCTCGAGCGCAATGAAGGAATCGGGATTTAACTCACGAGCGAAGCGAGGGAGTTAATACAAGAATCCTGAATGCAGCGAGGGATTCAAGCTAGCCCAAGGCAAAGACACCTTTAGCCCAGAGGAGGATACTCTACTTTTTACACCTACTGTTAGAAAATAATAGCCATAGTACAAAAATTCGCGCCTTTATTGCGTCTACGTCTACCAATAAGTAGCCAAGACACGATCAATTCGATTTTCAAAAAAAAAAAGTCTCTTCTACGGTTTTGTCGTGTGTGTCTATTGATATCACTCTCATGGAAGAGGCGTTTGTGTAAACTAAGCTTTATACAGGGCTGGTAGAATGGTTTTGGATGATTGGCTGTATGCATTTTGAATTTAGAACGTCATTGGAGACGCTCGTGAAAATGGAGTATTTTTCATATAATGTGATAAATCGACTGTAGTTTTATTATTTATTTATTTATTCACAAAATCCACAGCAATCTTAGCGCAGTTTACTTAAAATAAATAAACTAATGTTACAGCCAATTACTATTACGGTATTACGGCGCGGTACGGTATTTGTTATTATTAATGCCAGTTTTAATGTTATTCCATTCCTTTTAAAACATGGTTCGTAGTTATCTAATTATTCTTACAATATTATGTCTTCGAAAACATGGCAACGATATGAAGAAGCAGTCGTTACGATTTTGTAGGAAAGCGAGAATATCATCCACGCGTAGTAAGGGTTTCGAGAATAGCTTTCCTCTTTCTGGCACCAAAGGGTGTTTGTTAGTACTATACTGCCAATTTAGCTGAGCATGTGAGATTTCAAATTCATATCACATTATTGACCAGCGGGTCATAATGAAATCCAGTACAACATTATTGACCGGCTGTGCCCCCGGCCACTAATGACTCACTTTAGGTTAAGGTTGCTTGACATATAATTTGACATTTTCGAGCAGGTGGTGTGAAAAAGTATTTTCATTGTCAGCTGCGTTACCAACGTCTTCGCTACTGCTGTCATTGCTGCTGCTATCTTCGCTTAGGCGAATGACTAACTCATCTATATCTTGATATAGGGTTCTTCCTCGTTCATAATATTCTTTTTTAATTATTGCAACATGACGGCAACACGTAATGCTGAATAATTATTTTAGTCTTAAAATCGTATATTTAGTGAATTTGTAACTTCTGGTAGATAAAAAACAAACAGTAACACGATTACATACCTACCTGTCTTAATTGCTGTTCGAGCATAGATATCATCCAAATTTAATAAAATTTGTCCAGCTTGGTGTTCTAACAAACATCGCCGATACACTTTAAAAATAATTTACCGAGCTCTACTCCTATTTGTTTTCCTCATGTTTAACACGTTTCTTCGAAGTATTATCCACGTAGATTTGAAAAGTACCTAATAAAACATGCACTAAATAACGATGTACAAAACAAGTCGATGACAGCCGATGACATTCGATGTACTATGATTCAGTGTTGCCCTACTTTTGAATAATGTTAATTCTTCAAACATTAATTTCATGACTTTATACACAAACTTGTAATAATATCCTCCCGACAGAATTTCGGCCATGGCAGCCTAAAGGGCCAATCTCCGTTGAGATATTATGTTCTAAGTCACTGCTGTTGTAAAAATAATAATTAGGTAGTTTAAAAAATAGTGTCAAATACAGGAACTAATTCATTATTTTACATAATTATATAGCTGAACAACCGAAAAGCGGCACTTGTAACTCAACAAGAATAGTGTTTTGTGCTTCCTATGTTCCATAAAGTTAAACGAACATACTCGTATTTCACCAGGTACCTAAAACCTTTACAAAGGATAGCAAAACTTGAAATAGGGTCCGTACACGAACTTCAAAAAGGTTGGCCCACCGGATTTGAATAAATCTCTTCAAAAAGGGATCTCGAACGTGTAGGTTTTTTATTTACACTTTGTAATTGCTCTGTACCTACGCTTTGTTTAGAGATAAATAGAACAACCCTTCAGTCTTTGTAGGTGTTAAATTTAAAGTAGAACGTATTTGTCTAATTACTGTACAATAAAGTTCCACGTACCGTTAGTTAATTGGGTGCTTGTGTATTAAAATACCTCAACAATTATTTCAGGCACCTAATTGGGGCCAACAGTGTGGGTAATATCGTGTGAGGCTTTTGACTACGTTATATGTGTATATTTTATGTCTTTTTTATTTGTAACTAGCGACCCGGCTAACGTTGTTTTGCCATATAAATTATTTCTAGCTGCCCGGCGCTACTTCATTCGCGTGGTATCCTACCCCTTACCCTACCCTACCTCTACCCTACTTCTACCCTACTTCTACCCTACTCCTACCCTTTTCCTACCCTAGTCCTGCACTACTCCTACCCTACTCCTACCTTAATTCTACCCTACTCCTATAAGTAAATAAAATTATTTAAAAAAACCGGATAAAAATATCCTATGTCACTCTCCTGGTTCTAAGTACCTCCCTAGGTAAATCGGTTCAGCCGTGCTTGAGTTATAAATAGTGTAACTAACACGATTTCTTTTATATAAAATATAAAATAGATATGCGCTTTCTTGTGCAGAATAAACAATTTTTCTTTCTTTCTGTTGTTTGCACGGTACAGAGGGTCTACTCCCTAAGCACTATATCCGTTGTTTCAGCCGGAGTTACGGGCATTTCCTACTCCCTATTACCTACGCATAAGATTAATTCAGAGCCCGAACTAACAATGAATCACGACACGATTTGACAGCTGTCCTAATCCTAACTCGTGATATGTTGTTGCTCTTTCGAAAAATATAATTTGTCCTTTTTACCGACTTAAAAAAAGGAGGTTTCGACACGTATGTATGTAATATTATTGTAACTGCATTATATTCACATATGACCTATTAGGGCTTCCAAACAAATATACAAAATTTTAAAGTAGTATGTTTGTTTGTCCACGCATTTCTCTGCAACAATTAATCAGATGTGACCATTTTTTTATTGGCTTACATTTACTTCAACTTAGGGAACAGTGCAAGTTTCATCAAAATCGACTCAGTAATTTCCAAGATATGGACTAATACGTGTAAGTGTGACGACCTGGCTTATTGATACGAGCTGCGGGTGTAGTGTCAAAGGAAAAACATCTCAAAACCTTGGTCAAATTCTAGTGTAATATGTACAACAAAACTATTGCCTACTTACTACAAACAAATATTCCAGTTTTTACTTAAAGATAAAAATTACAAAATTACTAAAATACAGATCCAAAGACACCGACTTCCGAAATTAAAGTTATTTCCTTATTATGGGTTATTTTTTTTTTTTTGAAGTTGATTTAATTTTTTTAAATTACTTATTTATTTGACGGACTAGAATAGACCCTCAGGAACTGATGGACGCTACTGAAGTTGCCAACCTCGTAGCCAAATTCTGGGCCGATTGCCATCGACACGCTAAGGAGGATGTAGGTAATAAGGACTTCTTTAGCTCATACCTCATAGCATTTCTATGAGCAATACCTACTATATGTTGCTGTTTTCCCAGTGCTGGATATCAGCGGTTAGTTTTGATTGAGTCTGTAAAAATTGTATCTAACTGTTTACTCTATACTTAATGATCAATATGACGTAGAAATTAGGATCGAAATCTGCTCTCTAAGCTTTGAAGTCTATTTATAGATTACTTCATTAAATTTCTCACGTACAAGACTTACACTAAATACTCGAGACTTTGTTTGTGAATTTTATTTCCAAGCCACATAAAACAAAACGATACTTCGAACGTTCCGAGAATTCTGCCATATTGCGGCGGGTCCGATATCCGGTTATAAAGTCTCTTCATTAGACTCTTTCCCGGAAGTCGGGTACGTAAGGTAACATAGGTCAGGGAACCTGACCTGAGGGGCAATTCTCGTAATTTTAAGAGCTTTCACAGTCTGATCTCAGTCTCAATCTGTCAAAATTACCTTTAATTTCCTACATTTTGACAAGTTTTTGACATTTGTTTGTCGCCGAGATAAGACTGAGACTAGATTTTGAACGTTTTAAATTAGTAGAATTAGCCTTCAGACCTTTCGTTTTGAATTAGTAGAATTAGCCGTCAGACCTTTCGTTTTGAACCGAAATACCGAAAAGGACTTCGAATTTCAGCAGGGTAATTCCGTAACACACTATCAGTAGCAATGGGTTTCATTTTGACAGTTCAACAACATTCATTGCGTGATTTACGTGGTTGAGCAGACACACATTTTTCGAACATATGGAGCAATGGATTAGCAATATTCTTCAAAACTATTCAAATTGTTATGCAATAAGGGTGCAGCATAGCTATTCACAACCATCCGACAGGCTATCGTATCGTAAATGACATATTTCGATAACTTGGTTTGTCTTGCCCCCAACAGTAAACGCTGTTGGAAGAATAGCATCCATCCATTTGATTTAAAATACCAACATTTTCGGGTTTTGGACTTGTGAACAGCGTTTAGAGGAACTCCTACGAAAAAATTGATTGATGTCCGATACGGTACGGAGGTGAAATTATGTACCCGGGACATGTAGGTATCTATAGTTTAGTCCGACAACAAATGTGAGTGCGGTGCCCGTGCACCGCCGGTTATAAAGTCTCTTCATTTCACTCTTTCCTGGAAGTCAGGTACGTAAGGTCTACATGACCTGTCCTTTCGTTTTGAACCGAAATACGGAAAAGGACTTCGAATTTATGCATTGAGACCAGCATAGCTCTTCACAACCATCCGACAAGTGTAAATGACATGTTTCAATAACCTGATTTGTCTTCCCCGCTGTTGGAAGAATAGCGGCCATCTATTTGATTTAAAATACCAACATTTTCGGGTTTTGGACTTCTGAACACCGTCTAGAGGACTCCTACGATAACATTGATAACTCACAAGAATGTAATTACTGTCACTGGTGTTTAACCGTTGTAACTGTATAACCGTTGTAATTAATTACTGTCACTGGTGTATAACCGTTGTAATTAATAATAATAAATAAATAAATAAATAATTGATTGATGTTCGATACGATACGGAAGCGAAATTATGTGCCCGGGACATGTACCTAGGGATCGTCGGCTTAATCTATAGTTTAGTCCGACAACAAATGTTAGTGCGGTGCCCGTGCTTAGATGATGGGAGTGTCCAAAGATTCCATACGCCTGCCCCTCTGAATGTCTAATGGCCTTCACTGATGTTTATGTGGCCACTTACTAAGCCAAGTGTAAATAAGAAGATCGTATCGTAAAACTATTCTAAATCACTAGCTTTCTGACGGCTTGAAGAGAGCAGAAATATTGATTGGGCAGTTATTGCTGTGTTTGAGCAGCCTTGGGTTCTTTCAGTAGAAACACGTTATCCATGAGACAAGAATAAACTTACGAATTGATCCCTATCAAAATAGTGCACATCAATTTATGTGTCTTCAATATCTAAAATTCACATGTCAGCGGTTGCTGGCATCATAAAATTTTATACGAAACTTGATGGATTTTCGATCAGCGAGCTAGTGTGCGGTACATCAGTCATCTCTTATTTTATGCTTTTTAACGTAGACAGCAACTGGATTGAGTCAGAAACACGATGTAGGTCGTGAAACATTTCTCTTTTTCGTTTTTCGTTCCGCAACATAAACATGACATAGCAGAATTTTGGACCCACACTTCCCCAGTAATGTATATTAATTAGTGATTCGCAATATTTCTGGAGGCTGCTTCTGATATAACGTAGGTTAAATTAAATTAACAACCAGTTTGAGGGTAAATTTTCAATTTACACGTGCGTAAAATAAATCTGTGTGTGTTTAGGATAGTAGCTTGTTAGCAGGCTACTACCTACCTAAACACGCAGGTATCTGTTAACAGGTAGATTATTTCTGTTATCAGAAATGATTTAATTATTATTTGGATTTCTTCCTTCCCGTACAGGTACCAGGTATCTATGCTAATAAAATTGTTTGAATAATATTTATACGTTAATAATAGTAATTATTTTATCCCCTACATAATTAGCCAATCAGGAAAATCTAAAGTAAACAGATTCATTTAATAATTAAGGGAATATTTTTCAACAGTCAGATAACTTTTATGTGAAGAATAAATATACCCCTATATGACCTTGTCTGAACGGTGGGATTCACCAATGCTGCAGGCGTGGATGGGGTGGCACTCTCTTTGCAACAGGAGATGAGTGGTTCTCCTTTCATGCCCGATTAGTTTAATATTTTTTTTTTTTTTTACGTACTAACATTATTTTTTAAGACTACTAATAAAATGGAACCTGATTTCTGAAATAAACGATTAAATATGACTGCTTTACATATTTCCTATACAAAAGCTGTCAAACAGCCATATTTATTTTTCAGTTAGAAGTTATCTGAGTATTGAAAATCAGCCCTTAATGTCATTTTCATAAAATTGAATGGAGTAGTGGTAGCCCGGTGGCAGCGGCCCCGACTTACGAGTCAAACCAAACAAGTCAAGTCGAGTCAAGTGGGGTCGTGGGTTCGAACGCCGACAGGCGCTTTACTTTGTGTAAATAATTTTATCTCCACCGCTCTCAAAGCGGTGAAGAAAAACATCGTGAGGAAACCGGCATGTTCTAGAACCAAAAATTCTAAGTTATGTGACATCTACCAACCCGCACTGGGCCCGCAAGTTAGATTACGATCAACTAACTCCCTCTCACAGAGAGGAGGCCAGTGACCCAGCAGTGGGAACATTATAGGCTGTTTATGCTGTACTTCATTATTTCAGCCGATAGATGTCCACTGCTGGACAAAGGCCTCCCCCAATTTTGGGGGGGGTTTGCCATAATCGCCACGCTTGGCAGGCGGGTTGGCGATCGCAGTATGGTATGATGGTGGAATGCATAGAGAACGCTGCTGCCCATTCTCCGGTAAGACCCTTAGACGCCTTTAACGACACCCACGGGAAGTAAGGGGTGGTGCTACTCTTTAAGTCCGGCACCACACAGTCATGCTGTACTTATCACACTAATATTATGAAGGCGAAAGTTCGTAAGTGTGTGAGTGTGTGTGTGTTTATATGTTTGTTACTTCTTCACGCTCAAACGGCCGGAATTTTGATAAAATTTTGTGTGGAGGTAGCTGACACCCTGGATTAACATATAGGCTACTTTTTATATCGATATTCCCACGGGATCGAAACTTACGCGGGTGAAACCGCGGGGCGCTGCTGCTCCTAAAGTTAGAACGTGAGAACATTTATGATATTTAAATAAAGACATAAACAATATTTTTCTACACAAATTCATAGTTAAACCAAACCACACACCACGAATGATGTCACTGCATCATATCATTTACAAATACTAAGAAAATAAACAGCCACAACTCATCATAGTTTCTAAAAATGGGAGTATTGATATTCCGACGGAACTCAGAACAATAAACATGGCGGTAAAAACATAGTCATGACTAGTGAATCATCAAGGACATTGACACATACTATTTGAGAATTAAGTCATTTGTGTAGGCAGACCTGTATGAACTTTTAAAGAGCCGTATTCTACAAGCTAGATTTAAAACCAAAACGCGTCGCAAACGGAGTTTTCCGGTATTTTTTTTTTGTACCAAAGGATAATAATTTTCTGCGTTTATTTTGCGAGTAGTAGTAATGATGATGGCTAAGTTTGTTTGTGAATTAGGGGAGCTTACATAGACCATTAGCTCACACTAATATTAAAAAGACGAAAGTTTGTGTGTTTATATGTTTACTACTTCTTCACGCTGAAACGGCTGGACAAATTTTGGTAAAATTTTGTATGGAGGTAGCTGACACCCTGGATTAACATATAGGCTACTTCTTATCCCGATATTCCCACGGGATCGACATTTACGCGGGTGAAATCACGGGGCGCAGCTTGTAAGAAATAATTTCTATGGGCACTACACAATTTTATTCTTGCTCGGGTTGGCATGATTCGGCACGGTCAGGCGGAAAAATCGAATATATATTTTGCCGCCCGGCTGTACAGATCATGCCGATCTGCACCCTATTTTCGTAGTACACTATCAATCACTATCTGGATCATTTTGATGGATAGTGTGTCATAGGTTAGTGTGAACACAATTACCCCGCCGTACAAGTATGTAACATGCCTGTTATACAGGGTTATTGGTAAAACATTAACAACCTCTTAAGAGGTCATTGTACTCATCATTATGAACAACTTTTACTTTGGGACCAAACCCGAAATCGCGAAAAAAAAATTCGGTTGTTAACTTCTACATTTAAGTTCGTGTAACTCGTCAAAATGTAGGGAACAGCTGATTTTTTTTTCGCGATTTTTGTTTGGTCCCATAGTAAAAGTTGTTCATAATGATGAGTACAATGACCTCATAAGAGCTTGTTAATGTTTTACCAATAACCCTGTAGAAGTCCTCTTTGATACAGGTTCAACAGAATTTCTCTATTAGTTTCAATAACAGTACACTGCAAAGTGGGTGATATCCGGAATCTGAATGGATAACGTCATCTACAACAGATGTTCCAGATAAAGTCTGTTAGGTAGGCGTAGTAAATAATGGTTAAATATCAAATTAAGGATCATCGAGGTCCCAATATTATACATGTAACATATTTAGTCTATCATATCATTCGTTTACTTGGAAACACTCTAAAACAGGAACCATGAAATTGACCTAAATTCATGCTTGAAACGTGCCATTTGCCATGTAATTATATAAACAGCAATATGAATTAAAGTTCCTCAGTAGTCCTAAATTTTATCACAAATGTGCCGTACTGTATTAAATTTTATATGCAACCATTCTCAGAATACGTCGACGAACTTCTTAGCGGATGATCTCAACGTTTAATATTTGTAAATATATTTTTGGTAGCGTTTGGCGCGGGCGCACCGCGGTTTTGAATAGCTAGACTGTGTGGCACCGATCACCAAAGCGGGCTGCGGCTGCATTAACGGTGTCGTTCATTACTCATTCATTTTTATTCAGCTGCGATGTAAGGCTATAAAACTTTGCATTCGGGTTGTCGGGATTTGCCATGAATGATGCATGAAGATAATAAAATATGTATGTGTCATGTATCGTGTATTACAAGGTGACAGGTTAAAGTGGATTATCATTTATTATGCTTATATATTATACTATACTGTGTGTGCTTATATATTATGCTATACTGTGTTTGTTTCTTTTACGTTATTCATTTGGCACTTTTGAGTAAGTTGCGTGTGTTTTTTTTATAAATCAGATTTGGCTATTACTTTCTGAAATATAGATATGCATTTTTATAGCTGACCTCATTTTAAAAACGAACATGTAAAATATACTAAATACATAGAACAACACGACCAAGGCCGCTGCAAGTTGCATTGTATAAATCTTAGAGATTGCGAATAAGATTTTTGCAGCGTGATGACTACAGCTGTGTGCATTGAGATTTCAAAGGCGAATAAATAAACGGGCGCGGACGTAAAATCGTACCGTGTGTTTCTTTAGTAGTCTAATGGGCAAGAGGCGTTATTGCATAGAAACCTATACCTATAGCTAACGAGAGTCTAAATAAATATTGGTCAAGGTTCCTTTGTGTAGTAGGTATTAGCGTATTGTTCATGTCGAGGATATCGGATTTCTCCCACACAATTTAGGTGTTAATGAAAAGCAATCTAAGTAATACCTACGATTTTCTTAGATCTTTATCTTATGAATCGTGTAGATTGACAAAGGCAATGGGTTCTGTTAGATATTGCTGAACTAGATGGCATTGAAAATTTAAATACAGGTTGAAATTGAAAACATGCGACAAACCGAAATGAGAGATTGCACTCATCATTTTGAACAACTTTTACTAAGGGACCAAAGCTGCAATCGCGAAAAATAAATCAGCTGTTCACTACATTTTGACGAGTTATGCGAACATAAATGTAGGGAACAGCTGATTTTCTTTCCGCGATTTCAGGTCAGGTCCCATAGTAAAAGTTGTTCATAATGATGAGTACAATCTCCCATTTCGATTTGACGCATGTTTTCAATTTCACCCTGTATTTTAATCTCTGAGTAGTTTCTTGCTTCCCCACAGTCGTTGAAGTCGTAGTAAGCCAAATCAACGGGATAATGCGTAACCCACTAGTAGCAATGGGTTTATTTTGACAGTACTGTTGTACTGACAAAACAACACTCATTCCGTTATTTACTTTGTGGAGCAGACAAAATTTTCGAGCATATGAAGCAACAGATTAGGAATATCTTTCAAAATTATTCAGATTGTAATTGAAAATGTGTTACGCATTGGGTCTTAGCATTATGCTGAGCGATGGTCGTTATGCGTAGATGTGACGCATATTTTCTCCCAAATTTTTTTTGTTTGTTTATTTTATTTTTATGCGTCATGTTTGTCGCAAATAAACGTGTTTTCTTTCTTTCTTTACGCAATTAGGGTGCCGAATGATTATTATAAAGTACCTACCGTGTTCAGCAATAATGCCAGTGCTTACAATCCACTTTTTAAGCAATTCGTTCCAATTTTTAGTATATTCTGTAATAGATTTCACAATGCACTACTTTATGCACTATTTTAGCACGCATATGCTTTTCTTTTTCTTAATAATTCGTGAAGAAAAACACGCTAAGAAAGTACTTAGTTTTTTTTTATATAATTATATTGGTCAAGGCTATAATGATAATACATTATTAACTAACTTAACATAGAAGACATCAGTTGCGGGGGTGTGACGCGAAACCATTGTCCTTCTCACTGTTATGGTAATTTAGTAAGCCATTTGTTATCTGATCTCATGTGTGGTGACCGATTTATTTTATTTTTAATAGAAACCGATTAAATCTATGAGACAGAAACGGCCTACGCACTACAACAACCGTTGGATTCTTCGCAATTTCTTTTCGATAGTCTTTTGTTTTTTACTGCTAAAGCCGGATTCATATTACTGTATATGAATATATATATTATAGTCGCGAATCATATTCTGATCAAGATACAACCTGACCCTGACCTGCAAATTGCAAAAACTGTAAGGCCGCTTGTATACGTCCGTTTTTCGTCCGGTGTCCGTTGCGCCAAGGGGAGGCGGCGGTGCATCCGGCGTAATTTGTTCGCCGGACTTGAGTCCGAAGCATGTGCACACATTCGTTATAAACCATACACCACCGCAAATCCGGCGAAAAAAAACGGTCCGTTGTCCGGTAAAAAAAACGGACGTATACAAGCGGCCTAAGAAAATTTGAATTTCGCAGTCTACCACTGCGCATTCACCTTAAGTCCCAATGATATTATATCAACCCTTAGTATGGCCGGAACGTAGATCTACGCGAGACAATGGCTTTTTAATTGTGTCTGTAATTACGACATACAAGGGGTTAAAAAGGTAGATATGTCACTAGCGCGCGCAAATTGTTGCAGACAAATTCAGACAATTGTTGTAGTTTCATTTAGTCCGCTAATAGCAGCGAACAAAACACTACAGATAGCTATCTCTTTCTGTGTCATACGTTCCGTATTCCGTATTATCTATAACAGTAAGTACTTTGTAATAACAACGCAACAATACAGGACGTCGCTCAGTATGAACGTAGCGTATCTTTCCTTTATAATATCATTGTTAAGTCCCATGTGATAGAGGGCGAGCCTATTGTCATCAACTGGACACAAATTCAGACTACAACGGCTACTGAGAAATTCCTGAAATAATTCTGTTATTACATTTGACATGAGTGTATCGTGACCATCGCTAAACATAGACCAACCTATGACAACTCTATAATTATATTCATACCCTATTGTCATAATCACACACTTGGCAACACAGTATTGCCTAGTAATTGTTGCAAAGCTCTATTCGAATGATTTGTAGTCATTACCAATGCACTTAATATTATTATTTTATTCTAATGTCATAATAAATTATTTAGTAATCATTGTTGCACATTAATAAAAAAGCAATTTAAAGTTTTGAGTGGTCTTTCAGACATAGCTTCAATGATAGCAGGACCGTACTAGCATTAAATGTTCGCATAAATTTAAATAAATGGCTCAATAGAGATATGATACAGAAGGTCCATATAAGGAAAGTTGTTTGTTATGAACAAATTACTAGATAAGCGATTTTGTTACACAAAACGCCCACGCTAGCTTAAGTTTTGTGTGTCTGATATAATAACTACGTAAGTCCTCAAAATGTATGTTTAAGACTAGCTGTGTCCCGCTGTTTTAACCACCGTTTTATTTAAAAGAAATCGGATTATTTATTACTTCGTTTTTGCTTAGCGTTCTATCTCACTTTTTTTGTTTTGCCCGGCTCCCAAGGCTCGTAGCGTGATGTTGAAAAGCCTATTACCTTCCTTATGAATTAGACTATCAAACGAAAATTAAGTATATATGGTGAATGCATTGGAAAAACCTTGGGTGTTGCACTTGGATACTGGTTTTTGTAGGAAGATTGGAAGGTTTTTCTGTTTTCCAAACAATAACATTAAAACAATCGGCTCAGGACTGTATTTAATAAACTCATTAGTAACAAGTTTTTTGATACGCAAATACCTCTCTTAAGGACCTGTATGTCAATAGCTTGCTTACTTAAAAACTTCACGCAGTTAGCTTAACTTGATAACCAAGTGTCTTGCCGTAAAAGTGTTTTGACACTCAAAATCTACTACCTTGCTTCAAAATCGCTTTTTATATTTACTTTACCGTGATAATGGCTTCCTCCATGAAGTTCCTTTTAGCCTTTTTGGGCACAAAATGCTTAGGACACGCGTGGATGAGATTAGTGTAAGCAAAGTGGCTGCAAAGGTTAGCCTATATTTAGAATGTGTAGCTAAAACTTGCGATGTGAGTAGATCAAAGTAGTGAATGTATTGGATATCGTTTTTCCTAGTAATTGGGTTCTGGAGGTCAGATGTCAGCCGTTCCGTGTGAAATGATGACCGCTCCTGGTTAGGCTGGAATTAAAGACGAAAATAGTAAAGGAAAGTGTATTTTTCTTTCATATTTTGACACGGGTTCTGGTGTCATGACATTAAGGTATTTTTTGTGATATGGGTTTGTATAGAGACGTTAATCTGATAAGCGCTCCGATCGTAAAAATGGCAATACAAATAAGACGATAGTAATTGACTAACCGCCAACCTTTCTATTTAGTCGGGTTAATGACTGTCATAACACGTAGACGACACGATCTATCGAGTTTCGCCTGTGTAAGACTCCGTAAAACTCATGGTGCAAGAAGCATTATCGAAATCTATTCGATCCACGTTAATACGCAAGCGAGTTTAACGCTAGCGAGTAAGTTTCCGATAACAAGTCATGGTGGAATCGTTACCCAGCTAAATATTATGTTGTCAAAATGTCCCTGCCATCACAATATAAGTAAGTGCTACATAAGTACCTTCTTAGTTTTAAGAATTTATTCAAATCTAATGGTGGATATTAATTATGCTTGTCGCAAAAATTTAAACCAAAATACAATAGGATATTTTCGATTAAAAATGGTTCGAATTTACGTTACGTTTACGTCGCGCGTTCGTTCGCGGCTTTGATATATTATTATTACTTAATTATTTTCTTTTATATTATTACAATTAAATTATGAAATTACAGATATGTCAAAATTAAATGTCAATAATAATGAATTTAATACAATTATTCAGCAATACTAATGTCATCCTTTTCTGTAAGTATAAATTATAATTATGTATGAAGTTAAATAGGATAGACAGACCGGAATAAATCAATCTTATTGTATCGTATACTAATGTATGTTGGGGTAAGATCGTTGCTGGGACAAGACCGTATGAATAAAATTCGGTGCCATTTCATTACAAAAAAAAAAAAATGCTCTGATCGTCTTCGGGGCAGAATAAAATTGCGTAGAATACAATGTTATCCGCATCATAAAATATTGTGAAATAAGTCGGGAATTTGATTCATACGGTCTTATCCCAACAACGATCTTACCCCAACATACTATATTTTATAGCTCGTGTGACCTAAACCCGCACTTAAGTCACGGTTTTCTGTATAAAAACGAACTACTTAAGTCACAGAAAGGCGTGACTTAAGTGTGGTCATACAGTGCTATATACGATGATTATGATAGGTACAAGTGGGATTTCTGTACATTATTTAGCGTTGTCTTCATACTAAAGTTTCGCATAAAAGATAAATTAATGGGTTGTGTACGAATGAGTGGTTTGACGCTATCCCGTTAGTGAGTCAGTCACTCATTGCATATCGAATTAATTATTAATTGTACTCATAACGGTGGTGCATTATGTCATTGAGTGACTCATTTAGATTAAAGCTTAGACACAGTGAGAGCATTGGGTTATCTGTTTACTTATGATGCGCAGAAAAAACCATGTGGTTACTGTATATTTATGTACTGACTAATTGGGTACTGTAATTATGAAGACTTTTCTCACTGAACTATTTATATGTATGTAGTCAACCTTGAATGTTACAGAGCTTTTAAACAAGACTTATAAAATGATGACTAACAATATTATTTTTACCTCTTCTAGTTACTGACATTATCATAAACAGCCTATAATGTTCACACTGCTGGGACACTGCCTCACATGCTCAGCACGGGTTGCTAGATGACACTTGTCATCGAATTTCTGATTCTAGGACATGCTGGTTTCCTCATGATGTTTTCCTTCACCATTTTGAGAGCAGTGGTGATGAAATAATTTACACAAAGTAAATTGCCTGGCTGGGTTTGAACGGTTCCCTATCCATTTGCATAAAATTTGAAGACCTAATATAACTTGGCATAGGTACTTTTGTTTCTCCTAATTATATTTTCGCATAACATTATTTACGCATTAGCTTACGCATAATTTTTGTAAGCATAATTTCTCTAATCATAATAATGATTAAGATTAACTTGCATCCTACGTCGATTAGTCGCGGTCGTTGCCACTAGGCCACCAATGATGTCACTGACATTAGAATCTATTATTTTGAAAGAGCGTATTGAGAGATTTGCTCCAAAAAGCTAGTCTTGACCATGCCTTGATCATCATCATCATCATCTGTCTAACCTTTTCGCAACTATGTTGGGGTCGACTTCCAGTCTCACTGGATGAAGCTAAATACCAGCAGGTATTTTACATGGAGCGACTGCCTATAAGACAACATACTTAGATGCTGACGTATAAAACAAAACAACTTTGCCTTCGACACATCTACTAGAAAATACATTGCAGCTGAACATTTTAAAGCACCTTCAGTCTGCTCCCAACCTTACACTGTCGGTTTAACATTAATAGGTGATGCATAACAAATGCATCTACATTTTGGCACCGAACCCACTTTCTATGCAGCACACGGGTTTCAGCGTCATCAATCGAGCTAAATAAGCGAGCTACCTTTTGGTATGTTAATATTGTTCCAAAATCTACTCAAGGACAGGATGAGGAGGACTTTGTTTATATTATTTACTATCTAGCTTGTATAATGCTCAGCATGAATAATTTTTGTTAACGTCTCTCGTCTTCAAGATGTAATTTAAATAAATGAAAACCTGAAAAGTCATTGTAGTTAGGAACTGAGTGGGATACCTCCTTATCTTTTACAATGGGACCAAAACTGAAATGGCGAAAATAAAAACAGCTGCTCACGTTCTCTCTCTATATGCTCGGATAACTCGACGAAATGTACGAGTAGGTGACAGCAATTTTTTGTCCTTGTTTGGTCCCATACAGTGCGGGCGACTTTGAGAACGCGCTCATGACACCTGTCAGTTTCATACAAACGAATATTTACGTGTTTTTCGAATTTGATCTTTATTAGCTCCTAGAATTTTTGAACTAACAGGTGTTAGGAGAGCTTTCCCCCTTTTTAGGTTTGTTTTCAGTTATTTCATTTACACCTTGTTGCATAGTCATTTTCTCACGTATCACTAAGTTATAACAACGGAACCGCTCATGTTGTGTAGGAATGCCACTTAGAAAGGTGGTTGTGGGGCTGAATGCCCTGACCCAGGATGCGCTGGTTGTACTTACATTTGATAAGTATCACCACTTCTGGAGGCTTAACCATAATACAAATTATTATGTTTGATAAGCAGCCGATCTGGTCTGTAAAAAAATCATCGTCGAAACTTAGGTGAATGAGTTATCGTGTCAGTCCGTAGCATCAGGGCCTCAAGTCTGCTATTACAATAGTGTCAGAATGGCCTATCATTGATTTCATAATTGTTGATTTTGACAAGTTTGGTAATCTACTAATTTAATGGCGTCATTATTACTTTCCAATGGTCAACCACTGACACTCCATTGAAAGAAATGGCATAGAATGGTAATCTCGTACATAATGAAAAATAAACTACTGACTTAGGCGGTAATCTGCTAAAATTTTGACAGGTCCTTTGATCAGTGACCTATCATTAGAACGTCTTTGTGCAGCCATTGCTTTTAATTCGTTACGAGTATCGTATAATTTCTGTGCCATTAACCGACCACTGATCAACCATTATGAATTTAGCAGATTACGAACTTTTAGCAAAATGACAATGGGATGGTGGTGGGATCGTGTTGGAATGACGAATTTATAAAAATAGCAGACTTGGGCCCCAGGTTGAAAGACAGCTCACTTCAAGCTCACTTAGTTTTCACGGGGAGATTTTTACAGAATAGCACCGCTGATCTTATAAACACCACGTGTAGCTATTGAGGATAAGGAAAACAATGTTTACCCAATACAAAGCCAACACAATCACAATAATTAAAAAAATGTTCGGTAAATTACGTTGTTTTGCTGAAAGTAAAAATAAGTAATGATTTCTTAGAACGGCTATTATAAGATTACAGGAAAATATACATGAAAGCTGTAAAGAAATTTATGGTATCAGTTCAATGAACTACAAGTACGTAGCTTTTCTGCTAAAAATGGGATTACCTTATGCCCGTTCCCATGACGACGTGATCCAATTTACATGATTTTTGCTTTATTTTAGAGATAATGTTCTTTAGTTTAGTGTTGTCACAATTTTGAAACGTTACGTGACGTAAATAAGAAGCTGTAAAGTTAACAATAAATCACGTTCAGCTCAACGCAGCGCACTGATGATTAAAAAGCCATGAAATACACAACAAAAGGAAAAAGAAAATTGCCTGACTCTCAGGGCTTCAATCAGATTTAATAATATAACTTTTGATATTCTAATGTTGTTTCAAAGACCACTCAAGCACAGGATGAGAAGAACGTAAGATTAGATTAGCTTTGGTGCAGTAAAAGTGCTTTATGAGCATCCTGGTTATAAAAATCTGTGCTTCTTCAGAAGTACTTAAGTCTTTTATATAAAAATGGTGTAAGTGGTTTATGTACTCGTAGCTTTATTCGACTACTAGAGATTGAATGGAAGGTTCTTCAATTTTGTTTTCAAAGCTCTTTGAAATTATAGATTAATTTTGGTGAAAGATGAAACGACATCGACCTTGAAAAGGGTTTATGTTTAGGAGACTGATGAGAAACAATTCTTTGACCCAATAAATGTTACATCAATCAATTAGGACCCCGTATGGGGTGATAAAGTTGTTTTATCACAAGCTGTGCTGTTCACACCAGCAAATAAATAGGCAATTAGTTTACCCTTATCATTGATAATCGAAATTTGATAATCGTTTATCAATGATCACTAAAATAGTGTTAAAATGTAATAGAATGATTGATAAACCTTTAGGAACTGATGTTTAACCAGCCAAGCTTCTGTCATCTGAACTTAAACCTTAATTGGATGATCTACAGAGGGTCCTAGGTAGAGATTGAATGAGGCTCTGACAGATCAGGGAAACATGGCAAGAAAAAGGAGAGGCCAATGAACGGCTTAGGTAGTGATGACGACATCCTTCTAAAATATGCAGTTGAGATTATTGGAGCAAATTCCAAAAACATTACACATAACCCTTAGGTGTTCTACGAACAACATTAGTGAGGCGTTACATATTGAAGTAGGTTTAAATATACACCGTGTTCCGAACGATATACAGAAACTTCGACCAGATGTTCAGACCACGGAAATAAGCATATTTCATTATGGACACATTTATGAATTCTTGTTGTTTATTTTTTGTTAATTTTCATACAACCTTGACGTAAATCCGCCGATATGCATGCGGAATTGACAACGACGTATTTTCATAAGATTTGGCGGGCTGAAACTTGTCAAAACTAAGTTAAGGCCCTTTCTTACTGCATAGCTCAATTAAATTTCATTAAATGAAATTACAAATATCTTTGCAACGAAGCCTTTTTAAGTACTACTTCCTTTGTTAGATTTATTTGTAAAAGCTATAGAAGCGTTTGACAAAGTTAATGGATAATGTGAAGAGCACGGTGTATACACAAACCATCTAGTCACACATGTCCGTAAGGTTGGTTTACTTTAGTCCTATTTACATACTCGAGGTCAGAAGGGATAAACACTTATAAACAATAAATAATGTGTGAAACTGTGAGATATTTTAATCGTGTATTGGCAATTTTGTGCTATTATATCGAACTATTTTCATTTACGGAGTATGAGAGTTACGAGAAAAGTTTCGAGTATGAATATTGATGGCTATAGTGGAAGATCAAGACCAAGAGATAGATTGTCTTGTCTGTCTCTTGTTGCTTTAAAGTGATTGGGACTGGCGTACGACGGAGTACAGATAAGATGATGGCTGATATAAATAATTATGCAATGAAGACATGCTGCTCAACTCCAAAACCAATGATGATATGGGCCGTAGAATGAGAGTTTTATATCACAATTTCAATACATTTTTTTAAATTTAGTTAGATCATCATTATTCTCCTGCCATAATAAATTTGAGATTGGCGCAACATATCTTTTTGTTCGATACTTCTCACATCATCTTTAACAAAATCCATCCATCGTTTCTTTGCTCTTCCCCTACTCGTATTGCCATCCACATCTATACTCAAAACATACCTGACGATTTTGATACACGTTGCTTATTAAACTAAATAATATCTGCGTCTATCTCGTTGATTAAAATGTCCAGTTTCCCCGAATATAAATAATTGTCTGTATCATATTTTCTTTTATGTACTTCTGCATTCAGTTTTATTCTCACGGGACTCTTTACAAATCGATCAATATCTTCACGTTCTATTGTGACAGTTTCAATTTCTTGTGCTAAGAAAGTCCCAAGATAGATGCTTTTGTAAACATCAATATCGTGTCTTGGGATAGCTATTTCTTTCAAATTCATTGATGAGGTAGGTATATACCTCGAAATCTTTCCGCTCTAAAATTGTTTAAGGAATTTCACTTTGACTAGTCTCAAATATTCCTGTACATTTGTACCTACATGCATCAGTTCCCCTTTCCATCCCTCTTGGGGTGCGCAAAGTAAACAGCCAGAATACTATGGGTTACAAAACAATATTTTAAGTCAAGAGTTACAAATGTACTAATCCAGGTTAGTATTTATTAATATACCTAAACAACAACATCAATAGACATGCATTCCACAAAACACTGATGAATGCTGACATACAAATAAGCCTTAAGTACTGTTTGCGTCTGTTAATGATACGGTCATTAGCTTTACAAAGAGTTTGGAATTACCAAATACCATCGGTTCTTGGAGCTATTCGCATTTCAATATAGGAACCAGGGATAAGATAAAGAATAACGTAAAGAAGAAACGTTGGGATTTAAACGAGATGTTTTACTTTATTTCTGTTAACCCCTTCCAAATGGCAACTTGATTTGAAAGGTCCATCAAATCCGATTTCCTGTCGGACTCAATCAGTACATTGGTATGAGGTTCTAAACCAATTTTCTGTGGAAAATTGCAACTGCAATTGAATTTTTGATATGAGCCGGCTTCAGATTGATTGATAGTAACACTGAGGACACACAATTTTGATATATTGTAACATTTTCGGCACTCAATGTCATATCTCTCCGCAGTTGCTTCTCGGCACTCGATGAAATTATTATTTTATGTGAAGAGATTACTTTGAAAAGTTTGTAAGCATTATACGAAAAATCAAATTCTACAAATAAGTCACCTCTTTACCTACCACAGAGTTGAAGAGATCTCATGAATAATTTAATTTAACTCTCTATTATGTCTTCATCTCTATTCCCAACATCTGTCATCGCAAATTGAATCGTGTTATCATAATGATGATCTTATAACATCTAAGAATATCGTACATTTGTGCATAAATTGTATTTAAAATAGACTCACTGAAATAAAATTGTTTATTCTGTAAAATAGGGCTGATAAGTCGGAATCACATTTACACGTTAAAATAAAATAAAAATCCAGTGCAAGTAGTTGTCAGTAATCGTATAGATCAACTTACAACAGTACCTTAGAAAAGACATTTGGGTAGGCAGCATAAAGTACTCTGGCATTGTATCTAACTGAGAAAGAAAAAAATAAAATAAAAAATAATTCAGATAGTCTCCAAAATCACAAAAATTATAGTATCTAATACATATAATACTTTACAAAGTAAATATTCATGTAAGCCTTTGCCATGTAGAGGGAAAAAAGGCTTTATAAAAAAAACATCAATGTTAATGTGTAGATACATAAATGGTAAGCAACTATAAAAGCAGAATTTATCAAACTTGAAGTAGATTTGACAGCAACAACGTCACAATATGGCAACGGTCCTTCTTAAATTGAATGCAAAGTAAACGATGACGAAACATGTAAAGAGGTAAACCAAACAATCGTAGGCGCTTCTATGAAACGCAAGTGAATATGCGTGGAAATATTTATAATGACGTCACTGTTAACTAACAATAATAACTTGTGAGTGATCAAAAGCATGGTAGATTCCTTTTAAGTTATGGTGTCAAAAGCCGGAAGAGCAATAAAATAATACTTTCTTTACGATAGACGGATATGCTTGCAAGATCATAAAAGGGCTAATAAAAGGGATACTGATAGTACATAAAACAATGAAGTACTAAACTTGACATATCTATTTCTTGGCGTGTGGCATAAAGTCTCCGTTACAATGCCATGATAGAAAACTTGTTTCCCGTAGCAAAAGTTATAGTAGAGGTGAATAAAGGCCACTAATTTTACTACTCTGCCGACGCGACGTCTCCGTACCCCGCAGCGGAAGCCCTTAGCGTGTAGCCGCTTAGTTTTTAAGTTTTTTAAGCCCCGGCTGGAGGCCTTAATTTATTGAGGCACCCACAGGTAAGCCTAATATTATTATGGATCTTTGGTCTGAAATAAAGAATTTGATATTATTTGATTAAGCAGCCGACAACCGTCTAGGTTGACCTGCGAGATGCCAATCATCACACTAATATTATAAAAGCGAAAGTTTGTGTGTGTGTGTTTATATGTTTGTTACTTCTTCACGCTCAAACGGCTGGACCAATTTTGATAAAATTTTGTATGGAGGTAACTGACTTCCTGGTTTAACATATAGGCTACTTTTATCCCGATATTCCCTCGGGATCAAAACTTATGCCGGTATAACCGCGGGGCGCAGCTAAGTAAAAAATAAAGGCCAGTATCCTAGCGCGATGCTTCAGGAGTCTCATAAAAACACTGACAGATTGAAAATCAATACGGAAGAAAAGAAAGTGATAAAGTAAACAATATTGTAGGTATTTCCGAAAACTACTTTCACAATGAGGCATACCTACCTATAAGGTAACAAAGCAATAGAAAAAATCACATCCATTATTAGTAGGTATGTGTCTAAACGTTCGAAGGAATGGCTTATACCTATTCGAAAGTCGTGGCCATTGTCCAATTGTTAACCATTTTGGTCAAGTCCAATGTAGGGTAGTGATGTCATTGAGTGTCTGCGCATAGTAAAAAGCGGAAAAACTTCACCATCTTACAGTTATATGTCTTTCACAAAAAAATATTATAATCTTGTGCAGTGTGTAATATCTCGCACTAATAATTTCGAGGATTAAAATGATGGCCATCTCCTTTAGGACAGCCGTGAATCTTTATTACAGTATTCAACTTGTAGGGACTATACAAAATCAGCCCAAAAAACTGACTGATGGCCCCCCCTTAAACAAATGTGCGTCTGAGTACAGTCCCTCACAATATTTTGTTTTATTGTCGTCAACTAGTACTGGCTGCGCCAATTTCCTCTCATTTGTTTGGCCCTAATATTTTTCTTCTCAACATTCAGCTAGCATTTCTCCAAGCAACCGAAATGTTTGTCTGGCCGCAAAATAGCCTCTATTCTAGTTTATTTAGCCAGACATCCGGAAAGTTTGTCGACAGGGTAGCGATAAACGAGAAGTTTCCTTCGGGCGAAACAATCCAATACTACGGAATAACAAAGTGCGTAATAGCTACAGGGCACTTTTTTCATATTGACCTACAGGTGAAAAGTGTATTTGTTCAAACAAATAGGTAATTTAGGTACTAAGTTGCAAGCTGTGTTAAAATGTGTGCAGGAGTACTTAAAATATAAGACAATCAACTTCATTGAAAACTTTCAGCGGTCAATCTTCATTCAAAACCAGCACATTTCTCATCCCATATAATTGCTAGAACTATAAATACTATTTTACGGCGAGATACTATTTCAACGGTGTACTATTTTCTATTTAAGTGCTCGCTTCAGTAAACATAGATCAATCAACGAGAGCAATCACGTTCAGTTCAGACTAAGCTCTACGATGTACGGGGCAAGAATTTCAATATAATGCGACTTTAGCCGTCCTAGTTCAAGTTATGTAATGAAATTACAGTAGGTAACAAATAGTGGTATAGATACACCGTTTGATTTTCTGTTTTGTCAAAGTCTTCCTTTACAAGGGTAGGAATCGCAAAAGTCTAGTAAAAATTTTTTGTCAGCGTTGCTGCATAAATATCAGCGTAATAAGAACAATCGGAATAAAGATTCTGTGTTCACCAAACTGTCAGGTGCCAAATGTTTTGTCGCAGGCAATCCCGCATCGGGAGGAAACCGGCGTGTCCTATAACCAAAAATTTGAAGACATGTGACATCAATCCCCCGCGCTGGGCCCGCGCGGTGGATTATGGCCTACTCCCTCTCACAGAGTTCCCCGGCAGAAGGAACAGTTTAGGCTGATTATATGCAACTGGCATATTGAGTTTTTGAAAAAGTTCAGTGGTCTCTGTCCTGTGTGGCAGTTACTTTCAAAAGTTCGATGCACCATATTTAGTGTCGGCTGAAATTACAGGACAATTTCGAAACCCCCATTAGATTCACATTCTTTAGCAGTTTCGAGTTACAATGTAGGTACTGACGCAATTCAATGTGATTCCGAAACTTCTAATAAGAATATACCAGAGAAACCCAATTACATTAGGAACTCAAATTGGGAGCAGAACCCTAAGAAACGAAACGGGAAAATTGTTCAGATGCCGATTTTATGGAGGAAGTCGTAAGTGCCAAATAAAACGTACTTACTGCGTTATTTGTTAGCTATTAACTATGAGACGTTGACTGTCGAAGGTCAGTGTTGGCGATATTTCTGTTCGTACCTTCAGTACCTCTACCATGAGTTGTTATCGAAAACTTACTCGCTAGCGTCAAACTCGCTAGCGTATTAACGTGGATCGAATAGATTTCGATAATGCTTGCACCATGAGTTTTACGGAGTTTTACGCAGGCGCTAAGGTAAACTCGATAGATCGTGTCGTATGTAACGTCACTTCCTAAAGTTTTGTTTCTTTCTTTCTCAGTAATAAGGAGAGAGAACGGCATATATTATGCTCAAAATGTAGTGCTATCGCCTATGCTTAAAATGTTATGATAGGCAATAATCCGACTAAATAGAATGGTTGGCGGTTAGTGAACTTCTTAAGGTATTTAGTGGTTGTTGAATTTTTATTCCTTATATGTCACTGTTGTGTCATCGAGTGTCGTTTTCAATTTGTAATTTTGTATTTGTTGACATTGTGTTCACGGCGTTTTTTAATAAAATTCAGTTAAATAAGTTTACAAAATGACAATAATACAATGAGGACCAGTATGGCACAATTTTTAGAAACTGCCTGTCGCTTCTGCGCTAAGAATCGCCGGTTCATTTGTCGCATGGAGCAAAAAGTTGTGTGATCCAATCTTCCAAAGAAAGATACCTAATTGTTCCGGGTCTGGATGTTTGTGCATGTGATATTTGTGTTTGTAAATGCACCAACGACACAGGGGAAATCCTAGTGTCCAATGTTTAAAGAAAAAAATGTGTAGTTAGTAGGTAATAAGTATGTGTTTTTATGTCAATTTTTGTGTTCCTTAATTTGTTAAATATGCTGTATGTTTCCCATATAATAATAAAATAAATGAAAAGGTTGTTGTAAAATGTCTTTTATTTAAATTTAAGTTAATATTCATCACAGAAAGCCTCCTAGAAAGCTGCGAAATGTCCCTGGTAAGCTAGAATTTCATTTTCTTGTAATTTTGGCTTGAAATTCACGTTCTTTACGCTGTTGGTCTTCAAATTCAGCGGCCGCCAACATATTCCATGCTAAATAAGCTCTTCCAGACATTATTTTGACTCAAAAAACTCAAAAACGTGTATAATTTCAATGTAAACATATGTTTCACGCGTCAAAATGCTAGTGAGTGACGTAACTACTATCGTAAGCGTATTTTTCGATAGCGTCTGTCAAATTATTAACTCATGGTGCCGTTTTGTATGGCGACAGCTGAAAATCGTTAGTGACTATCGAATAGATTACGTTAGGTTTCTTACCTATCGAAATCTATAGTGCTCATGGTATGAATTTTAATTCTTTCGGTGACCGCTAGGGGCGCTGTACAATATTTCATACATATTATTTACGGAGACGCTAGCGAGTTTTGGCAGTGCAAACTCATGGTAGAGCTACAGGAATTACGTGAAGAAACTAATCTAAGAAAAAATTTCAACGTACGATTCCTGTTCATTGGAAATTTTAAGAAGACATGCTCAAAAAATATCCATTCAAATAGGGTGTCACAAATTATATGGGCATCTCTATGTCTACCACAGCAAGTGGCTTACAAAATATTGCACAGGTTACAAACACATTGGACATAGGTCACATAGGACACAGATCTCAGGACACAGGACATTAGGTCTTGTACAGGTGGAAGTATTGTATCATTCTTCATCAAGCTCTATAAATTCCTACTAATAAAAAGTTAGACAGTCTCTTTTTGTTTCTACAACTATTTCGCATTCGATTTGGCATAGTACACCCAAATAAACACTGTAACGGAATATTTGAAAAGCAACAACTGAATACAGAGAGATTAGCAGTGCCAAGTTGCTGCTGTTCACGACGCTTGGCAAAGTCAGTCAGATGCCGTCTCGTCGAAGGGACAGTACAGTGAAGAGTCTCCAGGATATCGTTACGCTGATGAAGGAGACCGACCCGGATGACGTGCCTGAATTCGTGGCGAAGTATCTGCACAAGCTGCCTCCCGTCACGTTTGACCACATAGACGTCACTGCTGAAAGATATTACATTCCTGAAGTAAAGCCTGGCCGAGATGCAGCATAAGCTGGAAGTGTCCAACAACACCATCAGTGATCTACGGGCAGAAGTAATGCTCTTGCGCAACACAATTTCTGCAAGTAGGTCACCTACCGACGCCGCAAATGTGAGCACGCGTTGCGGGGCACAAAACGCCTCCATCTGCAGTTTCGAGTCGCAAAGCGTTTGCAAAGCGTGCCGTGGCCGTCCCTGCCTCGAGACAGGTGGAGACAACGACGTATGTGGGTTCGTTGAACCCTAAACAAGCTTGCGCTGCAATAGTAGCCGCTAACAAGCCTGCTGAATCGCAAAAATCGCAGGTAAAACTAGCGGAAAAACTAAAAGGGGGTAAACGGAGCCGGTCGAAACCCAACAAGGTTTTAAAAAGACAGGATCCAGAGAAAGACACGTGCGACAAGGATAGTTTCATCAAGGTGGAGAAGAAGAAGAAGAAGAAGCCTCCTTGTCGGAACCAGTGAGGCACCGCGCTGGCAGGACCCAACATGCTCCTGCGTCCAGCAATCCCGACGACGCAGCAGTACGTGTCCTTACTGCACCACTCCACGAAGGTTGAGGAGATCGTGGAGTACCTACATGCGTGTGAAGACCAACTGGACTTTGAGGGTCGAGAAGTTGGAGTCGCGTCACAAGTTCACAACACGAACTTCAAGTCGTTCATGGTGCGTGTTCCGACACATCATCTCGAGAAGTTGCTCAAGGAAGAGTTCTGGTCGAAGGGTATTGTGTACCGCCGGTTTCGTGGCCGGATACATGACACCAGTCAGCGAAACACGACGCAGACACTTCGTGTTCGTTAGTTTTTTAGTGTACTTAATTATAATGTTGTAGGTATGTATTTACAGTATTTTTAAGTTATTAACCGCTTGCGTGCTGTAATTACAGACACAATTAAAAAGCCATTGTGTCTCGGGTACATCTACGTTCCGGCAGACTAAGGGTTAATATTGTATTGTATGTGTTTTATATAGGCCTTGATGAAATGGATAAATAAAAATAAAAAAATAAAAATACTGGCTTGTTCTCAATAGGTGTAAAATTCAGAAGCAGCCGTACCAATAAAACATAGTTTATGACACACTATTCGAATTTCGAATGATCTCATGCTCACGACAGATTTAGATATCAACTGTTCTCTTAATGAATCCATTGACTTTACGGGCCCGACCACAATTGATAAACAAACTGACCGTTTGAAAGTGTTCGTGAGAATATAGTAGATGTGTGATTAATAGTCTAAAAATAGGGAGAAAAGAGTGAATTAAGGTGACTAAGAAAAGCGGGAAATAATTTATTAGATACTATCATTCGGTCGAGTACCTACTCTTATTGCTTTGGGATTCGTCTATCTATATATAAAAAAAAAACAATTGCCGCATGTATGATAGATCATAACTTAAAAACGGCTCGACCGATTTGGCAATTTTTTTCATTGTGGTCGTAATAGTCAGGATAAGGTTTGTATGAAAGAAAATCAGCCTAAGCCACGAAATTCACCAAGGCGACGCCGCGCACGAACTGCTAGTAAGAATAAAAAAAAAAAACTTGCAATCGTAAAATCAATGCTGTATTTTTCTGTCGCTTTTATGTCCCATGAAAATACTTTCTTGGCATCCTACATCTATAACTCTATTAGAAATGACATCGTCCATCAAGATACATTGGCTACTAAGTGTTAATTAATTTATTTATTTCAGAGGCCCATAGATAAATACCTTAACCTAAACAAACATATTTTTATTATAATAAAATAGAACTTCACTTCACTAGCTTGTTCTTGTGCTGTTCTGTGGTACTAGTCCGCGGAAGCGACGGAACACCACGGCAAGCGCAACACGAACGTACGACTCCAGTAACCGCACCCTCGGCGTGTACCTCGTCTTCTGGCGCACCTACTCCACGATGTCCTCCACCTTAGTGGTGTAGTATAGTCGGGAGATGTACACCCGGCGTGTTCGGCTTTGCGGCACGCAAGCTGACTTCGGGGTCCGTAGGAGCTTTGCCGCAGCGGTTCTTGTTCGGTCGCGATCGGCGCTTCCTCCTTTGCACCGTCACGAAACCTTCATCAACAGCCCTATTCGGTGCCATTTCTGGCATAGGCTTCATACAACCTGGGGCACTCGCAGTAAGGCTAGCGGATTCCTTTTGTAAGGGCTTCGCCAGGGCTGCAGAAACTGGCAGCAGGACGGGGCGAGGGGCTCGGGCGGCGCTGCGTAGAGGAGCCGCGATGACGGGCGTGGGACTGCGGGGCACACGAGCGGGGCGCCTCGCAAGCTCAGCAAACGACGGGTGCGCTGGCGACGAAACTGCTGACGCGGAATTAGACGACGATATATCGAGGCCGGGTCCGCGACACACGTTTTCGTTAGACCATACCGTACCTCCTTAGCAACATTACTGCTTATTAGTCATCTTTTTGAATGTCCAAACATCTTATGGCAGTGAAGCAGTTGCAGCTCAGTGGTAACAACTGCGACTTATCACACGCCCTACAACTGTAGGGAGTATGTTCGAAGCTGCAAGCACTATATAAGAAGGCTAAAATTCACCCAAAGGGCAATGGAGAGGGCTATGCTTGGAGTTTCCCTGCGTGATCGAATCAGGAATGAGGAGATCCGCAGGAGAACCAAGGTAACCGACATAGCCCGAAGAATTGCCAAACTTAAGTGGCAGTGGGCAGGGCATATTGCTCGCAGAACAGATGGCCGATGGGGCCGAAAGGTTCTGCAGTGGCGACCGCGTACCGGAAGACGTAGCGTTGGAAGGCCTCCCACAAGGTGGACCGACGACCTTGTGGAGGCCGCAGGAACCCGTTGGATGCGAGAAGCACAGAACCGGTCGTCGTGGAGGTGCTTGGGGAAGGCCTGTGTTCAGCAGTGGACGTCTTTCGGCTGAAATGATGATGATGATGATGGTTCTCACAACGCTGAAGGAAAACATCGTGAAGAAACCGGCATATCCTAGAACCAAAATTTCGAAGACATTGTGACATCCATCAACCGCACTGGGCCCGCGGGTTGGTTTGGCCCGCTCTCTCTCATAGAAAGAGGAGGCCTATGTCCCAGCAGTGGGCTGATTATGCAAACATCTTATAGTGAACCATGGTCGTCAGTCTAGCTGCTAAACTTAAAAAACTAATCACAATGCAGCCATTACGCTAACAAAATTATTCTAAGCCATGCTTAGCCCAGGAAATATGACAAAAAAAAATCATAAATAAGCAATGTACCTAAGTACACCAAAATGACTCAATGATCGAATGCATCAGAATATGATGTCATGGTTCTCAAAATAAGAAGCAGTTCGGATTCGTTCGTGAGCTACTGCCCCATATTGTCACGAACACGACATTATTCCGATGGTTTATGACACAGCACAACATACGCCACGCAGCACTGGCAGAATAAATATCACTTACTTGCAGATTTTTTTTCTGTCACAGGCTGTATTTTTAGTCTGTGACACCTTAAGTTTACGGAGGGTGTGATTTATTTTAAATGTGTCGGTTTTTCTATTTCCTTGTTGTTATAAATGTCGTGTGTCGTGTGTATTGGATGGGAAATGAAAAAACATTTTAGCTCCCTCGATTTTCTGACCAATATAAATTATTGGCAAATTTCTCTATTATCCATCTTTAACTAGAATATTTAATTTGGCAAAGGTTTCAGTATTGGCAAATTAGTAACAGATGTTGCTTTGACACTCATCGGTAATAATAGTTTCATAAACGTACTAGTACCTATATAATTATCTATTTTTAGAATGGGTCATTTTGTACCAGGAGTGAGGCATGCTCTTCACACTATCTATCTATAGGTATAGGTACTAATAATAAAGCTGAAGTGTTTGTTAATTTTTTGTTTGAATGCGGTAACCTCTGGAACTACTTACTGGTCGGATTTGAACAGTTCTTTTTGCATTTGAAAGTTCGATTCTTGCGGAAGGCTTATAGGCTATTTAAAATTCTCTAGGACCCTTGTGCCTTAGGAGCCAAGCCGAAGAAAAAAAATCTGAAAAAACGCTAAGTGAAAATCAAGTAATTTACGTGGGCAGCCGATGCAATGCGACGGGGTGGGTCGGGGGAGCATGAAATTTCACGCGGACGAAGTCGAGGGCAAAAGTTAGTAATATTATACAGAAATATTTTTTTATCACCATACAAATTTTTTACAGGGTGTTCTACCCATGAATATGAACAACTTTCACTATGGGACTAACTCTAAAATTACGAAAAAAAAATCAGCTGTTCCATACAAAACTTCAATACCTACTTCACCAAAATGTATGAAACAGCTGATTTTTTTTTCGTGATTTCAGAGTTGGTCTCATAGTGAAAGTTGTTCATATTCATGGGTAGATCAACCTGTAAAAATTTGGATGGTGATAAAAAACCTCCCTGTATAATTTAAAGCACTTCTTCACAACTTACTTAGAAACGAATTCCTACCTATATACTCCAGAATTCAATTTGTTAGTGCACTTTCATAATTTACAAAGCGGATGTACAGCATAATCTAGCTTAAGTTTTTATCTTATTAAACTTGTTTTACTCGATGTATTTTTAGCATCTAGTAGTGGAGCTTTTTGTGAGCGAAGTAGCTCGTCCAGGGAAATACCCTTTGTATTTCTGCCGCTAAGTAACGAAGGATAATTCAAGGCACATGAGATATTTCAGTCTTGTAGCTGGGACGGTGACGCATCTGCGAGAGGGGCAATTCTCGTAATTTTAAGTACGTTCACAGTCTGACCTCAGCCTCAATCTGTCAAAAAATACTTCTAATTTCCCTACATTTTGACAAGTTTTTGACATTTGTTTGTCGCCGAGGTGAGACAGCGACTAGATTTTGAACGTTTTACATTACGAGAATCGACCTTCTGGTCTTGCAGCCTGTCTATTCTGTGAAATCTCAAGGCGTTTTCCAAACTTAGGACACTGTAAGTGTAAAACGCTCAGTTTTTTATCACACAGTTAGTCGTATTGGAACATTTTAGAAGCACAAAAAAACTGAGTGAATTGTCAAATGTTCAAAAAAAAAAGACTTATTCAAAAAAAATTACACTATTATTATAAATGCGAAAGTTTGTGAATGTGTGTGTGTATATTTTATATGTATACAAATTTTGATACATTTTGGTATGGAGGTAGCTGACACCCTGGATTAACATATAGGCTACTTTTTATCCCGATATTCCCACGAGATCGAAACTTATGCGGGTAAAACCGCGGGGCGCATCTAGTATTTCATAAAAATAAAATGGTATCATGATAGAACAATCGTAAAACAGACCTCAAATAAAATATTATTCGTCGCATGATTCTAAAAATGTTGAGCTAAAACTATCATATATTTTATGTAATGATAATAAAGGGAATTCATTAAAAAAAAGTAATGCAATTAAAACTGCATAATTATTTGATCAATCAATCGATTCAACTAACATCAAACTCATCGGTGTTTTGGATTTTTTATTTGTTTTCATTCGATTTTATTGTTTCTTACCACGCCCTAAAACTTCAAGCTTACTTCACCCTAGTTTTCACGGTGAAATTTTTACAAAATAGACTAGCTAGTATCCATAGGCGGCTGTGACCATTGTGACAACTTGTCGCCGCCTGCGCATGCTTAAAATTTAAACCCAATCCATACTAATATTATAAATTCGAAAGAAACTCTGTCTGTCTGTCTGTATGTTACCTTTTCACGTCTAGACCACTGAATGGATTTCGATAAAATTTGGCAGAGAGATAGATTGTATCCCAGGAAAGGTCATAAGATAGTTTTTATAGACATAAGTTGCGGGCGAAGCTGCGGACGGAAGCTAGTAACGTATAAACCCAACCCAATAACATTAAAAAATGTTTGACTGCTTTAAATAAAAACAGTCAAGTATCTAGTAGCTTTTCTATAATTATAATAGACCAAAGATCCCTTTCACATTCCTCTTTCTGTAATTTTTAGGGTTCCGTACCCAAAGGGTAAAAATTGGACCCTAATACTAAGACTCCACTGTCCGTCTGTCTGTCTGTCACCAGGCTGTATCTCATAAACCGTAATAGCTAGACAGTTGAAAGAAATTTTCACAGATGATGTATTTCTGTTGACGCCATAACGACAAATAATAAAAATAAAATAAAGTTAAAATTTAATGGGGTATAAAAGAAACGTTTTTTCGGCGTTTTATGCCTTGTGGTACGGAACCCTTCGTGTGCGAGTCCGACTCGCACTTGGTCGATTTTTATTCCCTTCTGGTTTAATCTAAAAATATAAGCAGTCCGATACCAGTTCCCATAACGGTTTTAGAGATAAACAGGGAGTTGAATGTTTCTATTGACTATTATACCTATTATTATCTCTATATGGGTCAACGGTCTCATAATAAGCTACTATTATTATGATAAGGTGGTTCTTAAAACTCATAAACGCTTTATTGTGCGGTTATCTTGGTAGTTAATATAATAATTGTAATATTTATAATGAAACAGTTAGTTTAGAGAAATAATTAATTACTTTATGATGAGCTTTTTATCAATACTTAAGTGGTAGGTACCTTTATTTTCTGTTTGTAAAACTATTGACTTACCCACGGGTTATTCCACACTTGAAGCAAACGAATGCCATCCATCAATTTTCGGGAATCTGTAAAGGAATACTAAGGATGCAAAAAAAAAATGTTTAACTCCAGTCGTTTAATTAATTGCTTTTAAATTCCAAAAATAGAATATTTGGAATTTTAAAATCAATTAATAAAACGATTGGAGTTAAACATATATTTTTTCAAATGAAACTAGTGCTGAAAGAATTTTTTACTCAGAATTTTGAAAGAATACACGTTTTCACATGTAGAACACGTTGAAAGTTTGTACATACAACACTTAGTTACGTGCACGGCACAAGAGCTTCAACAATTTTGCTAAAAGCTCCAACAAATGAAACTACGTTTGGAGGGCGCAAACCTCAACATTTTCGCCTCATTTCGCGAAACATCATGCATTCTTAATTAATACTCGTATCCACTAATGGGGTTAACAGGTTAGAGTCTAGATGTAGCCGCGTTTATCGCACTAATATTATAAAGGCGAAATTTTAGTCTGTTTAGTGTTTGTGTGTGTGTATTTTAGTGTTTTAGTCTGTGTGTGTGTTACTTCTTCACGCTCAAACGGCTAGACCATTTTTAATAAAATTAGCTGAATTTTAATAAAATTAAGATAGCTGATACCCTGGATTAACATATAGGCTACTTTTTATCCCCGATATTCCCACGGGATCGTCATTTACGCGGGTGAAACCGCGGGGCGTAGATAGTTTTAAATTACCTTTGTTGTTAACACCGAAGGCCTTGTGGCTAAGTACCTAATAACAACCGCGCGGGTCGATCGATCAGGTTAAGCTACGCTTGCCGCGGTTGGCCCGTGGATGGGGTTCCTACATATCAAGACCCGTCCGTGCCTCGGAAAGCACTATAAAAAGGGTTGGCAACACTTCTGCACTACCTCTGGTATTGCCATATACATAGGTGGCGCTGACTACAGTCCATTCACAGTTATTTTACCTCTGACAGCAACAACCCAATAGCAACCTTATAGTAATGAAATAAAGATCACTGTGATTTTGGCAGACTTTTCAGTAGCAGCAACCTAACAACAACCTTATTATAACAACTATAAGGATCACTGTCATTTTGACAGTGGTGCAATATCAGAGGTAAAATAATAACTGTGAATGGACTGTATTTACCCTTAGGAGAACTACCTGCTTTATTTGCATATCAGTTTTATCAGTGGCATAAAGAAAGTATTGCGTGTCTTTTGTTTTATTTCGAATCGATGAAGGTTTTATTTGTGGTGTTGTTTCTATTCCAAAAAACATTCCATGATTTCCCAAGGGTGTCTTTTACTTTACTATAAGGCTTTCTTGAAAGTAGGTATGTAACGGTACAATATAGCCAATAAACGCAATACTGTGCAACGCACACCGGTGCAATATACGCTCTTAACCAAAGCACCTGCCATCCAATCTCCTCACCACCCTTGGTTGACTGGTAGAGAATGCCTAAGGCATTCAAGTCAGCCTTTGTACCTTTTTGTGCGAAACGTTTAAATAAATAAATATAGGTTTTATTTACTAAACTGACTTGGGAGATGAATAATGATAGTAACCACGGACCATAGGAGAAGATAAAATATTAGTACCTAACGTCTGTTGAAAATTCCCTTTAATAAGTGTCATCTAGACGAAACTTAATTACAAATATACTATAATCCTCCAGATCGTATTTCAGCCATGGCGGCCAATCTCAACAGAGACTAGGATTCGGCGCGGAAGATATTATAGTGCCCAAGTTTGTGCGCACTCTCTCTTCCCTCACCCTCATAGTCCGATGGGAATGGGACGGCAATCCGATACGACCGGAGAAAGATCAGGCGCAGGAGCAACGGCTAAATACATGCGCACAAATTACAAATAGGTAGGAATTAATATCACGTAGGAAACACATAACAATTATGATATGAAAAAAAAAATATTGCGTGTCACGAAATACACACATCAAAAGTGTCTAGGGATCAACATATATTTTTGCAATAACTTTTCTCCTGATTGATATTAATTAAAATTTTCTTTAAGGATTCATCAAATAAAGTGTTTTCGTTTGTCACAGTAACGATAAACCAAGTCACCTTTGCATTAATAAAGAAATTTGCCATTTTCCTAATAAAGGGATTTTTGACATTTGAACCACTAACACAAAAGTTCGAAAAAAAGACTGAAATAACAGTTTTCTTTAAAATTTTATTGGGTAACTTAAACAATTAATAATCCGTGTTTCTACCGCGAACACTAGCAACACAAGAACATCGGTTTGGCATACTCAAAATGAGTTCATCCAAATCACGCTGTGGAATGGCCGCCCATGTTCGTTGCAACAACAAAAAAAGGTCTTCTTGCGACTGGATACCCTCCATATTCGGCAGAGCTCTTCTCTGTAGCATATCCCATGCATGCTCAATCGGGTTCAAGTCTGGCGACTGAGCAGGCCAGGGCAGGACATTGATGTTAGCTGCGGCGAGAGTCTGTCTTACAACTCTGCGGTGTGCGGTCGTGCATTATCATGCATTAACTGAAATAAGGGACCGATTTGCACTTGTAGAGGAACGATGACGTCTGATACAATCGTCTCAGCATAAATTTGAGCGTTGAGGTTGCCTCTGATCCAAATCAACTCAGTTCTTCCGCCGATCCAAATACCCGCCCATACCATGATGGTTCCACCACTATAAGGATGGACTTCCTGGCAGGATTTTAATCGCTGTTGGCGTCCAGGGGTTCTCCAGTGTCGTATACGTCTTGTATCCGGTCTCATACCAAAACGAGACTCATCAGAAAAGCACACGAAACGCCATTGTTCTTCTGCCCAATTTCTGTGTTCAAGAGCCCATTGATATCGAATCCTACGATTGTGCATTGCTATAGGTGGTACCCGTAGCGGTCTTCGGGAATGAAGGTTCACTTCATGCAAGCGGTTTCTGACTGTTTGGTCGCTAATTAAGTTCCCTGAAGAGTGATGAAGCCTCACGGCTAACATCATGGCGGTTATTGTTGGAGCTCTTCGAGTTAAGATTTGAATGTATCGGTCTTGTCTCCGTGTGGTGCAGCGATACCGTCCTCCATGGCGCTCAGCCACGGTACCAGTGCTTCGGTAACGTGTCCAAAGTCGACTGATAACACTCTGACTTGTATTCAGAGCTAAAGCCACAGTACGTTGCCGGGAACCAGCTTCTATCATTCCCACGGCTCTGAGCATTTCTTCCCTGCTTAAATGACGTCGCCGCTCCATAATAACGTTGGTTTTAATCAGTAGTAGGGAAACAGTAGCACTAATAATGTCTTCAATGCGTTGTATGTTTTTATAGGGAAAATATTGACAGCTGATTTTCATCTTTTACTCGAATTTGATTCACAGTTCCTGATTCAAATTATGAAATGCACCAAAAAGGATCCATATAAATTTATAAAATCATAAATTTATTACAAAGCCACATCTCAATCTCAAGAAATCCGCATAAAAATGCTTGATCCCTAGACACTTTTGATGTGTGTATATACTTTCTAAATTCGGATCATAAGTTTCCATTTCTTAATCCTCTAGGTAGGATGAATAACATTACTAACGTCTATTAAATGTGTCGTATGTTTTCGATTTAATTATATCACACGTTTTATTATTATTCAAACTTGATAAATAATATTTATTTAGAATAATACTGCTAGCTCGAGATATTTAAACAGAAATTCGAATGACACTGTGTTTATAAACATATTCAGTCGAAATTCTGTTATTCGTGAATTATGAAGAACTGACAAAATTAAAGCTATTGTTAATGTTGTGTATTACGCAAATACCCGCAGTACCTATCATGAAAAAAACTTCTACGAAAGTTTCTTAACAAAAACCTCAGAGGCTACCCACTTTTTACCCAAATACCTACATAGATAGATTTCTCCCGGGATATTCACGGAAATATTATTTTACTTTGTTCCTCATTTCAGGTCTCGGGGGCTCAATAATTTTGCTTAAAGTTGAAATCTGGTACATTAGTAAGTTTTCTGTGGTTGGAATAAAATTCATCATCATTATCATTTCAGCTGAAAGACGTCCACTGCTGGACATAGGCTTTAAATATGGAAAATATAAATAATGATTATTATCCACGAGGATATCCTTCTATTTTGTGCTCTGTCTCGCTCTCTTGACTTTGATCGTTTTGTTTTTAGATGGACCTAGTCGGATCTATTATTTTGGCACATCCAGAATATTTATAGCCCATCTAGAAGTACGTAAATCTTTATTGACATATAAATTCCCGTCGGTGGTTGGTGAAAACCTAAAATATTGGTTTCGTGCAGTTCTGGATATTACAGTCGTTTCATGTAAAATATTGTTTTGGCCGCAGACTGGAAACCGACCGCAACATGTCGGGAAAAGGCTAGGAAATTGATTACCTGTTGAGTTACTGTTAGTGGTGTGCCTATAAAATTGAATATTGGTAGGCAAAACTAATATTTTATTGGAGCCAACATTGGCTCCACCTTTGGAAGTGGAGGGCAAATGTTATTCGGCATTTACAAAAAAGACTGTATGTACAGGTAAACCAGAAAAGTTATGCGTTTCGTTTTTCTTCGCTTTTCCATATCGAAGATCAGTGGATGCACCTGTTTGGAACACACGTAGCTCGCACCTTTGTCTATGCGTTTCAAGGCGGCGCGGCGCCACATTTCTATGAGAAGCTGTCAGATTTTTTTTTACGTCAAAGCTCCTAAGTTTAAGGCCGCTTTCACATATAGGCGACTTTAGCAGCGCGACAGTCGCGCGACCGTCACCCATTCAGAATTTCATAATAAAAACAGAAGCGCACCAGCCGCGCGTCCGCTGCGCTTCTGTTTTTATTATGAAATTCTGAATGGGTGACGGTCGCGCGACTGTCGCGCTGCTAAAGTCGCCTATATGTGAAAGCGGTCTAAGCTGCCGCGCTTTGACGTGGAGCACCTGTCATTTGTATGAAGCTTTTTCTTTGTTAGGTGACTCAGGTGACCACTCTGGCCACACTTTTTAAAAGTAGTTTTGGAATTGCATAGAGTTTTACTTTTTACTAGTTTTAATTTGAGATAATCAAATTTTGTAACCATGGTAACAGTACAGTTATCACTTCCAAGGTTGTAACAGCTCCAAAGAAAGAAAGCGCGTTTCCAAAGAAAGGCTATATCATCGCGTTTCCGAAGAAAAACGATGATTGCCGAAACGCATACTTTAGCTGGGAGATCTGTATATGAGCTCGTCGAAGAGTTCATTTAGCAAATTCTTTTCTGGTAGCCATCCTCCTCTTTTTTCTAATATCAGTGCTCATTATATCAAAACTTTTGCCTTCCAAATACTAATAATGAGATGCCTGGTTAATTTTTGTAGCTACTTAAAACTTTTACACGTTAATTTTGGGCACGCAATTGGGAATTGAAAATCCTGCATTCTTTATAACATTATTTTATATTCAGCGGTGCTATTCTGTAAAAATCTCACCGTGAAAACTTAGGTGAAGTGAGCGTGGAGTGAGCTGTGGAATAGTGTCAATTCCTAGCAAAATCAAACTCACTTCACCTAAGTTTTCACGGTGACATTTTTACAGAATCGACCGTCTGTAGAGAATTCACGTAACAAAAGAAGATCATAAATCGTCTCTTTACTTAGATAACCGGCCCAGACGTGTGCCAAATCATGATAGAGTGTAACTAATGAAAATTGGCACATGCCGTTTTTGGCATAATAGCTGCTAAAGATTTTCAATTCGCAGCTGTTTACAGTATTTCCTTTCTACACCTACATAACATAACATCACGCCCGTGAGGGGCCCGTGGCTAAATAATAACAGCCGCACAGGTCGAGGTTAAACTACGCTTGCCGCGGTTGGACTTTGGATGGGTGACCATCTTTACATACCGTGACCCCTCCGTGCCTCGGAAAGCACGTTAAGCCGTTGGTCCCGACTGTCATTCGTGAATCTTTGACAGTCGTTACGGGTAGTCAGAAGCCCGAAAGTCTGACAACCAGTCTTATCAAGGGGTATCGTATTATCCAGTGGGTTGTGGAGGTCAGATAGGCAGTCGCTCCATGTAAAACACTGGTATTCAGCTGCATCCAGTTAGACTGGAAGCCGACCCCAATATAGTTGGGAAAAGGCTAGGCAGATGATGACATAACATAACATCACGCCTGTTTTCTCGTGAGGTCAGGCAGAGGTATACCTCAGTACACTCACATGTTGCCAGTTATATCTAAGACCCATGTAAGAGGCGAGCCTATTATCATCAACCGGGCACAAATCCAAACTCCGGCCTGCTACTGAGAAATTCCTGACGGGTAAACCCAAGAACACTCTGCCGGACCTGGCAATCGAATCCAGGACCTCCAGCAGCGCTTACGGTTGCAAGACTAGACCAACAAGGCAGTCTTAGGAATAGAATAATTCTTGTCTAATTGCTGAATAATCTGGATCCACTGCTTAGAGGACTGATTTTCACGACTATTTGTCTCGCATAGGGTCGTAGCATTATGCTAAGCGAAGGCTGTTTTGCGTGGATGTGATTGATGCATTTTTTTTTCCCAACTTGTTATTTTTTTTGTGTCTTTGTTCATTTTCTGCGTCATGTTTGCATCAAATAAACACATTTTCTTTCTTTCTTTTCTTTGTATACTGCAGATTATCTCTAATTCTTAAACGTTTATTAATAGTTTTTCTGGTGACCGGTGAACAAGGCTACTTTTACTAGATCTATTCACAGTTTACGCAACACCAGACCTGGAATATGTAATCTAGTTTTCAACACAGTCTCGGTCGAAATGTTTAGTCTTGGTAACAGTCGGAGTGCCGAGATAAATCATAATCCTCCAGAGGTTCTGCACATTGGAAACAGATGTTTTCCGTTATTTCTGCTTTATTGTTCGTTGTTCAAATACTTTTGGCTATAGAAATATGTTTATTTGGATGCTTCTTTGAGGTAAACGATTAGAAATAGAATCGATTACATGGTGTTGTGCTATTCTGCGGATATTAGCAAACAATAGTTGAACAGTATTTTTGATTTTTTTATTTTATTTGATTGGTTCTTTGGTCTAGTTGTCGCAAGAGCTAGGTACTTGTTGAGTCCTGGGTTTAGTTCCCGAGTCGGGCTTAGTGTTATAGGGTTTTCCCATTTCCATCACATTCTAGAATGAATCCGGCTTGAATATACAGGACCCAGAATCAAACCAGACTGAAAATTAATTTAAAACTTAAGGGAAACTTTTCTTGCGTCGTTAGCGTGAATGTAATAAAACAGACCTTCAGTTCATCTGGTGTGAACCCAAATCCGTACTATACGGAGCTGTTACTCAAGATCAACTAACTGCCTACGATGACAGGAACGTTTATTATTTGATCCAAATTGTTGAAACTACAACCGATCATTTTAGATGCATCCGGTCATAACGATTTGGCGCAGTTCCGTTTCAGTTCAGATTAATAATAATAAATAGTATTCATCGTTTTATCTACGACAACGGTAATACCCAAGCAGCTTCATCAGTACCTTTATTCCCTCAACCTACCACCTGCTGCAGAAGGCAGTGCAGGCTATAAAGAAAAATTCAGCCGAAAAACGTCCACTGCTGGACATAGGCCCTCCCAAGCACCGCCACTTCGACCAATTTTGTGCTTCTCACATCCATCGGTTCACCTTGGAGGCTTTCCAATGCTACGTTTTCCGGTACGCGGTCGCCACTCCAGAACCTTTCTGCCCCATCGGCCATATTATGTTCTGCGAGCAATGTGTCTGTGCTTAATGACATTTAAGTGTTGTAATTCTTCGGGCTATGTCAGTTACCATGGTTCGTCTACGGATCTCTTTTCGATCTGATTCGATCGCGTAGGGTAACTCCAAGCATAGCCTCCTTTTGGGCGACTTTCAGCCTTCTAATGAGGTCCATTATGAGCGACCACCTTTCAGTTGATCATCACTGGCGCCAAGCACTCCCTCTCAATTATAAGTAGTTTAGTTTACCATAGAGTCTATTGCGGAAAACGAAGCAGCATCTAATAGACCCGTTCTGTCAGTTCTACTCGGCTTTGCGAAAATTATAATAATAACGGACGTCTTCATGTAGCTTTTAGCGTAACAGCCCATCTGTCAGTAGCCGCAAGGTTGACAAGTTAGGACGGTACTTAATCCTTGCCGGTCACTGACAGGGCGAGGTTGACATTGCTTGCGTCATAATTGCTTCTAATTATAACCTGACTAGTTTTAGACAGGCGGACTAGTCTTAATATCGGATGAGGTGTAGGCGGTCCATAGTACCGTTCGATTTTAATCAATTATATATATATTATATAGATGTTCTTTATTGAATGGCTCTATTGCAAATGGTCGGTCTGTCAGTCTGTAACGCGTTGGTATAATAAATAATAGAAAAATAATAAAAAAAAATTGTTTATTGTGTCTCAAACGGTTACAATTACAAATGTGAATGAAACAGCCCCAGTAAGTAATTAATAATACTTGTGATGGGGTTGTCTCGCTCCTTCCCTTAATATTGATATTTAACAATGTTGCGACTTTATACAAATTAAAATTAAGATTTAGAACAAATTTTTAAAAACAAAAAGAAAACACTGACCTATAAAGTAATTAGCAGCTCTGTGTAGTGTATAGTTTTGAGTATATGTATGTGTGACTATGTTTGTGAGCGCGCGTGTGAGTTAGTGTGTGTTATATATATACCCACTTTATTTTTTCAACCCGTATTGCCCCACTACTGGACAAAGGTCTCCCCATAGCTTTCCACTGAACCGTGTGCGTTGCATTATATGTATAAAGTAAAAGCCGTGGTAAAAGGTAACACTCACTCTATGTAGATATATATAGAGTGAGTATTTTTACGAATACTTTGTGTTGGATTAAGGTTTTAGCAAGCATTTTTGGGGTGCATTCACGACTGTCGTAAGTAACTTAAAATGTACTTGCGGTGAACAATACGCAATAGTTTTACAGTAGATGTGGGAAAAGAAGAACAATTATTCGGAACGCAGGTTCACTCATGTATACATTAGCTATGCAAAGTACAGACGCGAGCACATTAGGCTACTCGAAACTGTCAAATTTTCCCAATCAAACTTGAACCTAATGCTTTCGCGATGAAGTTAAAATTCTATTAAATAAATTTGACAGATTGTAGTAGCTTGATATGCTGGCGTCTGTAAAAAACTCGAGCATCTGTACCTAGCTCTACCATGAGTTTGCACTGCCAAAACTCGCTAGCGTCTACGTAAATAATATGTATGAAATATTGTACAGCGCCCCTAGCGGTCACCGAAAGAATTAAAATTCGTACCATGAGTACTATAGATTTCGATAGGTAAGAAACCTAACGTAATCTATTCGATAGTCACTAACGTTTTTCAGCTGTCGCCATACAAAACGGCACCATGAGTTAATAATTTGACAGACGCTATCGAAAAATACGCTTACGATAGTAGTTACGTCACTCACTAGCATTTTGACGCGTGAAACATATGTTTACATTGAAATTATATACGTTTTTGAGTATTTTGAGTCAAAATAATGTCTGGAAGAGCTTATTTAGCATGGAATATGTTGGCGGCCGCTGAATTTGAAGACCAACGACGTAAAGAACGTGAATTTCAAGCCAAAATTACAAGAAAATGAAATTCTAGCTTACCAATGGGCGGGACATTTCGCAGCTACCTAGGAGGCTTTCTGTGATGAATATTAACTTAAATTTAAATAAAAGACATTTTACTTATACAACCTTTTCATTTATTTTATTATTATATGGGAAACATACAGCATATTTAACAAAATAAGGAACACAAAAATTGACATAAAAACACATACTTATTACCTACTAACTACACATTTTTTTCTTGAAACATTGGACACTAGGATTTCCCCTGTATCGTGGGTGCATTTACAAACACAAATATCACATGCACAAACATCCAGACCCGGAACAATTAGGTATCTTGCTTTGGAAGATTGGATCACACAACTTTTTGCTCCATGCGACAAATGAACCGGCGATTCTTAGCGCAGAAGCGACAGGCAGTTTCTAAAAATTGTGCCATACTGGTCCTCATTGTATTATTGTCATTTTGTAAACTTATATAACTGAAGTCTATTAAAAAACGCCGTGAACACAATGTCAACAAATACAAAATTACTAATTGAAAACGACACTCGATGACACAACAGTGACATATAAGGAATAAAAATTCAACAACTACTAAATACCTTAAGAAGTTCACTAACCGCCAACCATTCTATTTAGTCGGATTATTGCCTATCATAACATTTTAAGCATAGGCGATAGCACTATATTTTGAGCATAATATATGCCGTTCTCTCTCCTTATTACTGAGAAAGAAAGAAATAAAACTTAAGGAAGTGACGTTACATACGACACGATCTATCGAATTTACCTTAGCGCCTGCGTAAAACTCCGTAAAACTCATGGTGCAAGCATTATCGAAATCTATTCGATCCACGTTAATACGCTAGCGAGTTTGACGCTAGCGAGTAAGTTTTCGATAACAACTCATGGTAGAGGTACTGTTATAGGAATATTTGATATAATTATGCTTCGATTGTTTTCAAACCTCTGTAGGTGATTACTCGTGCTTGAACCCACGTCAGCCACTATTGAACGGCAATTGCTCAATTTACATGACACGAAACGTTCATCAACTTGATTAAAAATGTGTCAAATATGGTTTAAATAGATCAGTATTAAATTACGAGATCATGTGTTGAAAATTGATAGCAGGATCATGTGAAACACTGAACTAGTATTATGTTTTTAAAAGGTGATTGGTCGTTTTATTTATTTAAACTACTCGCAGACAAGGGCGACATTCTCTACCAGTCAACCAAGGGCAGTGTAGATATACAGGGTTATTGGAAAAACACCAACAACCTCTTTGTACTCATCATTATGAACAACTTTTAATATGGGACCAAACCTGAGATCACGAAAAAAAATCAGGTGTTCCCGACATTTATGTTCGTATCGTCGTCGTCGTTTCAGCCGATAGACGTCCACTGCTGGACATAGGCCTCCCCCAATTTTGGGGGGGGTTTGCCATAATCGCCACGCTTGGCAGGCGGGTTGGCGATCGCAGTATGGTATGATGGTGGAATAAATAGAGAAACCTGCTGCCCATTCTCCGGTAAGACCCTTAGTCGCCTTTTACGACACCCACGGGAAGTAAGGGGTGGTGCAATTCTTTAAGTCCGGCACCACACAGACAATGTTCGTATAACTCGTCAAAATGTAGGGAACAGCTGATTTTTTTTTCGCGATTTCAGGTTTGGTCCCATAGTGAAAGTTGTTCATAATGATGAGTACAATGACCTCTTAAGAGGTTATTTGTGTTTTTCCAATAACCCTGTATAAGATGGCAGGTGCTCTGTCTAACATGGGTAAATAATATTAAAAAATGAATAAGATAACATAATTAATTATAAATAAAATACGTACAGAAGTACATAAATAGGTTATAAACTTATAATTCACACACATTGATCAGACATTGGTTATTTTATATTTATTTACAAAAAAAAACTGTTAAATACTTTCCACAATAACAGCACCCAAAAACTAACTTACTTAAAAGCATCGTACGTATACATTTTATAAATGTCAAGGCATTTTTAGTACCTACCTTTTAATATTTTACGTTTCGTTAAATAAGTTCTGTCGAGCACTCAATTTTGTTCGCTTCATAACTTGATGGTAACACTAACAACTGAATTGCCTTCATCGATCACTCGAGTTCAAGAATATGAATTCTCGGGAATTTTCTATTGGCACGCCAGTAAAGAAAACGTTTGCTTGAGGGACGGTAAATATGAAGTACTGTGTACTAATGTAAAATTGAAATTGTATTATTACGGAGCTGCAGAATTTTATTGCTAAAATTGTTTCTGTGAACGTGCCTAGAAGTAAATACTACTAATAAGACTTAAATACTACTAAGAAATAATACTACTAATAAGAAAATTATTTGAAATAAAAACTTTTTTACAAAAAAAAACCGACTTCCAAAAAAGACATTACAAAGTGAAAACTTTAATTTCGGAAGTTGGTGTTCACATTTTCGTTGTTTGCCACCGACTTCCGAAATTAAAGTTATTTTTCATTTAGTAGATCGTTCGTTTCGTTTTTTGGAAGCCGGGTGTTTTTTTTATGAAAAAAAAAATATTTTTCAATTTCAAGTTGTACTTACCCCATACAAATTCGTATAACACTACTTGCTATGTACATTTTTTATAGGATTACCCCTGAGGCATAACCTATCCATAAAAAAAAATTGAAATCGATTTACAATTTCCGGAGATATCGGGTAACAAGCGTACAAAATAAAAATAAAAACTTACAGTCGAATTGAGAACCTCCTCCTTTTTGAAGTCGGTTAAAAATGGGTCTCCTGGGGAAAATTATGTTGATAACACTTTCGCAATACCTACTTACCTAGTACCTACGTGTGGTTTTTGTGAAAAAGTGGTAAAATATAATAAGTTCACTTTATGCAATATCACATACACACATAATAAGCATAGATCGAAATAGGTAGAGCTGTTTTGTGTACTTGCCATAGGATAGAAAAATATGGATATTCCTCGAGTCCCGGGATTTGGTTTTTAAGTAGTAAAATCATAAAAAAACTATTCTCGCCTTCGGGACTAATGAAAGATTACACTTCCCTTCTGACGGGTAAATATAAGAAGGACGGGTATAAGGATAGTATAATAAATAGATAAACTTGATTCATTAAACCACATATATTTTTTTACATATTACCATACAAATTATTTGTTCCTCAGAAAATCAAAACATTATCAAATAGAATAATTTGTATTTACAATAAAATCTTAATTAAAATAATCAATACGCTTCAACAATAATTCACTTATTTAAACAAAACTTTTCACTTATTTCAGTAAAATTCCGTAGTATCAGTCGGAATCCCGTGGAATATCCATATTAATATCAATGTTTGCGGTCTATGAACCTAAATAGCTCTACCTATTCCGATCACTGATAATAAGCCTATAATGATCCCACTGTTGGGTCTCAGTGAGAGCGCGGGAAGGGCGTTTTACAACATCGTCGTCGTCGTTTCAGCCGATAGACGTCCACTGCTGGACATAGGCCTCCCCCAATTTTGGGAGGGTTTGCCATAATCGCCACGCTTGGCAGGCGGGTTGGCGATCGCAGTATGGTATGATGGTGGAATACATAGAGAACGCTGCTGCCCATTCTCCGGTACGACCCTTAGTCGCCTTTTACGACACCCACGGGAAGTAAGGGGTGGTGGTATTCTTTAAGTCCGGCACCACACAGACTACAACATCAATCTGTCTTAATTAAATTCTGATGTTTCTTTAAGGGGCTTACAGGACCTAAACGCAAAAAACACAAGTTTTAGAAACAATAAAAGTATATGGTCGACTACAGTAAACAAAATCAGAAAAATACATGATATTCTTCAGGATATATACTAGATAGATAGTGTGTTGAAAACATAATACAATTAATTTGATACGATGAAAAAAATCCTGAAGATACCTCTAAAAAACTTTCTTTTTACAATAAAAACCATACTAATATACACATAATCATTATGATTTTTTGTCAGATTATTCTACAAGCAACATACTAAAGCACTAGCGTTTTAATTGTTAGTCCAAGGAATAGATTTTTTGTAAATAGATAAATTGCTTCATATTTTGCAATAAGTTACCAGCGTTGTGTCATCGCGCTTCTCTTTATTTTCTATGCAGTCCGACAAAGACCGCGCTTTAGGTCATGTAGTCACCTTAATCTACGACCGGTGATTTGGAAGCCACTATGCAGTTCTGAACCTGTATGGACTTATGACTGAAACTCTAAACTAAAATATGTCTCTCATGAAATCTCAAGGTGCACTTTCCCTAGCATGCACTACATAACTTTAGCACCGAGTGCGCTGTCTACCCTCTCTAGTAATTGAAGCACTTGATAGTTTTCCATGTCGTTTCGTTTTACGATGGTGCACTAGGAAAATCATTGGGCTAAGTGATATGGTTCATGTACCGAGTTTAAAAAAAGATTGGTTAGAAAAACTGCATTTATTTTAATACTATTTAGGGATAAGATAAAAATAAATAAGTCTTCTGAAAATATAGTCTGTCGTTATTTTTAGGGTTCCGTACCCAAAGGGTTAAAACGGGACCCTATTACTGAGACTCCACTGTCCGTCTGTTTGTCTGTTTGTCACCAGGCTGTATCTCTTGAACCGTGATAGCTAGACAGTTGACATTTTCACAGATGATGTATTTCTGTTGCGCTATAACAACAAATACTAAGAACAGAATAAAATAAATATTTAAGAGGGGCTCCTATACAACAAACGCGTTTTTTCGGCGTTTTTGCCTTGCGGTACGGAACCCTTCGTGTGAGAGTCCGACTCGCACTAGGCTAGTTTTTTCTTCTCGTTTAGCTGAACAGAAACCCGGTTCGCCCATATTTGGGTTTTCTAGGTTGCACAAGACACCTCTCAAAATGCTGTTACTGGTGCGTCTCAAACTTTGCCAAAATCTCTCTCTCTGTTATTTGTCTCCTCATTTATTATAACGGACACACACTTCCCTATGTGTTTGTTATTTCAACGTCTGGCACTCGTGGGTTGCAGCTGAAAATCAGCGTCAGGTGGTACACCTTGTGTTTCATCTGACGCTGTACGCTGAGCTGAGGCTCATAGTTTTCTGTTTTTATAATTATTTTGGCGATCGTTGATATTAAGAGGGAAGCGCTAAGGTAGCCCGCGAAATTCAATGCAAAAAACGTAAGAAAATTTTAACCCCTCTTAAGGATTAAAACATAAAAATGCAAGAATCTATAACATCATTGATTATGATATCTCAGAAAGAGTTTATGTTGCAGGTACCCTTTCGAGGATTACAAATGTAATAGATGGCTCAAGCAATCTATTACATTTCACCACAATATAATTCATGAGAATTAGAGTCCAATGAGTCCAGTTCTCACACAAAGCTTACTTTGACCTAAATAATTTCAAAAAGGCTTAAGTCAGTGTTCAAGGAAACCACCTGGTACTAAACTGGATTTTAGACTTTCTATGTAATTTCACGTTTCGCCTTGTATTTTACCGACAAATCCGCTTACTGTATTCTCAGGGGACTAAGAATTTAATTTCTTAACTCTATTTTAAATGTGGAAATTCAACACTTTAAAAAAAGAGAAGAATGTTTCGACAAACATAATACATGACATATTCTATCTTCTTTTTAGCTTTTCTTACATTTATACCTAATCATTACTAACATAACTAAAATCCGAAAACCCGGGACCGACGTTTTTAGCGCAAAAGCATAAGGAGGCCCGACCCCAGGAAGAAGAAGATTATAATACCGAGAAAGAAAAAACAAGTTGATGTGTCCACTATTAGTACAGAACGGAAAGTCAAAAATCTAGGAAATCTGGTATCGTAAAGTTAAATAGTGATTTTGAAATCAATCATGCTACGCCTACGTTGTCGCGATAAAGCGAACTCTTACTTCTCGCGCTCTCTGTTGTACAGCTTGACGTCGAGCGGTGTGCGAGAGAGCCGGAACATTTATGGAAGGACGTGCAAGAAGATATTTTTCTCTTCTTCTTTAAACAACGACACGGAGTGCAGACGTCAATCTCTTGGATGTGCCATCAAATAATAAAAAAATCGAATCAAAATAAAATGTCAATAGTTGGCTATGTATAATCAATCACACGGCATTCAGCACAATTGCTTACAATGTTTATTATTATTAAGTACCCCTAACATTGGACTTATCAATAGATTGTTGTAATGACATTGTCAGTTGACGGACCCATAATATTTAAACAAAATAAGTCAACATCTATTGTGCTCTCAATTAAAACATTTTAGTTCATATGTAATTATGTACACAACATACTGGGGTTAGTTCCGAGTCGACTGGTGTGCGATAAACACGTCTTTATCTAATAATGCAAGAAACTGTGATTTTTGTTTTTATTTTTTTCAAATGTTATTCTTGACTTCTTTTTGTGGCCTGAACTGTACGTGAAAAGTGTGTAGTTAACAGTACTTAGTTATTTTTTTTGTGTGTTTAAGATTTTTAAAGGTAAGAAGTGTATTGAATATAATATAAAGCGTTTTCATGTGGAAATATTGTATCAAAAATATTTTTAGTGTATAGAACAGAGACTTGTAAAATGTGCGTAAAGTTGTCTTATTTAATACACCAAGCTCTTATTTCAATAGAAAAGTAGAATAAAAAAAAACATTAAGGGGCTTTCAGGACCTAAACACAAAAAACACAAGTTTCAGAAACAATAAAAGTATATGATCGACTACAGTAAATAAAATCAGAAAAATACATGATATTCTTCAGGAAATATGCTAGATAGATAGTGTGTTGAAAACATTACGCAACTAATTTGATACGATAGAAAAAAAAATGAAGATACCTCTAAAAACTTCCTTTTTACAATAAAAACCATACATACAATACAATAATTCTAATATTTTGTCAGATTATTCTTCAAGCAACATAATAAAAAACTAGTGTTTTCATTTTTAAGTCCAAACAATAGATTTTTTGTAAATAGATAATTGCTTCATATTTTGCAATTGCAAACCAGCGTTGTGTCATCGCGCTTCTCTTTCTTTTCTATGCAGTCCGACAGTGACTGCTCTTTAGGTCATGTGGGGCTTGCATGACCTAAAGCGCGGTTAATGTTTGTTATAAAATACTGACATCGACGCACGGGCTCGTAAAAGACGGAAGGAGTGGAGGGTGGCATGTTCCCAGGGCCCTTATTCTATATGACAACTCAATGAATCCTTACTTTGAAACCACGTCAATTCCTTAACTAAACGCTCACGACATCTGCTAATAACGTATTCTCTTTGACACAATGAACAAAACCACGCGAAATGAACGCGAAGTTGGCGTGGTCTAACTGTCAAAATACCATGCTTGACAACACGTAGTTTGCACGTGGTAAGATTTCACGGCAAATAATAAATACCATACAGAATTGGGGCCCAGGACAGCGAAGGCTAGTAAAAAAAACTTTATTACAAAATTCTGACATCTCCAGCTCAATCGGTTGCAAAGCACTGCCGTTCCACCAGTAACAGATATAATTGGCCCTGGAAAAGATTCTCTCTGATTGTTTCTATCATCAGCATTAATTTCAACTGCCGCACAGAGTAAAGTCACGAGCATAAGTATGTATACACTTGGCTTTATTCAAAGACGATTTTCTTCTTTAGTTTTGAATTAAATTGTATGTTAGTACGAACAAAGTATTTTCGAACCCAGGTTTGTGTAAAGTGTCGTATTTCAACGTTGCATTCGTTATTTCACGAACAAATCGCAATTGAAAATTGCCAAGTGTTGACATAATAGTGCTCGTGACTGTATCACTATACATTCGAAAATAAAAATACCAAAACCAAAATCGTAGTATACAGGAAAGTTTTAAAGATCTGTGGCTATGATTTTAGTATAATATATTGTGGTTGTCTTACGACTTACACGCGAAAGAAGTTCTGGGCATAAGCTAGTTCGCATATAAAATTAACCGGGAGGGAATTCTAAATTCACATAAGAAATTAAATCAACACCCTAATTGCGTAACACGTCACTATAAATCTCTACCTGAATCATTTTTAGGGTTCCGTACCCAAAGGGTAAAAACGGGACCCTATTACTAAGACTTCGCTGTCTGTCCGTCTGTCTGTCTGTCTGTCACCAGGCTGTATCTCAAGAACCGCGATAGCTAGACAGTTGAAATTTTCACACATGATGTATTTCTGTTCCCCCTATAACAACAAATACTAAAAACAAAATAAAATAAATATTTAAGGGGGGCTCCCATACAACAAACGCGATTTTTTTGCCCTTTTTTGCTCGATATCAAAAATGGCAACAGGTAGGCACTTGAAATATTCACAAAATACTCAGTTATATTTTAACTTTAATAATAAATAATAAAATTAAAATAAAATAAATATTTAAGGGGGGCTCCCATACAACAAACATGTTTTTTTCGGCGTTTTTGCCTTGTGGTACGGAACCCTTCGTGTGCGAGTCCGACTCGCACTTGGCCAGTTTTTTAAGAATATTGCTAATCCATTGCTACATATGTTCGAAAAATGTGTCAGCTCAACTACGAAAATAACGCAATGAATGTTGTTGAACTGTCAAAATGAAACCTATTGCTACTGATGATGATTATGGTAAATTCAAACTTCAAACAACCCTCCTTCTGGGGTAGTCGGGTAAAAAGGGACGACGACGACAAAGATGATAAACACGGGCAGATCTGTCAAACATAACGAACCCTGATCAGCGTACGATCCTCCCAAATGTATTCAAATAGATTCATTATTCAAAAGCAATTCCGATCGATATTGCAAATTGTATGCATCCAATGAAATTCTAATCTTTGTTCGTCTTCATCGTATACGATACGTATGAACAAATTAGGAGACATACGTATGTATGTCTCCTAATTCATTCAAATTCACGCCTTCTTCCCATTAGGGGTAAGTAGAAACGGCGGGGTAATTCCGTAACACACTATCAGTAGCAATAGGTTTTATTTTGACAGTTCAGCAACATTCATTGCGTTATTTACGATGTTGAGCAGACATATTTTTCAAACATATGAAGCAATGGATTAGCAATGTCCTTCAAAATGATTCAGATTGAGATTGATAGTGTGTTACGCAATTAGGGTGCAGAACACCTGCTACGATCCTTTTTTTTTTGGGTGGGAAATCATCAAATGACCCCTCCCGCTCTGGGCGAAGCTTAAGGGAGGGCTCTTACTGACTAAAATCCACCCGTGTTCCTTCCTTAGCCCTTTATGTTCCGGGCCAGCGGTAACCCTTTCGGACAATGACTCGGCAGGCTTAGGCCCTAACGGACGCCTTCGTTTGATGCTGACATCTCTTTGAGGCGCGCGTAGAACACGTACGCGCCCGTCCACCTGCTACGATCCTAACATACTCCCTTTGTTTCGTTTACATTCATACATTTCTAAGAGGCTTGTTCTAAGAAATTTGTTTCTGCAATTCGCTTATTTTCAGTACTGCCCCACTCGGACTCGGTTTTCGGAACTGCCCCGTTGGTCTCGTGGTTGCAAGGGCGACTGCTGAGTGTGGGGTCCTGGGTTAGATTCCCGGGTTGGACAAAATGTTATTGAGTTTTCCACTAAGAATTTCTTAGTAACAGTCCGAAGTTTGGAAGTTGGCGGTTTAATACCCCCGTGCCTCGGAAAGCACGTATAGCCGTTGGTCCTGCGCCTGAATTCTCCCCGGTCGTGTCTGATTGCCGTCCCATCGGACTATAAGAGTAAAGGATCAGTGAGTGCACCTGTGTTTGCGCACACACTTGTGCACTATAATATTTCCTGCGTACCTGGCTAATCTCCATTGAGATTGGCCACCGTGACCGAAAACGGCCGGGGAGGCTATTATTATTTTCAGTAAGAATTTATTTGCAATGCTGGTAATATTTTCGGTTTAATACGTGTATTGCTTGCCAAGTTCATGTATGCATTCTACGGAGCGATTTAATGAATCATTTGTAGCGTTAGTAAGTAGATTCACTCATAATGATTGATGTCACACTTATTTTACAGTCACGACTATCTTAGCTGTAGCATAAGGATAATCAGCATATATTGTTCATGCTGGCCTCCTCTCTATGAGAGGGAGTGAGCTATAATCCACCACGCGGGCCCAGTGCGAATTTTTTAGTTTCGAATTTTTGGTTCTAAGACGTGCCGGTTTCCTGACGATGTTTTCCTTCACCGTTTGGAGAGCAGTGGTGATGAAAGTAAACACACAAAGTGCCTACCTGGTTTCGAACTATGTAGAATAACTCATCATCTGCCTGGACTTTTCCCAACTACATAATTATAATTATGTTGGGGTCGGCTTCCATTCTAACTGGATGCAGCTGAATATCAGTATTTTAACATGGAGTGACTGCCTATCTGACCTCCACAACCCAGTTACTTGGTAATACGATACCCATTGATAAGAATGGCTGTCAGACTTGCGGGCTTCTGACTATCCGTAACGATGCAAAGATCCACGAATGACCGCCGGGACCAAGCTTTCCGAGGCACGGAGGGCTCTCGGCATGTAAAGATGGTCACCCATCCACAGACCAACCGCGGCAAGACCAATCTAGCGGCGTTCTATCTGAATATGCATTTTTAACCTGATCGATCGACCTGTGCGGCTGTTATTATTTAGCCACGGGCCCCTCCTCCTCTAAGTAGAATAACTAAGAACCTAAAACTCGTAAGTCGGGGCTGATATCTACCACTGGGCTGGCTTAGCTGCAGACTAATGGGGAAGTTGTTTAGTTGAACTTTGCACCAACATAGGTAAATTTTGAGAAACTATTTTGAATAAGTATCTGCGCAATAGAGATTTTTTGAAAAATATGTGAGCACTTAAGTCGAGCTAAATAGCGTAATAATTTCGTAATGTAATTAATTATTGAACTTGCGATCGAAACGTAACATCAATTCCCCATATAATCGGATATTAATTAATTAAGAATACAGTACACTTGCGAGCACACTCAAGTAAGTACACATCATGCTTTAATATGTATTCGAATTGGATTGACGTGATTCGATTGTCTGTCAGGCTACACGAAATTGACAAGCAAATCTAATTAATGCCATAACAGATGTTGTTATACCGGATATGTATACTTAACCGTGCATGTAATTGTACAGGGAAAATGAAGGAACCATGTAGAAGTCTGACGCTAGTTTTATTATAACATCATAAGGGTGTCGACTTCGCAGCTTGGGTATTTCAGAACTATTTGAAGTAAAAGTAACGAACAAAATCCGGAAGGCGTAATTTAATTTTGCCGTTTTCAACCACGATGCCAGGTTCTATCTGAATATGCATTTTTAATGTAGTTCGTGTTGTTAAGACTACTAAATATTGACTTCCATGGTATAAAATACCTTGTTCTTCTTTGTGTCGATTTCCACTGTGGTTTATCCGCGGTATCTCTATAGCCCTGCGCTCTAATTCAATCAACTCAGCCTATCGCAGTCCACTGCTGGACATAGGCCTCTCCCAGACTGCGCCACAGCACCCTGTCCTCCGCCTTTAGCATCCAGTCTACCCCAGCCACCTTCTTTAGGTCGTCCGTCCATCTAGCTGGGGGGCGTCCCACACTACGCTTGCCGATACGCGGTCTCCACTCCAGGACTCGTCTGCTCCACCGGCCATCGGTCCTTCGACAGACATCTAATCGCGCTCTAATTACAGGTACTTAATTATAGTGTAGGTACTGTTTGTAAACACTTGCTTTGTTTATGCTGTCTTATCGCCTCGATCGTCGTCAATCTCTTAGCTTTTGAAAACGCTTTTGTATATGCAGTAATGACTGTGCACCGACACCCAGTGCGAATGCGGTGCTCCTGACCAAACCATGTTGGAGTCCAAGGTGTCCTTACACCTGCATATATCATTATGAGAACCTTAAAAATGCCACTGATGCCGCGAGTTACTGGGCCCAACTCATCTAAGATAATAAAATATTTTTACTTTTGCTTTTGACTCAAAAAGAAGTTGTACAGTAGGCAGTGTTTGCGGTTGACCAATTTTTGTACCTCATTACTATGGGTCAGGGTGAAAAATGGACAACCGCCCACTTTGTTGAGTGTATAAAACAACACACGATTTTAAAAAGAGAAACATAGAATAACGCCTGTATCATCAAAAGAGAGAGTCAGAGATGCACCCACATATCGCTAGATTCAATAACTGGGATTCGAACTCGTGACCTCTAGAAGCTAAAGCCGCTCTTGTTTATTATGATCTGAATGTCTAAATTAGGTTTTTATTGTCTCACAAATCCTTAATGGGCTGTATCATAAATTATTTTACGAATACAATAACACGAGCGCCCACGCATAATCGACGAAAATGTTATTGATAGCGGATCTATAAAACACTGTTTACTTTAATCGTTATTTTTGACAGGTCGTTCATCGATTTATAAAAAGAGGATGATGAACTGCATAAGCATATTCTACTAACATAGTAGAATATGCATACGCAGTTCGAAAGCCCTACACATGTAGGTAACGTTCCGGGTGTAAAAAGACACATGACGAAACCGAGAGTCACTTGAACTCCCCGTCATTGTGATACTTTTTTGTACAGGACCATTTTCAGAAAAGCTTCTGGTTACGGAGATATTGATGGTCAAAGTTTCAACTTTTTTTCACGAAAAATAGTTAACCTCAACAACTGCTGTCGCGATGCATGCACCTTTGCGTGCGACATTTTCCAGAAATACACACATCAAAAGTGTCTAGGGATCAACATATATTTTTGCAATAACTTTTCTCCTGATTGATATTAATTAAAATTTTCTTTAAGGATTCATCAAATAAAGTGTTTTCGTTTGTCACAGTAACGATAAACCAAGTCACCTTTGCATTAATAAAGAAATTTGCCATTTTCCTAATAAAGGGATTTTTGACATTTGAACCACTAACACAAAAGTTCGAAAAAAAGACTGAAATAACAGTTTTCTTTAAAATTTTATTGGGTAACTTAAACAATTAATAATCCGTGTTTCTACCGCGAACACTAACAACACAAGAACATCGGTTTGGCATACTCAAAATGAGTTCATCCAAATCACGCTGTGGAATGGCCGCCCATGTTCGTTGCAACAACAAAAAAAGGTCTTCTTGCGACTGGATACCCTCCATATTCGGCAGAGCTCTTCTCTGTAGCATATCCCATGCATGCTCAATCGGGTTCAAGTCTGGCGACTGAGCAGGCCAGGGCAGGACATTGATGTTAGCTGCGGCGAGAGTCTGTCTTACAACTCTTGCGGTGTGCGGTCGTGCATTATCATGCATTAACTGAAATAAGGGACCGATTTGCACTTGTAGAGGAACGATGACGTCTGATACAATCGTCTCAGCATAAATTTGAGCGTTGAGGTTGCCTCTGATCCAAATCAACTCAGTTCTTCCGCCGATCCAAATACCCGCCCATACCATGATGGTTCCACCACTATAAGGATGGACTTCCTGGCAGGATTTTAATCGCTGTTGGCGTCCAGGGGTTCTCCAGTGTCGTATACGTCTTGTATCCGGTCTCATACCAAAACGAGACTCATCAGAAAAGTACACGAAACGCCATTGTTCTTCTGCCCAATTTCTGTGTTCAAGAGCCCATTGATATCGAATCCTACGATTGTGCATTGCTATAGGTGGTACCCGTAGCGGTCTTCGGGAATGAAGGTTCACTTCATGCAAGCGGTTTCTGACTGTTTGGTCGCTAATTAAGTTCCCTGAAGAGTGATGAAGCCTCACGGCTAACATCATGGCGGTTATTGTTGGAGCTCTTCGAGTTAAGATTTGAATGTATCGGTCTTGTCTCCGTGTGGTGCAGCGATACCGTCCTCCATGGCGCTCAGCCACGGTACCAGTGCTTCGGTAACGTGTCCAAAGTCGACTGATAACACTCTGACTTGTATTCAGAGCTAAAGCCACAGTACGTTGCCGGGAACCAGCTTCTATCATTCCCACGGCTCTGAGCATTTCTTCCCTGCTTAAATGACGTCGCCGCTCCATAATAACGTTGGTTTTAATCAGTAGTAGGGAAACAGTAGCACTAATAATGTCTTCAATGCGTTGTATGTTTTTATAGGGAAAATATTGACAGCTGATTTTCATCTTTTACTCGAATTTGATTCACAGTTCCTGATTCAAATTATGAAATGCACCAAAAAGGATCCATATAAATTTATAAAATCATAAATTTATTACAAAGCCACATCTCAATCTCAAGAAATCCGCATAAAAATGCTTGATCCCTAGACACTTTTGATGTGTGTATTTTTGGTCAATGTTACTTATAGTTAGTTTGAAGCTGATGGGTCTTGTCTTCTTGTGCCCTGTATTCGATTTACTTACCAAGTTCGTACCTATAGTCCGATTTTTAATTAGCTGGAGTAAAATGACACTTCTTAATAACTCATTTCTGACTGAGTTTAGAGATATGCATGTCAAATAAGTTTCGTTTGTTACACTATTCCTAGAAAAACAAGATTTGGTTGATGGCCGCGAAAAACAAAAAGACGCCAATTTCAGTCATTTAAGATAATAAGATAAGATAATGCTTTATTTCTCACCACAATATATAAGTACATCAAAAGATCAAGAACAATACATAATAGTTTAAATTATATTGTGGGAGACTGGTGCCTAAGCTAGGCGTAAGGCCTGTATTTCAGGACACCAAAAGTAATTTAAGTAACACATAAGCTGTCATTATACTCCAGCTAATTAAAAATTCGACTATAGTAGGTTTTTTAAACATACCACGACATTTGTATAAATTAGTTTCTTACGGCGACGGTTTAGGTAATATTAGTGCATTCTACAGATTAGAATATTCCGGAGACTCCCTATATCCCGAGTTTATCTCGGAATTTACAAGATGGCTTTCCACACACGAAAATCCGTTTCTTGTGTGGAAATCCGAGAGCGACCGCTTCGCGCTCTCAGGGCAGATTACGAATACCTGGTTTCTGAATTCCTTGATAAGCTCTCAATAGTTTTTATCCATTCGACAAAGTTATCAATTTAGGGGGATCACAGGATCTAAACGCAAAAAACGCAAGTTTTAAAAGCAATAAAAGTATATGATCGACTACAGTAAACAAAATCAGAAAAATATATGATATTCTTCAGGATATATGCTAGGCAGATAGTGTAATGAAAACATAAGTTATACAATAAATTTGATACGATAGAAAAAAATCATGAGGATACCTCTAAAAACTTTCTTTTTACAATAAAAACCATACATACAATAATTCTGATTATTCTACAAGCAACATACTAAAGCACTAAGTGTTCTAATTTTTAAGTCCAAACCATAGATTTTTTATAAATAGATAATTGCTCCATACTTTGCAATAAATTGCCAGCGTGGTGTCGTCGTGCTTCTCTTTCTTTTCTATGCAGTCCGACAGTGACCGCGCTTTAGGTCAGGCCCTTAAACAAAATAACTAAGATGAAAAATAAGAAAACAGAAAAAAGCAATGACCCACATAATCCTCACATTCACAATAATTAAAATCCTAACTAATATTATAAATGCGAAAGTAAGTTTGTTTGTTTGTTCCGACCATCCTACAACCGATCATCCTGAAATTTTGCATATACGTTCTCAAGGTGTACAGAAGCGGACGTAGGGTACCTGTTATTCCGAAAAAAATGCTGTTCCCGAGGAAAACAACAATAACGTTATTATGATAATAGATGGCGCCACGTGTCTTTCAAATCAAAAACAGGACAACGTCTGTAGGCTCAGCTAGCAATACAATACTTTTTAATGGATTTCTTGTACCTACTCCTGTGGGAACCTGGGCTGGCGAACCTTAAAATAGGTTATATACCATGGTATATGGTAGAATTGAATCTAGCGTCCTAGCTAGGTTACATGTAACCTAGCTAGGACGCTAGATTCAATTCTGTTGTAACTCTCCTTATGATTCCTAAATTATAACAGACTGTATGTGCCTTTTTCACTTTTTTAAATAAATACATTACTAATATTTAAAAAATGTATAGAACGTTCCCGTCATCCACGTCAAAATCTAGTTGAATATATAAACTCCTCTGTTAAGAAACCGGGGTTAGGTATAAATAAACTACATTTTAGAAAATATAAATGGCGCTATATTTCTTTTCTATTAGGTTAATAAATCCAGAGCTTTAACTGTAATTAAGTAAGCCTGTATATTAACGTCAACCCTTTACTCACCCTGTCTAAAGTTTATGATCCAATGTGCAGATCGCAGTTACCTAGTCAATTTTAAAAACATACGTAGAACAAAAATGTGCGGTCACGTGCGGTTTTCTAACGTGGAATATGACTTTATTCAACTGTCATCTAATACTTTGTAAGGCAGTTTGTACACTGCATGGTTTCTTTACGGTACGGCGTATAAACTGTGCCGTAGAAAAAACATGTCTGTCAACAAGCTATCAATACAACACTGACGACTGTACCTAAACACGGTGAATAACCCGTAGTTTTTCACGGCAAGAAAAACCGAACTTTAACTTTGAAAGGACTTTTGTCCTACGAAAGTTTCCCCAACAGAACTCTACGTCAGTGGATGCTTAACTAACAGAATGTTTTGATAAATAACTTTTCACCCAAAGAACAAGGCCAACAGACACCCGGAAAGGTGAAAGTAAATAAAAGCTTGTAAAAATAATAATAAAATATGATAGTTTTTAAATATTATTGCTCCGCCCCGTGGGGAAGATCACGTGGCGGGTCTAAGTAGCTCCGCTTCGCGGGGCCCCTATTTTTGTGAAAAGGGCTTAAACGAACCTAATCAAACCTAACCTCGGGGTGCCCTTCGCTCGCTTTGCTAGCTCACTTGAGCCGCCATCATCCCCTTCGAACCTAACCTGTCCGAGTCGGGGTGCCCCAAGTGTCCCTCGCTTCGCTTGCACTTGCATCATAAGTTCTATTTGACATGGGTCAATTGTTCTTTGGGTCAAAAAATTCTATTGGTTAAGCATTCACTGACGTAGAGTTCTGTTGGGGAAACGTTCGTGGGTCAAAAGTCCTTTGCATGAAAAGTTAATGGTTTAAAGATAATGTTGACCAACGGTTCACGGGCTAATTGACTGTTGGTAAACCGTTTCAGTACCGTACTAAAGATTCTAATATGAAAGTTTGAAGATTCATTTCTTGAGTAAGTAGAAAAGATTTAAGAAAGGAGTTTTCAAAACCCAACCAGTTCATCTTAACCTCATGGACATTCAAGTTTGAATGTGAGCGGACCGGGCAACAGCTAGTATGAATTAAAATAAAGACATTTGCGTCCAATTTAGATAAGGAAATTGATACGTAACTACACCAAACTAGTATGAATGTTACTACCAAAGTCAGTGTGGGTGTCAAATGTCTAGAAACTTGCGAAGCAGAGATAGTTGTCTTTTTGTTATTTGAGGCGATACTTGATTCGCACGTGGCTTGAGAGCTAGCTTGCCATTTGCCCGTAATACTCATAGTATTATTTATTTTCGGACAAAAAGGTACAGACGCTAGCACATCAATCTACTACAACCTGTCAGATTTCTTTAATAGATTTTCAACTTTATCGCTAAAGCATAACGTTCAAAGTTGATTGGGAAAATTTTACAGTTTCAGGTAGCTTGATGTACTGGCGTCTGTACAAAGGCGGACTAGTATGGGTGACCAATACGCTGTTTACCGTTGCTATGCTTCATTATTCCTTTGGTCACGGCCAATCTTTGAAGTCTCCTTTGACAGACAAAGCGTGACGATATTACCTATTGTTAAGACATTAACATTAGCAGTGCTTCTTTTTGCACTGCAAAGAGCGAAAAAGCGACCAAAACAATACATCTAAAGGTCTGTCGAAAAAAACGCTATTTATATAAAGAATTGGAATAGAATGGGGAATATTATTGTTTATTGTTGATAGAGGTATCTATACATATAATAAATCTGTAGAAGGGTCAATTCTGTACATTGAAAATATTGAAAAAATAAATAGCGGGGGGTGTTGCTCGATCGATACCAAACCCAAATATGTGATTAAAAAAATTTTTGTCTGTCTGTCTGTCTGTCTGTCTGTCTGTCTGTATATGCAAGCATCACGTGAAAACTAACGGTTCGATTTCGATGAAACTTGGTATAATTATACCTTATTATCCTGGGCGTAAAATAGGATACTTTTTATCCTGGAAAAATACGTAGAAAAAAAAATCTTATTTTTCGGTTTTATTCATAGACGTTGTTCTGTAGAACCGCGAACACACGTTGCATTACCCGTACTGGATAATTTTCCATTTCAATTTAAGAGAATACAGTTTCCTGTAGCTTTGTGTTACGCCATGACAATAAATAAGGCTCAAGGTCAGACCCTAGGAGTTGCTGGCGTAGATCTTACCGCGAGTTGTTTTTCACACGGGCAACTTTACGTAGCTCTTTCCCGTGTGAGCAGTCCAAGATATCTTCATGTTCATATTCCAGACGAGCTCACTAACAATGTTGTGTATGCTGAAGCTCTCAATTAACTTTCTGTCGCATTGTCACGATCACTTTTTTATTATTGCAAACTTTTCGTCACTGTCAGTAATTTACTGCTACATGCTACTTATCAAGGTCGGAATTACTATGAAAAAAATACTTAGGTACTACAGAACGCGAGCTCAACAGCAGTAGCTCAATAGAGGGATCTCCTTAATTATTATAGGCTTAGCTGTATTTGGGTCCAATAGATATTTATAAGATGTCATTGTCAGAGTTACTCAAAATGGAGAAATAAACCATCCACGCGAAGACCGACATCCGCGCGGACGGAGTCGCGGGCGGAAGCTAGTATTCAAATAAAGCTGGTCAAAATATAAGAAATATGTTTGTCTCCAATAATAATAAATCTAACGAATCAAAAAATGACACATATACGGAAAATAGGTACGTGACAGAAAGTTCGACGTGCTTTCACGTGTAACGCTAATTGAATTATCCATGACATAAGCAGGCTGAAATTGGCATATAAAACGTAAACACAGAGAATGTCCGTTGTGTAATTTCGGCTGATGTGTCATTCCACTCAAATGAACAAAACACAGCCGACCTATTCTGTATAAATCTCACCGTGAAAACTTAGGTGAATTGAGCTGTCAATAGTGTCAATCCCTAGCCACAGAGTTTTCATGATAGCTCCTTCAAGCTCACTTATAGTTGCCGGCACGTAACTTGGCAAGAGTTTTTGTAGTGGGGGAAGTTTGCGCACGCACAATTTCATACATTTTTATATGCGCGAACTTCCCCCACTACGAAAATCTCTTGCCAAGTTACGTGCCGGTAATTGTACCTCAGCTTTCGCGGAGAGATTTTTACGGAATATATCAGCTGGAAACCTTTAATGAATTGAGCCGTCATTCCCTAGGCTGCATTAGGTAGAATGACAGCTCACCTAAGTTCACACGGTAAAATGTTTTTCGAACTCTCTTCGCCCGTGTGTTTCTACGAGTATATTACCCTCCGAACGCATCAGTTCCAATTATTATCATATTGTAAGCACACCATGGTCAATTAAATTCTCCCCACCAATCACTGCTCCGTTTCACTGCTGCTAATTGTTCCGTCAAAATAACAGCAGATATTGTGACAGCCCACTTTGGGCTGTCAATCCCTAGCATTAGCTGGAATGACAGCTCACTTCACGTAAGTTTTCACGGTAAAATTTTGACAGAGTAGACCGACAGATGTTTTTCTAACTCTCTTGGCCCGTGTGTTTCGGCCCTAACCTATTTAGCCCTCCGAATTCGTTAGTTCCATTTGTTATCATAATGTAAGCACACACTGTCTATTAAATTCTCATCAGCAATCTGCTCCGTTTTATTGCTGCTAACTGTTCCGTCAAAGTAACGGTAGATAGTGTTTGAACAACCTTATTTTGCTTTTTCTAAAGTGTTGTTTAATTAATGATTAAGCATGGAGCGTACTGTTTGTAATTCGTTATGGATGCAACGTTTTACTGTTGATATTGGTAACTAGTCTAGTTGTAGAGACTTTTAGTATTTATTCAGATACAGGAGTAAATTCGGTATGAGTTTTATTTATTTAGGACTAACTTAAAGCTGTATGGCGATGATTTGTTAACCCTTTTTTCGTTTCCGAACAAAAAAACAATTAGAAAATTGACTAATAAGTTAAATAATTATGTGATTGTCAGTGCCTAGGGCCTACTTATCTTATGAAGATAATTTCGGGCTATTAGTAAAGCGACCTGCAATTAAAATAAATAAAGAAACGGTTACGAAAGAAACTTTTCAAAGCATATAACTATGTCATACGAAGGGTAAATATAATGTATGTAATTACCCCTCACGGCAGTTTTAGTCGCCGTTATTCACGAGCACAGGTGGCTTTTACGGGCTAATTTTGTGTTAATCTCAAAAATATTATGACCCTAGTTCTGGGGTAACAGATGTCGTTGGACTGTTTTGTTTTTACTCGAATTTTTAGGGTTAAATCGACGGAGAACCTATTTATTACCATGAATTTTGGACCAGAAAATTCTTCGTCGGCAATTTAATAAAAAGAAGTGCTTGCGAAGCATTAGAGAGTGCTTTACGATAAAATTTTTTTTTGCCTCCTTTCTGCAACTGATTCTATTGTTATACTCCTGCTAGTAAACAAACCTACTTAATTTATATACCATTGTATAGATAATTTAATGGAGATTAATTCTGTACTTCAAAAATTGATTTAATGCAGTAGGAACGAAAAAATCATCAAAATATTTCTAAAAAAATACCGTCAATCAAGTGTGAAATCTGAAAACATTGTAGCTTGCAAAAATCAATTAATTGAGTCATTTTTTTTAGATTCTTTTCATCCTTATTGAAAATGGCTCTTTTATTCAAAGTAGTTTAATTAAAATGAATAAAACTAACTATTATAATATAAATATCTTTATTTTTTTATACGATCAAATGAACATTATGAGTCGTGAACTTTTGAATTTTCCAATTTTTTTTTTTGCATTTGCCAGGGAAGTATTTCACTAAGAAGGTCCAGAAACATGTACTGGTCGATGTCCCAGATATCCCTGGCACCCATTCTGTAGGAGTAGTAGCTACCTACTTGGTTTTTCCCTATTTTTATTTTCGCTACTTGCTACTTACGTTATAACAAAGAAAATATTGCAAACGCTGGAAGAAAAATAAGAAAGACAATATTTTTGACAAAATTTGCTGGCTCGAGAGTTGTAGGTACATTGAATAAGCATATCTGCTCGTATGAGGTAATCAGTGAGGCAATTTATTTCCTTGGCGACCAGAATGAGCATGAAAACGAGATTACAGGCACCAAAAATAGATCCAATCAGTCTTACATGACCTAAAGCGCGTTCATTGTCGGACTGCATAGAAAAGAAAGAGAAGCGCGATGGCACAACGCTGGTACAATTGCAAAATATGAAGCAATTATTTATTTACAAAAAATCTATTGTTTGGACTAAAAAATTAAAACAGTAGTGTTTTAGTATGTTGCTTCTAGAATAACCTGACAAAAAATCAGGATGGTTATATTGGTTATATGTATATTAGTTTGGTTTTTATTGTAAAAAGAAAGTTTTTAGAGGTATCTTCATGATTTTTTTTCTATCGTATCAAATTAGTTTTCTGATTTTGTTTACTGTAGTCGATCATATACTTTATTGTTTCTAAAACTTGCGTTTTTTTGCGTTTAGGTTCTGTAAGCCCCTTAATTAATTGATGACAGCGATGCGGACGAGTACTTCGACGCCTAAGTGTCCTTTGTTTTTGTATTTATTTGTACAGTAAGTTAATTAGTCATTTAATTTAGTATCTAGTGTAAATAGTTATCTATACATACAATAAATTAATTTACTGACAGGCATCGCACAGCCTAAAACGCTGGGTGTTAAAGCAAGTTTTGTAAAAGAAGGCGAAGACTAAAGAAAGAAATTTGAAAATTCAATCCCTAAAGGGGTTAAATAGATTATGAAAATTTGTATGGAAGATCGTCAGTTTCACTGATTGGAAATCCCATCGGGCGCGCGACTTGTCTCTTATAAGACATCATCATTCTCCTGTCCCTATGCCAGTTTATTTGGGGTCGGCTCAACGTCTTTTTTTTCATACCCTTAATAGTCGTCATCTCAGTAGTCATCCCCTTTCTAATCATATCATTATCACATAGTCCATCCATCGTTTCTTTGATTGGTCTCTTATTATAACACATCAAACTTACGCCAAAATTTAAACGCAACCTTAACTTGTAATACATACAAAATACTACCGAAATTACATTAACTGGTATTCCTCATAACCCAGGAATGGATACCTATAGTAACTCATTGAACTAGACAGGAATACTTATTATTCGTAATGAGGTATTACTAGTCGCACCTGACAAAGTACTAGGTATTCATGAGTGCGGAGCATGTGCTAGTATAGTGTCAGGAGGCGGTGCCTTTTGTATCTATATTCGTACGTTGTTAATAGAAAGTTCTTAGGATTTATATGGGTACCTAGACCTACTAGAATTATTTTATAACGTGCGGAGGTTTGAACACACACCATTGAAATAAGATAGAGAATAAATTTTAATCAATCAATCAGGAAGAACACAGATGAATAATTTCTGAATTTTATGGCGAGTTCAGTTTCTCAAAGAATATTTAAATCCAGTTAGGTATGTTGAAAGTAGAGACCAATAATATTATGATATGATATAATATAATTATGATATATGATATGTGGCTATAATATTATGATCTCGCAACATAAAAAAATAAAGTATATTGAAAAACGCAAACGCTTTCACATAGAATAGAAAGAAAAAAAATACATATAAAGAATACTATAGAAATATAATATAGAGAATAAAGAACAGAATATTTGTTATTAAGTTCACCATGCCAATACATAAAGGACTCAGTAAAACCACCGATAAACAAAAACAGGTTGACAGTAAAACGACACATCCCAAATATTCTTAACAAGTCAAAAATTCTTTCCCTTCTCCAATAAAAGAAGCAAGAGCATTTAAATTTGTTTATAATAAAAAGTAATTTAGACGTTTTCCTTGACTGCCACCTCTAGTACGATGTAAAAACAGGCTTCTAGACAAAATCAAACTGGTTGCTAATTTAATTGTTAAAATTCTTTCTTGACATTCTGTAATTACCTAGTTTAACTCACACCCTGACTTATTACTTGTTATTTTTTTTTATGAAATTGGTCTACTTTTACCATGTTTGTAAATACATTATGTGAGCACCATGTATCTATCAGATAATTAATTTATATGTCATGGTTTCTGATTTTTAATTCGTTTACCTATTGTCCTATTGTGTGGTATAGTAATTTTATCTTAGGTGCATCGTCTTCACATATTATTATCGGACTTGGTGGACGCGGCCTTTTAGAAAAGATATTAAAATATTGTTTTATAAGATCAGTAGTCGTAGTTTTAGTGCTCTATTTTCTTTCTCTTTTAATTTCATTTTAGTTTTTTTATTTTCGTCGGTAGTGGTAAGTATGTATGCAAAATGTTGTAAAACATTTTAAAAGAGTAACGGTGGAGTTTCTTGCCCATTCTTCTCGAAAACTACCTTTTGGAAGGACCGCGACTAGAATCAATTCTATTTTATAGTAATATAGACTAGTACTACTAGCTTTGCTTTTGACTACTAGCTTTTCAAATATGCCTTTTATGTGCCTATTTGGAATAAATGCTTTGACTTTGACTTTGGCTGATAGTCCAAAATATTCTCACCAAGTCAAAAATTATTTACCTTCTCCAAGAAAAGAAGCAAGGAGTAGCTTATTAATATGTATAAAATAACAAGTAATAAGTATAGACGTTTTTCTTGGCTGCCACCTGGTACAAAGTTACGAAGTTAACTAAATCCCATTTGAGAAATGGCCGTCGATCTTTGCCGGAGTGTCGGGGGCTTTACTTAAGCCCACTGCCAATAACGCTTTTTCTAAATCACTTGGATGAATGTTTTACATTTTATCTCGAGCTTCAAAGTGTTCCGTAATATAATTATATTTTGTTTTCTGTTCTTCTGTGGTGAATAGAGAAATTTCTGTGGTTAGAAAATTGTAGTAAAACTGATAACAACGTCTAATTTTAGCATTGGTAAGGATAGGTGATAAGAAGCGTGTTGGATGCTTCTGGGGGATTCAGTTGTATGCTTCCCTTTTTACCTACATATAATTTGGGAATTTTAATTTTATAAGAATTATACTGAATAGTAATTGTGAAAAAATTGTCGCACCTAATATTACCTAATCACCACTCTTAGGCCCGCTTACACCACTAAATGTGTAGTTAGAGCGCAAAACTGTTGAAAGAGGATAAATGAGAATTTAAAAGAAATAATTTTTTAATTAAGGTGTTCTATGTCAACTGTCTGTTCTTGTCATCCTTTGTTAAAACATCTACATATTAATAAAATACACGTATTTACTTATTTAGATCCTACTTATTTTATTTCTAACATGGTAGCAGAGCGTTAGCGTTAATAATGGAAGAAATACGTGAAGCAGTTGGTATTGGTGGTGGTGCGCCGCACCGATCTAGATTAGTTGAAAGCATTGAAATGCTGGATGGAGCGTCGAACTACGCTACTTGGAAGGTGCAAGTAGAACTTTATCTAGTAATGGAAGATCTCTGGGATTTTATAAAAAAAACACCATCAACTGCTGCTGGTCTTAAGATGGATAAGAAGGTACGTGCAAAAATGCTGTTAATGGTTAAACCGCATTGTTTGGTGCATGTGAAGAAAGCAACTACAGCCAAGGAGAGCTGGGATGCTTTAAAAGCTGCCTTCGAAGACCAAGGAATTAATAATAGATGTCGATTGTTAGGACGACTAGTTAGTCAGAAGCTGAGCATGTATAGTAGCCCACGAATCTACGTCACTGAGGTACTGTCGCTAGCCAATCAGTTAGCAGATATGGGCAAAGAGGTAGATGATGAGTTACTGGCTGCACTTATGCTACAAGGACTAGGAGAACAGTATGAGCCGATGAGGATGGCTATCGAAAATAGCAATATAACGTTAACAACAGACTACGTTAAAACTAAATTGCTACAGATTGAAGTTACTTCAACACATGAGGATTCGCCGCAGAATGCTTTCAGTGCTGCTAAAAAGAAAAGCTATTGGAAAGCAAATGAAAAGGGTAAAGGAAAGATAGCCAATAAGAAGATTGAATGCTATGTGTGTGGGGAAGGACATAAAGCTCGTTTTTGCCCCAAGAAGCATTACAGTCATGCACACACCACACATACGGCACTACATACCTATAGAAATGTTTCGCAAGATTGGATTTTGGATTCTGGAGCGTCATTTCATATGACCAACAGGAAAGATTGGCTAAACAATTATGAGAGGTTGAAAGAGCCAGTCCAAATATCATGCGCGAATGGAAACAGGGTGGAAGGTGAAGGCCGAGGTGATGTCTGTTCAGATGAGTTGAACGTGAGTGTAAAGGGAGCTGTCTTTGTGCCCAAGTTAGCTACGAATTTATTAAGTGTAAGTACATTAGTGAATCGAAATTTTGTTGTAGTATTTTCGAAAAGAGGTTGTGAGTTGTATAAGTCAGACGAATGTCAAGTGAATGGCAAGGTTGAGTTGGTGTGTAAGGAAGAGAAAGGGATTTATGTATTGAAGTCCAATTCTAACCCTCACATGTTTTCAGCTTTAAAAACAAAAGTTGATGATGAAGTCCAGCTATGGCATCGCAGACTTGGACTTTTGGGACTTGCCAACATGAAGATACTACGTGACAAACTAGCTAGAGGTATTAGTTTCAAGGATCCAGACTCAGTACAATGTGTGTCGTGCTTGAAAGGTAAGCAAACCACATTACCTTTTCCGAAACAGAAGAGTACACGTGCTACTGAACTTCTTGAATTAGTACATAGCGATGTTTGTGGGCCAATAGAAACTGCTTCATTTGCGGGGTATAAATATTTTCTGACGTTTATTGACGACAAATCGAGAAAAACATTTGTTTATTTTTTGCGGAACAAAAGTGAGGTCTTCTCGAAGTTGGTAGAGTTTAAAACACTTGTTGAAAATCAGACTGGTAAAAAACTCAAGGGGATTAGGACGGACAACGGAACCGAGTACGTCAATGAACGTGTAAATAATTTTCTGCGTAGTAATGGTATTACCCACCAGCTGACAGTGGAATACACACCGCAACAGAATGGAGTGAGTGAGAGGGCAAATCGTTCAATTGTAGAACGAGCCAGAGGCATGCTTGAAGAAGCGAAACTTGACAAGAAGTATTGGGCTGAAGCGGTCAATACTTCGGTTTATCTGAAAAACAGATGTCCTACACGTGCTGTCAAAGGGATGACGCCTGAAGAAGCATGGTCTAACAGAAAGGTTGACTTAAGACATTTAAAGGTATTTGGTTGCCGGGCGTTTATGCATGTTCCGAAACAGAAACGGAAGAAGTTTGACTCAAAGACTAAAGAACTACTGTTTGTCGGCTATTGTGAAACTACTAAGGGTTATCGACTTTTAGATCCTGTGACACATCGCTTATACAAAGCAAGAGACGTAGTTTTCTTTGAAAATCAAATCAAGATTCATGCAAAAGATACTGATGAAATTGTAGAAATGATGTCATCAGATGACGTCTGGGAGAGACCTTTAATGATACAAGAAGTTAATGCTTCTAATGAAGCTCATCAAGAAAATGATGAATTTTTTGAATGTGAAGAAGTGGGTGTTTCTGAAACTGAAGTGCAAGGCAGTGAAGGTCCTGTACTGGAATGTAAAAACACGCATGATATTTCTGAAAGAAGATATCCTCTTAGAGAAAGGAAACCGAGAAATTTCGATGATTACATTCTCTATTATGCAGAAGAAGGTATAAAGGAAGACCCTGTAACTATAGAAGAAGCTTTATCAAGAGTTGATAAGGATAAGTGGCATAAAGCTATTCAAGAAGAGCTTAATGCATTGAAGAAAAACAACACATGGGAGTTAGTAGAAAAAGCTGATGGCTACTGTGTAGATTCTAAATGGATTTTTAGAATAAAAAAAGAGCCAGGGAAGATAAGGTACAAGGCAAGACTTGTAGCCAGAGGTTTTTCTCAAATAAAAGGGGTAAACTACAACGAAACATTTGCACCTGTAATACGCCACAGTACTTTGAGGCTACTTTTGGCTCTAGCTGTTGAAAATAATCTAAAAGTTGACCAGATGGATGTCGTTACCGCGTTCTTAAACGGAGACTTAAAAGAGAAGGTTTATTTAAAACAACCGAAAGGTTTTGAAGAAAAAGGTAAAGAAGGACATCTCTGTCTACTGAAGAAAGCTATATATGGTTTAAAGCAAGCCTCTAGAGCATGGTACGAGAAATTGAACAAGGTTTTGTTAGACATAGGTTTCAAGAGATGTGAAACTGAACCATGTGTTTACAGAAGAAAGAAACATGACTGTATGATGATTATAGCAATTTATGTAGATGATATTCTTATTTTTTGGAACAATGAAAAGGAAAGAATAAAATTGAAAGAAAATCTTCAAAGAAAGTTTGAAATGAAAGATCTAGGTGAAGTAGATGTCTTTCTTGGAATGAAAATCAAATGTCAGGACAACTCTATACAACTCAACCAAACTGAGTATCTTGAGAGAATTCTAAAGAAATTTGGAATGAGTTCCTGTAAGAGTGTAAAGACTCCTGTTGAAAGTGGGATTAAACTTGTCAAACCACAAGATAAAAATTACATTCCACCAATGGAACTGCCATACAGAGAATTAATTGGTTCTTTAATGTACTTAGCCGTATGTTCAAGACCTGATATCTCATACGCAGTTAGCTATTTGAGTCAGTTTAACAGCTGTTACGACAAAACACATTGGGCAGCTGCAAAGCGTGTGCTAAGATATTTGAATGCTACCAAAGAATTGGGACTAACATTTAAAAAGACGGGGAATAAACTTGTTGGTTATGTAGATGCTGATCACGCAGGCGATGTGTGTGATCGAAAATCATATTCTGGTTTTGTATTCACATTTGGAGGTGGTCCCATAGCATGGGAAAGTCGTAAACAAACGACAGTAGCACTCTCAAGTGCAGAATCTGAATATGTGGCACTTTCAGAGGGGTGTAGAGAGTCTGCATTCTTAACTGCACTTCTAGCCGAGTTCACTGGAATTAATGAAGTCGTAGAATTATTAAGTGATAGTCAGTCTGCGATTCAAATCGCTGAGAATCCAATGCATCATCGAAGGACTAAACATATAGATGTGAGGCATCACTACATTCGGGAAATGGTGAGAATGGGCAAGGTAAGGCTAAGTTATCTTCCGACGAACGAGATGCCTGCAGATATTTTTACGAAAGGGCTTAGCAGAGAAAAGCATGAAAGATGTATGAAAGGAATGCAAGTTTGAGGAGGAGTTGGACTGGTTCTAGGTTCTCATTTAAGGAGGAGTGTTGAAAGAGGATAAATGAGAATTTAAAAGAAATAATTTTTTAATTAAGGTGTTCTATGTCAACTGTCTGTTCTTGTCATCCTTTGTTAAAACATCTACATATTAATAAAATACACGTATTTACTTATTTAGATCCTACTTATTTTATTTCTAACAAAAACATATTTGATACATCATTCTGTCTCTATAAATTTCAAACAATTGACAAAAACAACCTAGAACGATGTTCTTGAGTTTGTTTAGCGCTAAACGTTAAGTGATAGGTATGTTGTACAAGTGGGCCTAATAAATGAACGAATGATCTCGTTCTTATTATTTTAATTAATCGTCTTAATTCGAAAGAAGAATTAATGCCTACTTATAGCGCTACAATACAATGTTATTTTCGCTCGTGGCCAAAAACTAAACTATCACCGCCATCTTGTTTTTTGAACACATTGTCATTTCAGACAGTGCCATTCCAAGAATTGCAGAAATATTTTCCAACAGCGCTGCACTGTCAACGTCATTTGAGTGCAAAAATATTCTTGCAGCAGTGTTCTTCTGATTTATTCCATCGACATTTTATTTATGACAGCAGTGCGACATCATTTTAACGATAACTGCTCCAATACCCTGAAAACATAAATTTAATATTATTTACAACGGGAACCGCCTCGAATCATAAATATTCGAATGATGGAAATCTCATTGGAATTGGCTCATTACTTTTCGAGATTAATGTACCGAACCAACTGACGTGCTATAACAGTCCTCTTGTAAATGCAGTTGAAAACCTGCAACAAAATTGCGTAACGCAAAATCCCAAGGATTTTGAAAGAAATTCTGAATCCATTGCTTTGTATGTTTGAAAACTCCGTCTGCTCCAAAGGGTAAATAACGCAATGAATTTTGAAGAATTGTCAAAGTGAAAGGCATTACAATTATTAGTGTGTTACGTAATTACCCCGCTGGAGTATTTGACCATAGCAACAAATAATAGTGAAAAAGGAAAATAATTGTCGTTGGTTTAGTGTTGGCAATTGTCTGCGGAGCTGGTATTCCTGGGTTCGATTCCTGTGTTGGGCAGTGTAATCTGGTTTTTCCATTATCATTTTCATTAAATATGGGTGTAGTGGTGTTCTCATACACCTTCTGTTTATCTTTTTACTACGTTTAACGGACGAATCGTTATATGTACACACATCAAAAGTGTCTAGGGATCAACATATATTTTTGCAATAACTTTTCTCCTGATTGATATTAATTAAAATTTTCTTTAAGGATTCATCAAATAAAGTGTTTTCGTTTGTCACAGTAACGATAAACCAAGTCACCTTTGCATTAATAAAGAAATTTGCCATTTTCCTAATAAAGGGATTTTTGACATTTGAACCACTAACACAAAAGTTCGAAAAAAAGACTGAAATAACAGTTTTCTTTAAAATTTTATTGGGTAACTTAAACAATTAATAATCCGTGTTTCTACCGCGAACACTAACAACACAAGAACATCGGTTTGGCATACTCAAAATGAGTTCATCCAAATCACGCTGTGGAATGGCCGCCCATGTTCGTTGCAACAACAAAAAAAGGTCTTCTTGCGACTGGATACCCTCCATATTCGGCAGAGCTCTTCTCTGTAGCATATCCCATGCATGCTCAATCGGGTTCAAGTCTGGCGACTGAGCAGGCCAGGGCAGGACATTGATGTTAGCTGCGGCGAGAGTCTGTCTTACAACTCTTGCGGTGTGCGGTCGTGCATTATCATGCATTAACTGAAATAAGGGACCGATTTACACTTGTAGAGGAACGATGACGTCTGATACAATCGTCTCAGCATAAATTTGAGCGTTGAGGTTGCCTCTGATCCAAATCAACTCAGTTCTTCCGCCGATCCAAATACCCGCCCATACCATGATGGTTCCACCACTATAAGGATGGACTTCCTGGCAGGATTTTAATCGCTGTTGGCGTCCAGGGGTTCTCCAGTGTCGTATACGTCTTGTATCCGGTCTCATACCAAAACGAGACTCATCAGAAAAGCACACGAAACGCCATTGTTCTTCTGCCCAATTTCTGTGTTCAAGAGCCCATTGATATCGAATCCTACGATTGTGCATTGCTATAGGTGGTACCCGTAGCGGTCTCCGGGAATGAAGGTTCACTTCATGCAAGCGGTTTCTGACTGTTTGGTCGCTAATTAAGTTCCCTGAAGAGTGATGAAGCCTCACGGCTAACATCATGGCGGTTATTGTTGGAGCTCTTCAAGTTAAGATTTGAATGTATCGGTCTTGTCTCCGTGTGGTGCAGCGATACCGTCCTCCATGGCGCTCAGCCACGGTACCAGTGCTTCGGTAACGTGTCCAAAGTCGACTGATAACACTCTGACTTGTATTCAGAGCTAAAGCCACAGTACGTTGCCGGGAACCAGCTTCTATCATTCCCACGGCTCTGAGCATTTCTTCCCTGCTTAAATGACGTCGCCGCTCCATAATAACGTTGGTTTTAATCAGTAGTAGGGAAACAGTAGCACTAATAATGTCTTCAATGCGTTGTATGTTTTTATAGGGAAAATATTGACAGCTGATTTTCATCTTTTACTCGAATTTGATTCACAGTTCCTGATTCAAATTATGAAATGCACCAAAAAGGATCCATATAAATTTATAAAATCATAAATTTATTACAAAGCCACATCTCAATCTCAAGAAATCCGCATAAAAATGCTTGATCCCTAGACACTTTTGATGTGTGTATTTCCAAACAGTTCGACGTTTTTAGCAAACCGGAAAACGGTGCTATACCTATGTCTTCCTAACACAAGTTTCCCCCCATTTTTTTATAAAACCCTTTCCTAAGCACTATACAAAACAAAAAACATTACTCAATTACAACTTTTTTATTTTCAGGTGCGGAATATCGAAGGATAAACATGGCGTTCTGGAGAATTATAACACTGGCGTTCGCCACATCTATCTTCGCCGAAGCAAAATTGTACCACTATCAAAAACGTGAAACAACGAAAAACGTATGCGACCCTGTATACAACAATACCAACCCTGTCCAGTGTTACTGTGTTGAGAGCCAATCCGTGGATAAGGAGAGAACCGCTAGTTGTCACCTGGTAAAAAAAGACCTCCACCAAGACGACAAAATATGGAATAGTTTTGAATTGTTAAAAGACATCAACAAACTCACCATCTCTAACACCAGAGGCATCGCCATTCCATATATCCCCACCAATGCTCTTAAATTCATGGATAAATTATTGAAAGTCGACATCAAGTACGGCAATATTGATAAAATTGACTCTTTCGCCTTTGCCAATTTGAGCCTTATCGAAGAAATAACGCTGAGCGATAATCAGATCAACGTGTTAGGAAAGCATGCCTTTGCCCATCACAGAGACTTATCAATCATCGGCTTAGACTCCAACCACATAATTGAGATCAACAGGGACGTATTCGTTGAACTGCCATCTTTAGAGAGACTGTTTTTGACAAACAATAAAATAACGACCATACATGACAGAGCATTCGTGCATTTAATAAATTTAAGAGAACTAGAAATGGATAGAAATAGTCTGTTTAGTTTGAACAGCGAGACATTCTCAGGGCTGAAAAATTTGCAAAAACTAGACCTTAGTACTAACAGCCTTGAAGTGATCGGAGATAACACATTTTTGCCACTAATCAATTTAAAAACCCTGAATTTAGAAGAGAATAAAATTCAAATGCTGGACGAGAAAGCGTTCAACGGATTAGGGCAATTAAATGCTTTGAATTTGGCTCACAACAAACTGGTGAATATCGAAAATGTAAGGACATTTGAAGGACTGGAATCTCTAACTATGTTGAGTTTCAAAAGCAACCAGCTTATAGAACTGAAGCCGCAAGTCATGTCACCTATATTGAAGAATTTCTACGGCAACACTAGCAGCTTAGATGTGGAAGGTGAGATATTTTTTAAATCATATTTTACTACTTGTTTATTTTACATTCAACTTGAAAAAATCTAGTTAGTTCTAGAACTTGGTTTAATCTTGGTCTCCAAAGTTTTAAATATTTTAGTAATTAAGACATTTTACTTTTTGACTTTTGTGGGGATCCTTAATCTAACTACCACCATGGTAAACCGATATTGTGTAGACGGTATGGAAATACGTGACGACCCGTTTGGCAAGCATAGGCATTTTGACAACACAACTGTTAATTGAAGCTTCCGATCTGGAGATTTATTTCACATTAATGATCAATATTACTGATAATATAATATTGTAGTAACCGTGAGGGGTTTGTTTCAGTTGTTTTAAATTGCGTAAGAAAGCCATATACATTAATATTACATTTATAACACTCTGTGACCCAAACCCGTACTTATGTCACGCTTATCTGTGACTTAAGTAGTCAATTTTTACATAGAAAAGCGTTGCACGGTGTTTACCTAATTTCACGCCGTGCAATAATGTTGCAAACTTGCATAGTAATATTCAATTTTCACTTTCAATTTCCAGATAACAACTTCCCCTGCGACTGCCGCCTGGACTGGTTCATGTCACTGATGAACAAGACACAAAACGACTACTTTAAGCGCGCTACAGAAAACTTGAAATGCTATCCTGACACTAACTTGAGGGAACTATGGGCGAAAACCGAAGATACTGAGAAGAATGTGGCTCAAGTATTCGTGGAAGAGGAGTCTCAAGTTCAAAACAATGACTACGAATACTACGACGAATCACAACTCAATGGAAAACTCTTTTACATAGACATTAGAGATTTGGCAAACTGTACTAAAACTAGCGATCGTGTAAAAACTACAGTAAATGGTGTAAATAAAACACAAACAGCCGTAGAAACAACTACCAAAGTAACTAGTCCAGCAACTACATCAAAGTCTACAAGATATACCACAGAGTATCATACGCTACGGTCAACTCAAGCAACACCTAAAGTTCTTATTGACGATGTTACCAAACCCAAAGAAAATATAACTGTAAAACCTAACAAGGATAATGAAACTAAGAATAAAGAATCATTTACAACTGTCCGTCTGGCTACTGTTTCTGCTAAACCGATTGAACATAATTATGACCACGATATGGCGTCTGACGAGGCAAGACCTGAGAAAATCAAGGAACATTCTCACAGGAGCATTCATGATGAATTAAAGACTACTCCTAACATGAACCACAATAGCGCATGTAGTAATGTGAACAGTGTAGCTTTAGTATCTCTGATATTATGCTTTAGACTGTATTTTTATTAAATCACTAATATATTATTAGATATTTAGTTCATAATGTTAAACACTATCTCACAGTCATTAAAATAAATAATTTAAGTTTAAAAGTGTTTTATTACTTTTAATTATTTACCTAGTGAGTGGTGGATTCTACGTTGCCGTTAATTGGTAGATAATTATGTCGCAGTAAGATGATTGAAGATGTGATACAGTTATAATAGGAAAGTGGTTTAATACGAATATAACTAAGAGCACGATCTAGTAATGTAACTTATGACACTAATCTATTGAAATAATTATAACGATATATTTTCTTTGATTTGCACAACTAGTCCAATCAAACTTTTATTGATTACTCAATCGTAACAACTAAAACAAACAATACTAAAAGTAGTAATTCTAACTAAAATTCACAGTAATAAAAACAATCTGTTTTACATTTAAGCATAGAATTAACAAAAGAAAGATATCAAAAAAATATTTGGATTTCAAAGTATAATGTTACACACCTACTTTGAAATCCAATTAAAATGCCATGGCGAGCACCCTGCACACTGCACCCCGCTTTTACAACCATTCCACTAGATTAGTCTAGTAGGATACTCGTACCTAGTTATATTACTAGATCGTGCTCGTATCATAGGTATATTCCTAGCAAGACAGTGTTATGAACCGCTTTCATTTAACTATATTACGTTATATGGCTATATCACTAGGGATATAACTAAACAGCCTATACCATCCTTCTGCGACAGATACATAGCACAGACTGTAACAAATATATTTCACAAGCACCATAAAAGGTCGGCAGCGTCCTCTAGTAGAGAATTATATAATCAATCGATACAAATAATTCCTATTTGATAAACCAGATGGCGCTGATGTTGACTTATTAATCTATATTAGAATGGTGGTAACCTAATGGTGACTTGAGGCTCTGTTTGGACTGTCGAAAACTTAATGCCGTTTCTAAAGCAGATGCTTATCCTTTGCCTTACATCCATCAAATATTGGATAGCCTGAGAGATGCAAAATATTTGACATCAATTGACCTCAGCGCTGCATATTGGCAGATTGAATATGATAGTGAGGGGTCTGCTGAAAAAACTGCATTTACAGTCCCTAGACGTGGACTCTTTCATTATGTAACCATGTCATTTGGTCTTGTTGGAGCATCTGCCACTATGCAACGTCTCATGGATAAATTGTTTGGTCCGGAATTTGATAATAAAGTGTTTGTCTTCCAAGATGACATTATATGCATCTCTAATGAGTTTAATAAACATGTTGAGTTGTTGGAAAAGGTATATCAACGTTTAGCAGATGCAAACTTGACGATAAACATGAGTAAGTCTCAATTTTGTAGAAAAGAACTTAGATATCTTGGATACATGGTGGATAGACAAGGTCTCCGTACCGATCCTTCTAAGGTGGAAGTGATACTTAATTATCCTACACCCACCACACCCAAGGAAGTTAAAAGGTTTGTAGGCATGGCAGGATGGTACCGTAGATTCATACAAGATTTTTCTAAAATTAGTAGGCCACTTAGTAAATTAACATGTAAAAATATCCCTTTTGTATGGACAGAGGAAGCTGAAGAAGCTTTTACTACCTTAAAATCATGTTTAGTTTCAGCTCCAATTCTTAAGTGTCCAGATTTTAACTTACCTTTCTCTATTCAGTGTGACGCTTCGGCTTATGCTATTGGTGCTGTACTGACACAATCTTATGATACCTTTGACCACCCAATTGCATTCTGTAGTAGGTTACTTAATAAACATGAAGTTAACTACACAACTACAGAACGTGAACTTTTAGCAGTTTTGTTTGCTTTAGAACAATTCAGAATGTACGTGGAGGGTCAAAGATGTAATATTGTCACAGATCATGCATCATTACAATGGTTTTATAAATTAAAAAATCCTTCAGGTAGGTTAGCTCGATGGAGTATTCGTTTAAGTCAATTTGATTTTAATATTATACATAGAAAGGGCAAAGAAATGGTTTTGCCGGATGTACTTTCAAGGATTAAAATAGAATCAATAGAAATCTCAGACAACATTCAAGATAAATGGTACTTAAAAATGGTAGAAAATTGTGAAAAATTCCCCCATAAATTTCCAAATTACACATTAAAAGATAATAAACTGTTTAGACATTCTAAGAATAAATACAATTTAACTTCACAATTCTCTTGGAAACAGGTGATACCAAGTGAAGATGTGGGACAACTATTAAAACAATTTCATGATGATCCCACAGGCGCCCATTTCGGAATATTTAAAACTCATAAACGGTTAGCTTTACACTATTTTTGGAAAAATATGTATAAGGATGTAGAAAATTATGTCAATTGTTGTCAAACTTGTAAAGAGTACAAGCCGGTAAATTCATCACGTCCAGGATTAATGGGTAACCCAAAACAGGTTAATAAACCATTTGAAGCAATTTGTTGCGATTTGTTAGGACCTTTTCCTGTATCTACTAAGAGAAACACAAATTTATTAGTTTGTTCAGATTATTTCAGTAAATATGTCATGTTGTTTCCTATACGGAATGCAACAGGCAATGCTATAGTTAAAATTCTGGAAGAGAAAGTGTTTCTGGTACACGGGATACCTAAGTTTGTCTATGTGGACAACGGTCCACAATTCATTTCAAAACAATTTAGAGACTTAATGTGCAAATATAATGTGCCTAATATTTACTATAATCCAAGATATCATCCACAGGTTAATCAGGCTGAAAGAGCTATCAGAAATATTCTGTATGCGATTGCCTCATATGTGAAATCAAATCACAGACAGTGGGACAATCACATACCAGAAATTCAGTGTGCACTTAATACTGCAGTTAATGAGTCGACTAAATTTTCACCTTACTTTCTCGTCCATGGGCGAGAGATGTTTGTAGATGGAAAATTACATCATGGCTCTGAAGTGCCACAGCCTGTTTCTGATCTAACCGTGGTAGATCCCAGAATACATGGCGATAACTTAGAAGAACTTAAAAATATATTTCTGGAAGTTAGTAAAAACTTAAAAGTTGTGCACGATAAAAATAAAAAGCAGTATGATTTAAGGAAGCGACCTATAGAATATAAGGTTGGTCAGATAGTCTATAAGAGAACATTTACCTTGTCGGATGCTAGTAAGCATTTTACTTCTAAATTAGCACCGCGTTTTATAAGATGTGTTGTTTCAATTAAACACTCACCTGTTGTGTACAGTTTAAAGGACATGCAGGGTAAAAACTTAGGTAAATTTCACATAAAAGACATTTTAAAATATGAAGACTCCTAGTTTAGAACATTGTTGTGTTAATTAATTAATATTTGCACGAAATTAACAATAGACGTACAAATATTTAATTTAAAAAGGGATGAATGCATGCTGGAAGGGTATAAGGTTTTTTTTTCAAAATTAAGGTTTAAACAATTTTTTTAAATAAACATGTATGAAAGGATGAAAGATAGGTAACACAATAATGAAAAGACTGTGTAGTGTTCTTCTGACTTAAGACTTCAAAGTCACAATTTGGTACTTCTTAATAATATGTACTTAACACTTACTTAGATTCTAAGATAGTGTTTAATTAATAAATCTTAAACTTAAAACTTAACTTAAGTAGGTACTCACCTACAATTAAAAAACAGAGAATATCTAAATCTCATTAAATTAACACTTACACTTTAAGCACTTGAAATAAATGGATATTAAACCAGATATTTCAAGTTAGTTAAAGCTTAAATATATTTAAATAAGTCATAACCAGTAAGTAGGTTAAACTTAACATTTAATTTAAATTAGGTAGGCGTTATGCATACCTGCATTGTTTAGTTAATAGGTACTTAGTAGTTGTAGGTTGGAGCAACCAATGTTCGTATAGCTTTAGTCTCACTATTTAGTATTGAGTACTTAAGTAATTAAAACTTAACCTTTGATTGAGTGTGGTCTTAATTGACTTTTATTTAGGGCTGCCTCAACTTCTGTCGGGGAACATGTTGAAACTCTTAATGTGCATAAAAATAGTTTAAAAAAAAAAAAAAATTAAGTTAAAATTTTTTTTAACCGGGGTGAGATGTATTGTAACAAATATATTTCACAAGCACCATAAAAGGTCGGCAGCGTCCTCTAGTAGAGAATTATATAATCAATCGATACAAATAATTCCTATTTGATAAACCAGATGGCGCTGATGTTGACTTATTAATCTATATTAGAATATTAGATTAGTATTTATATGTGAACAATTAAAAATAATAAGCATATAATTCTAAGATCAAAATGTTACATTAGCTTCAATATTTCAATTTAAAATATAGATTAAGTCGATTTAGTAATAATCGATATAGGAGCATTGCCAACCGAATGAACTATAAATAATGCTTTGACGTTCCAAAGTTGGTAGAACGTTTTCCTTTGAGAATTTGACATTCGGATGGTAATGAGCTCCCATCTGTAATCGGTAGCAAATTAAAGGCAGATAAAAGTTAAATGACGAGAACAAGGAGTGGGTCCAGCGTTAAAATGAAACCTTAAACGATAAAATCGAAAAAGGATGCTGTGAGTATTAATTTTGAGTCGTCTCATGATGCATACATTGCCTGATGCGGATAGATTGAGGTTTTCAACATGTTTTCTCTTATCGACAGGGTCCCAAGTTAATTTTAGAAAAAATATGGTCAACTCATGAGAATACACTAACAATATTACACCAGATTCAAAGTATTCTACTTGAATCATGGTATTGGCAGTTTGACGCCGACTTCAGGTTCCGAAGACAATTGTCCACGTGTCTTGGCGCTCCCAAGGTTGTTAACACAGGACAACGATACTGGATGAAGCAGCACACCTTGGACATTTTGTAACTAAGGGTAATAAGTGCCCCATTTAATGTAAGTGTGCACATGTCTTGGTAGTTCGAGCATGGTGAAGAACTTGAAGTCATCGTAGTATTAGTCAACCCATACTGGATGTAATAAAAAGAGTAATTAAAGTGTATTGAGAAGACCAGAAGAAAGCCTTTATTTTAACCAAACCTCATGCGAGTAAATCCCTGTTCTCATGCATTACTATCACTGGGTAAGTTGGTGAGTAGGGAAAAACCAGCCTTACAAGACTATATCCATGATATAACTATTAAACTACGAGGTTGGGTAGTCCAAAAGCTGTGTAGCATGCAGTTTACGGAAATCAGCGAAAAATGGCTATAGTAGCGAAGTTTGAGAAAACCTAACAACTTATTAAATATAATCAAATTGGTAATTCAATTAACTCAGCACATTGCAGTCCACTGCTGGACATAAGCCTCTCCCAGGCTGCGCCACAACACCCTGTCCTCCGCCTTCCGTATCCATCAGTCCGTCCCAGCCACCTTCTTTAGGTCGTCCGTCCATCTAGCTAGGGGGCGTCCCACACTTCGCTTACCGATACGCGGTCTCTACTCCAGGACTCGTCTGCTCCATCGGCCATCGGTCCTTCGATAAGCATGGCCAGCTCACTGCCACTTCAGTTTGCTTACTCTACAAGCTATGTCGGTAAAACAGGTTCTTTTCCGGATAATTTATTTTTAATTCGGTTAATTCCTGATTTTATCCTTCAAAGATATTCCGAGCATGGCTCGCTCCATAGCGGTCTGAGCAACCTTGACTTTGTGGACGAACCCGACCGTCAGTTTCCATGTCCACAGAGGTGATTAGTAATCATCATCAACACGCTTGTTAAGTATTGATGACCACCGTATGACTTTTAACATAAAAAATAAAAATGGGCCGAGAATTGAGCCTGGGGGACCCCCATTCTTACTACAGATGCGGATGACCTTTTCCCGTTAATCTTATCACTTAAGTAAGAAGATCCAGGGAGGCGTTCCGGATTCCGTAGTGATGCAGTTTCCTGATTAATGTTTCATGAAGAACACAATCGAATGCCTTGGACTACTACTCTTTACTTTCACTACTACTCTTTCTGTTATCTTAGTCAGTCCCGGAGCTGATTTCAGGCATACCTGAAATAAAATTCTGCCAACATCTGCCTATAATGCAGCTGATCAGCCTATAATGTTTCCACTTCTGGGACACAGGCCTCCTCTCTGTCTCGTCTCTGTCTGTGTCTACCCGGGCAAAATGCGGGTTCTATAGATATTTATTATGTACACCATTAATATTAACCCGTCAAGCTCCGCGCGTACCTATCCTATGTAATACGATACAATAGAAAATCCATTGTGTCTCATTAGCGGAGCTTGAGAGGTCACGTAGAGATATAAAAATGTAGAAATTAATGGAGGACCTAAACCAAACCAACGGTTTTTGTTAGGTTCCCTGCCTACTATTTGGGAAGAATATACCAAACCGTGATGTTATGTTATTATTTAAATAAGAATTTTGATAAAAATTAAACTATTATGAGTATTATGTCTACTACTGCAACTGATATGAAAATGGACACGCTATAGATAGAATGTTGGCAGACTGTAGGCGTATACTGCCATCTGTTGTGATATTAAAGTACTACCAATACGAAACCGCATCGTACACGCCACAGCGTTTGTTGGCAATATTGTCACAGCTTCTCATTATATTTCTGATTCTGTTAAAAGATGGCGCTTACTTCAACTTTATAAAGAGCGTTGCTAATACTTAGTAGGTATGATGAAATGATACAGATGGCACGCTGGCAATAAATCAAATATCAGCTTGAGTTTATTGTTTTCAATTTAAAACCTGGAAAGTTCAAGATATTGACCAAAAAACGACCATTTCCATTTAATTATTTTAACTCACCGATCGATCGTCTTAGGAAACACGGAAACCCCCGGAAACGGTGAAGGTGAGTAACAAGACTTCTCCCGGGAGATAGGGTCCGTGGGGTCGCTTCTGCCCAACAGCTCGTCACATGCCGCCCTGTGGGTTTTTGTATCTCCCTTGATCTGGCTCCTCACCCTAGACCTGTTTCGGAAAAGTAAACTCTACCGGTATAGAACTAAAGTCCATACAAAACTTCAATACCTACTTGACCAAATGTATGGGACGAAACGCTGAAAAAATACGTTTGTTGAATGGGTTCCTTATACATTAGATGTATTGGGTTTTGTTGATAAGCAGTCGCTCCATGTAAAATACTAGTATTCAGCTGCATCTGGTTCGACTGGAAGCTGACCCCAACATAGTTGGGAAAAGGCTAGGCAGATGATGATGATGAACTTATACCTACATTATGCAAATATTATCAAATTAAAATATGTTAGCACTTTATTTTATTTATAGCACTATGTGACCTAAACCCGCAGTGAAGTCACACGTATCGTAATGTACTACTTTATTATTTACTAGGTTCTGCCCGCGACTTCGTGGGTTACTCCCATTTGGGAACGCTCCCGTTTGGTAACGCTACCTAACACACACCTTATAATACAGTCAGAGTAAAAGTTCTGGTGTGCCGAATTTATTTCATATTAATTTTATTTTATATTTTTAAAACTAGGTACCATATTAATAAGTACTGCATCGAATACAAATGACAATATTTTTAAGAATCAAAGTTAAAAAAATCTAACGAAATAAGTGCAGGTACAAAAAGGTTCGGACTACGCCCGTATCTTTAGTGATTGTTATTGAGCTGATTACCACTTTATTCGCCGGGGACGGCGATTTAGTGTAAACTAAATCTTAAGTATGTCCATGTTAAATGCTCTAAAGCATAATAAATAGGTATAAGTACACTACAAAAATCTTAAATTACTTATTTCATTTCAAACAAATATATACATTCCATAAAAAGTATACTTAACATACTGACTGTACCTGGTGCATGCGATACACCGCTTTATGTAAGTGTGTGAAGGGTTACCAAACGGGAGCGTTCCCAAACGGGAGTAACCGTTTGGGAACATACGTGTGAAATGTCTCTTTCCCCGACCCATCCCGTAGCCTCGCATCACCTGCCCGTGCTATTACTTCGTTTTCGCTTAGCGTTCTTTTTGACTTTTTTTCCTAGCTTGATTTTAAGTAGCCTATAAGCCTTTCGGTATAAAATGCAAAAATATTTTTTCAAATCCGACTGGCAGTTCCAGAGATAAAAAAAAAGCTCTTCAGCTTTATTATTAGGATAGATATAGATTACTACCAGCGCCCCGCGGTTTTACCCGCATAAGTGTCGATCCCATGGAAATATGGGGATAAAAAGTAGCCTATGTCCATTCCCGGAACTCAAACTATCTCTATACCAAATTTCATCTAAATCGTGAAGAGGTAACAGACAGACAGACACACTTTCGCATTTATAATATTAGTATGAATTAGAATGGATATCGATGTATAGGCCAATCGCATAACTGAGACGTTGCCTGAGGTAGCAGCGCGGTGCGGGAGGGGTGTGGTGACGTGATGCGAGAGCTCAGTGATTGGTCAACTTGTGACAACTACCACCCCTCACGCACCGCGTAGATACCTCAGGCAACGTCCCGTAGTAGTACTTACACCCTCTGTAAAAATTTCAAGTGTCTGCTTAAGGGCTTGTCATACTTCAGCTGAAATACGTATTTTGCCCCCACTTCCCCGCGCCATGTATCTTTCTATCCCGCTCACACTGTCAAACTGATTCAGTTAGGATGAACTACATTGTTGATGGACGTAGGCTTGCTAATAAATGACTAAATTGTGATTATATTATATACGAAATCGACGTCTTCTGTATAGAATAAAATAGAAATATTTTGAAAGTTAAAAAAAGTTAAATGATTCATTAGTACATTATTAATTAACTTGCTAATAGTTAATTTGTAATGTACTAATGAATACTTTAGCTAATTTACCACCTAGGTAACCTACGTACAGATGTCCAACAAAAAATAGGTGCTTCGGAAATCATCTTAACCATTAATGCTAAGACAATTTTCGCAATCTGAAGTAGTATAGGCCTTTCATCATCATCATCATCATTTCAGCCGAAAGACGTCCACTGCTGGACATAGGCCTCCCCCTAAAGGGGGGGGGGGGGTTTGCCATAATCGCCACACTTGGCAGGCGGGTTGGCGATCGCAGTATGGTATAGTGGTAGAATGCATAGAGAACGCTGCTGCCCATTCTCCGGTACGCCCCTTAGTCGCCTTTTACGACACCCACGGGAAGTATAGGCCTTTAATACGGTGCAAGAGATACAGTCCTGTGACAGACGTACAACGGAGCCTTGGCAATAAGGTCCCGCTGGCACCCTTTGGGTACAGAATCCCGAAAAAGGTGGGATGTTTGTAAAATTTGATAGTCGATATGCATTATCGACCTACATAATAATTATGCTATACATAAATTACAGTGAATTGTCAGCAACAAATAAACTCTGCTGTATGTGCAAGGATAGTTCTGTGCAAACAAACCTTTGACTTCTAGCGATAAAAAAAGTATATCACATACAGCATGTTACATTTTTTTTTGAGATCTTTTAGGTATTAAGGGCTTGTAGCTAAGTAAAAACAGCTGCACAGGACGATCGACCAGGTTAAGCTACGCTGACCGCGGTAGGTTTGTGGATGGGTGACGATCTTTAAATATCAAGACCCCTCTGTGCCTCGGAAAGCACGTTGAGCCGTTAGTCCCGGCTGACATTCGTGGATCTTTGACAGTCTTTACTGGTCGTCAGAAGCCCGAAAGTCTGACAACCAGTCTAACCAACGGCTGTCGTGTTACCCAGTAACTGGGTTGTGGAGGTCAGATAGGCAGTCACTCCGTGTAAAATACTGGTATTCAGCGGCATCCGGTTAGACTGGAAGCCGACTCCAATATACATCTTCTAGGTGATAAAACAAGTGAGATTTTAGCCTTTATAAAATGTAGTTACGATTAACACAATCCTCCATCCCAATTAATTTTGGGAACGTTGTAGCGTGTCTTCTTCTATATTGTATGCTCACCTTCTTCCTTGAGTCTCGTATTTCCACGAGGTTCATGTTGTGGTAAAAATTACTAATCAGCAAGATGATGTTGTGGCTGACTACGCATGATGCTCCAAACATCCAGTTATCTAATTATTATTTTTTACATCGATTCATAGATGACTCCGCTCTGGAATGTAAATGTGGTGCTCTTCCACAATCGATGGGACACTTTATATCGTGTTCTGCGTGTCCTGTCGCCTGCATGTTATAGGGACTGATAGACGCTACTGATGGCGCTAAATTTTGTAGCCGAATTCTTCAATTCCGCGATTGCCATTGCCACGCTAAGAAGAAGATTTTACATTACCCCGTTAATTTCACGAAGGACGCCATCTACAAATAATTTCATTTCAAATTATAGTATTGTACCTAGGTATTTCCGCATATTTCCAGACCATAGGGTATAGGACCTTTGGTTATACGAGAGACTTAAGCCAACTCGCAGAGGGACCGTTTGATTCTATAAAATATGTTAAGGAAATGTGGCACCAACCGACGATTATCCTGTTCGCACAGTGCAAGTGCACCCAAGGTCAACCCCCGGATGGTGTAGGATTGTTATTACTGCCTGCCATAGGATTATTATTATTACCTGTGATCCTCCACTGCAGGACAAAGGCCTCCCTACTCTCTTTCCAGTTCTCTCTGTTCAAATTAAAACTATTTTGGTGTAGGATTATGGAAACAGAAATAATTATTGTTCCATGGATTTGGATGGCTAAGATGGACTGATATTAAACCTAGGTTGACAGCCGCACAGGTCCATCAATCAGATTAAGCTACGCTTGCCGCGGTTGGTCTGTGGATGGGTGACCATCTTTACATACTGTGACCCCTCCGTGCGTCGAAAAGCACGTTAAGCTGTTGGTCCCGGCTGTCATTCGTGGATCTTTGACAGTCGTTACGGGTAGTCAGAAGCCCGAAAGTCTGACAACCAGTCTTAGCAAGGGGTATCGTATTACCCAGTAACTCGGTTGTGGAGGTCAGATACGCAGTCGCTCCATGTAAAATACTGGTATTCAGCTGCATCCGGCTAGACTGGAAGCCGACCACAACATAGTTGTGAAAAGGCTAGGCAAATAACGATGGTGCTACACAAACAAAAGAAAATACATTATGGCTAGCTTCTCTTTCTAAATGGACAACTCCTTGATAATTCAAAAGTGCCTGTAAGTCGCTATAATTGGTTTAATTTAAATAAATGCTTTTAGTGAGTTTGAGTACCTAAGTGCATTTAATATTTTACAAGAAGCATGCAGTTTTATATTAGATCAGCCTGTATAACAAAAGTGTCTATGTACACTATATGCGAGGGTTTTACCAGACCATAAACAAGAAAATACGAGTGTATAAAGGTTGTGTTTGCTAACTAAACTCATTTAGTATCGTGTGGCATCTTATACAACGATGAAGTGCATACTTTTGACCGCATTTTTACTAGGTGAGTATTTTTTGTTTAAAACTTAGTGAATTTAATAAGTATTTACAGTTCTAAGTAATAATAAATTGATTGAAAAGTTGTTTGATGTCATCTGAGATGCTGATAGTTTTAAATTCTCCGTTCTCTAACCTCGGGAGCCCCTTGTTCAGTAGAATATAGGATTCCAGTGTAGGCCTCCACTTGGTCCCCATTGGACCACAAATAAACATCTTTCTATTTCCGTCAATCATATAATTTGAAGATGACAGCGACAGACGGTGTGAGTGCGCCATAATGTTCCTAAATTGGATGGTTCAGTAAGGTAATTAGTTTACAATAGAATAGACGTCAGCGCGTCTACTACTGCGTCGACTTTGAAGTATTTTTTTTGCACTTACAAACTCAAACTCAAAGCATTTATTTCCATATAATTTTTATTTTAATATATTTCAATTGTAAAACATTTTTAAAAGAGTAACGGTGGAGTTTCTTGCCCATTCTTCTCCATACGAAAACTACCTTTTGGAATGGGCGACTAGAATCTATTTTAGTAATTTTGACGTTCAAAAGTGCCTGTTAAGTGCCTATTTGAAATAAATGCTTTGACTTTGACTTTTGACTTTCAATTTAACCATTTACAGGTAGTGTTTAACTGTTAAAGAGTCGGTCAGTTAGTCAGAAAGTTGAAGCTAGTTGTCAATTCCAAAATGTGTATTTCTATGGAGAAGAACGGACAAGAAACTCCAAACGTTGATACTCCTTACATTGATAGTATTCCATTTCCTTAAGTCAGTTTGTCGATGTTCATTGCAATTTCACCTTTACAGGTATATGTCTGCCCTCAACATACTCTCGCCATGTACAGTTCTACAGAAAAGACTATACGTACATTGAGGAGTTCGAGGGATTTTATAAAGTTCACTGGGATGTGAGTGGATCAGCTTGGAGTACCGCTTTTTTCACTTGTGATGACGAAGGAGCTACTCTGTTCTATCCGAAAGCCCAGGGAGAATGGACCTTGGTGAAGAACTTGACAAATAGAATGAATGAAGTTCCTAATGTGACGGACATCTTCGTTGGATTGCACGACGAATTTGATTTAGGAGAGTTTATGACTGTTGACGGTGAGTATTTATAATTTGATACTATAGCAAAGCACGTACTTGTTGTTTACATCTCCATGTATTAGGTTTGCAAACATGGGAAGTGGTTATCGCGTTTCAGACTGCTGCAACACAATGGGTACTAACGATGCATTGCCAACATAGTACCTATATTCCACAGTTGAAATATAGAATGTTGTATTACTGCAATTTTTATTCAATCCTCTCTTTCCTATAGGCATATTTTTGCATTAACTGCGCCTAGAATCGGTGCTCGCATTTTCGTATACAAACCACTGTCTGTATGGGGACTTCTAGGATCTATTGCCCAGTTGATCATAGAAGATTGAGGCTGACTATTTTTTTTTCTGACGTCATTAAAACGACATTGTTTAAGCTTACTATATACACACAACATTTAAATAAAATTTCTTCCATGTTTCAGGACACTCAACGCCATATCCACTGCCAGCTGAAGGTAGTCTACTGCCACATCACAGTAATTGCATAACTATGAACATAGACAGTGGATTGTTTAATGTGGGCAGTTGCTTAAGAACACCTGGCACGGCGTTACCATTTGTGTGCAAGAAAGTTGAAGAAGAGTCCTGCCCGACTATTGACCGTGGTAAGTGGTATATTTCCTGCTTTTTCTGCGACGTTCCTTCTTGTGACTGTTCTTTATTTAAGAGGTACATGTTGTAAGCTTTAGAGAGGGCGCCCACGAGCAACGTTTGTCTCCACAACAAATTTGTCGCTCACATCAAGTCTACGGGTCATCCGCGGCCAACAACATGGGCGCACTTTCATACAAGAAAGTGTGCCCATGTTGTTGGCTGGTGTTGCTGGTTGGATTTGGAGACAGGTCGGCGACGCAACTGTCACCCGTTTATTGGTTATAATGCAAGTGCGCGCACGGCGACTTACTTAATATGTTGATGAATGCGGCAAAATTTTACGAGAACATAGCGTTGCTGTCCCGTGTACCCGTGTGCGGATCGGCCAAATCTCGGCGAAGAGACAACGACAGAGACAAAAAAAACAATACCACTTCGGGAGTGCCGAAAGAAGTGTAAAACAAAACACAAACAGAATACTTTGCCATCACTCACTGACATATTATCAGATATACATTAAAACCGAGTACAGTCATAAGCAAAAGTATATATATACTTGGTTTTATTCAAAGTCGATTTTCTCCTTTATTTTTGAATGAAATTTTATATTAGTAGGAATATAGTATTTTAGTATTTTCGAAAGGTATATGTAAAGTGTCGTAATTCAACGTTGCATTCGTTATTTCGTAAAAGAATCGCAATTTAAAGTTGCCAAGTGTTGACATATTGGTGCTCGTGACTGTACATCCCGAGGACAGCCGAACACATCCGAAGCCGGTTTTTTTTTAATCGTCTTATAAACAAAACACGCGTGGTGTCGCTAACGGTAACAGCGGCGCGAGTTCAATGGTTTTTTTCCATCTCAAAAAATGTGCAACGCGTCCAAAGAAGTTTTCACTTCAAAAAGTTTCTGGGTAACTAAGTTATAAAGAAAGAAAAATTGTTTATTCAGCACAAACAAAGTTGCTCGTGGGCGCCCGCCCTCCCATATTGGCCCCGGACAGTAGCAAACTTGCCATTAGTCAATTTCTTCTCCATGATATACAGGGTGTCCCGTAATTAATGGATAACCTCTCAAGGGGTCATTGTACTTATCGTTATGAACAACTTTTACTACGGGAGCAAACATGAAATCGCGAAAAAAATACAGCTGTTCCCTACATTTATGCTCGCATAACTCTTCAAAATGTAGGAAACAGCTGATTCTTTTTGAAGTGGATTAGCATCGTGTGCTACGCAAATAACCCGTGTTCGCCATAAAACCCGTAGTAGAGAATTGTTAAGGGATGTTCGAGACCACAGGTCACGGAAGCGCCGCGGCGATATCGTCCAGAAACGAACAATAACGAATTTAATTAGTAGGAAGGTACCTCCTAATTAAATTCGTGGAGTCGAAAGTGCGTTAACCGCACCACTTCTGTCAGGACCGCCATGCAAAGCTGGCAGTTTCTATATACATTTTTGTTGTGGTGCGAGTACAAAGTGACACCCTTGGTTTTTATGGAAAGTGTTGACCTGCCGTCTTTAGCAGCGTGTTCAAGACTGTGGTGACATCTACATCGCCACATGCGAATTACGCATCACACTGACGTCACGCAAAATCCTACATCGCGCAAGCAGAGTTTACTGCGCAACTAGCATATAAACAACGTCCTGACATCAATAATCGGGCACACCCGTCTGGTCGGAGGATCTTCCCTTTTCTATAGAGGATGCGTGAACTTTACCCTGTTCCTCATATCTCTCTAAGACTACTTAGCTAGCATAGTCAATATTTGATAGGCACCAAATTATAATTTCAGGTTACAAATACGTGAAGACGTCAAGAAAATGTTACAAAGTTAATAAAAAGCGACAGACGTGGCAGGAAGCTATGAAGACTTGCTTCATGGAGGGTGGAATACTGGCTGTTTTAGAAAACAAGGCACAGGCAGACGACGTTAAGGAAATGGTGGAAAACGGAGAACAATATTTCGTAGGAGTAAGAAAGCTCTTCTCCAGTGCTGAATATTACACAGTAAAAGGTAACTATGTTTTTACTTTTCTATAAATCTAAATGAGAGCAGTGGTGGCCAAGTGGTAATGGCCGCGACTTACGAGTTGTAGGTCGTAGGTTCGAACCCAGACAGGCGCTTTACTTTGTATAAATTATTTCATCACCACTGCTCTCAAAACGGTGAAGGAAAACATCGTGAGGAAACCGGCATGTTCTAGAACCAAAAATTCGAATACATGTGACATCAGCCAATCCGCACTGGGCCCGCGTGGTGGATTACGGCCCACTCCCTCTCACCGAGAGGAGGCCTGTGTCCCAGCAGTGGGAACATTATAGGCTGATTATGGTATTATGGTAAATCTAAATAACAGTTTTTTCGTGAACTATTACGAGGAATCGTTAAATATTTGGATTTATTTACATAGATTGTTCAACAATCTTTTTAGCAACAAAGTTGCACGAACAGTCACAAGCTTAGATATTCTTCTGAATTTAACTAATTGTAAGTAGGCTATATAAGATGCAAGACAATATGTCTGTTAAGATTTCATTGACACCTATTTTTTAAGTCGATGCAGTATCTTATATTTTTGCGTCACTTGTCTCGTCAGATAGTTTTGGAATTTCTTCGATATACAGGGTGTTTGGTGCATCGTTTGCCAAATGGAATTGGCCGAAAGGAGAGGTCATTTGCTATCTCTTAAGGCCCAGTAACTCATTCCTTTTTATTATGACTTTTTAATTTTTATTTAGAAAAATACAAGAACTCTGCATTTAAGCTTAAAGGAGATGGCTAAATGACTGCCCCAAGCATGTATAGTAATCTCACATTAACTAGTAATATTTAAATATTCATTCATGAATTATTTAGTGTTTAATAATTTCCAAGAACTTTCGTGAATTATTAAACATAAAAAAGTATCTCAGGTGCTTTTTTTGATTGGCATGACAAGTTCAAGGGGAAATAATACAGTACTGCAAGCTAGGAAGGAGTCATATCGCTGTTCCAGAATGTCAAATCGAAACTCGGTTTTTGATAACAGGTATCAAAACGATTTATTTTCTGAAACTAAGAAATGGCAATCAAAGTTTTCGACGGGAATCGATGGCGCTCAGTTCGGTGTCCTGTTTAGTTGCTTGTCACAGGGGTTTGATTCGGAAAATGGGGTTTTTTTAAAGTGACAATCGACTATACTCAATTCCACTTTTTTCTACTTAATCAAAATCAAATAAAAATAACTGAAAGCTTCGGAATATGCTTCTTTGTTTAATCTTACTACCTATTTTGTGTCGAAAAATATTAACTGAATAGTGGTCGACAAAAACTAATTCTATTTGTATCTTTCAACCCTTTCGATTATTTTATCGATTCTGTTCCACCCGACGTTCAATCTCATCTCTATGAAAAAAACTAACGTCAGATGTCGTTTTTTAAGACTAAACGAATAAATAAATAGGAAATCGCATTTTTGTTGTTTTATTTCAATATCTTTTATGCCCTTGGTTAGTCAGTACGTTAATTATCTACTTTAGGCAGAATTGTTAACCTACCTACCTCAATACAGAAATTACAAATATTTGGCTCGGTTAATCTTTAAGATCTTTTTCAAATACGTTCATCATTTCAACCATAATGTTATTTACATTGTCTGTGAATACTGTCTTTATTTTAACTAATTTGGATATGTAGTTTAGGTTTTACGACAGAATACTTATATTATTATGATTTTAGTGGAGATTATCTATCGTAAGTCCGTTTTATCAAGTTTTTTTGGTGCAATTACTCCTTTGTAGATATTTACTTCAAGCACCTTAGTCCAAAACCGCCAATGAAAAACACTAATCAATAAAAATCGTCGCAGAAACGTTAAAACGCCTAGATAAAAGTGCATAGCAATGTCATCGTTTGAAGTTTTTGTACCTTTATCGTAGGAGTTACGCGATTTTATTTTCAGGAATGTGCAGCTATGAAAAGTTCCTGAACCTTTTTAATTACAAAATACTAATTTGCAGCTATTCAGCATTATATATTGCTAGGAACCATGTCTATACATGCATTTTCACTGCGGGATCAGTCGTCCATACTTCAGTTTAGCCATGTCCTTTAAAAAAAAGTTATGATTATAGCCTTCAAATTTCATTTCAATTCTTATGTTTACTCTTGTATGGTTCTATGAAATACAAAATTACTTGCTAATTACATCTAGTTCCTTTTTAATACCTCACAAAGTTTTTGAAAAAAGGAAAAATATACTTAACACTCAACTTTACATTGCTGTAAAAAAAAAAAACTAAAAGCGATCGGGATCTTCGAATTCTTTTAAAAAGTTCTCTAGTTTGTCCCCTTTCCAACGGTGTGCAATATACCAAAAAAAACTTTTAATAACTTCAGTAATTCGCTAAATGTGTAATCGAGACACATCAGGCTGATATTCGATATTACGGTAAGAACACTAGTTTTTACATAAATAACATTCTTCATGTAGGTGGATAGTGTTATCTCACTCTTACGCAGTCTCTTATCTCTTTCTAGGGTTCTAACTTTCCTCGAACTTGAAATAAAAAATAAACTTTTATTTAATAAGTACCTAATTAAAATTTTTATTCAAATTGTCCTCCACTATTGCATACACACGCGCGAAATATTCGTCTTATCTCGACTGTAGTGGTGTGTAAACGTACTTCTGCTTTGATAGTGCTTCCTTAAGAGATAGCAAATGACCTCTCCTTTCGGCCAATTCCATTTGGCAAACGATACACCAAACACCCTGTATATGCCTTCCACAAATGATAACTTATTTGACGTATATTAATGGATGAATCATGAAATCAGATAGATACTGTTGCCGAGCTATCCATAGTAATGTATTTATGCTCGAGACTATCACTACTATTATATATCTTATCTATATCTTATATATCATATCTATATACTTAAAAATATTGAAAAAAGATATAAGATTATGTATCTTTTTTCAATATTTTTAATAAGATGTTCAATGCACTGCTAAAATAATTATTGATTTTATAACGACTACTCAACATTTAAATGGAAATTTTAATACTGCACTTTATTTCTGTTACAGGTCAAAAATTAAGTGATGTGTACCGAAACACGTATAATGGCGAAAGTTTTGACTGTGGGACCGTTTGGAATCGGGACGGCGGTCTTTACACGGAGACTAAAAACTGCGACGAAAAAGTTCCCTTCATTTGTGAAATGGAAGTTAAAGTATAACCAGAAGAAAATATATATGACACTATACGAAGAAGGAAGGTAGCGCATAGGCGGTAGCGGTATTGATATATTAGTATAGTTCATATTTTTGCCCAAATCATGTTTTAATATTTTTCGTCCGTATATTTTCTATTATTGTTGCAACATATCAATAACATAATACCGTTGGACTTGTAGTTTGCAAATGTGTATTTCACGCTTTACTCTGTGGCAATCGTCCCGTTCATTTTATTCGGCGAACTCGAATGCATCGTCGCTTTGACAGATAGTTCTTCCGAACAAACGAGTGACAAGTGAACGGGGCAATCGCATTCTATTCACGATACGGGGTTAGAGAGTCTCACAGGCTGTTGTTCTACAAAACAGCTGGCAGCTTTTTAAAACGATAGACAACACTGTTGTTGTCTGAGACGACAGATCATAGAGGCAACGCGTGATTCGTGCGACAGCAGAGTGATCAGTGCACCAAATTGTCATTCATAGAAATTCAGTCGCAGCATTAGAGGCTGCTCGCCATTGTTCCGGCAAATACTCTAGAATCAAACCCATGTGTGCCGCTGCCATACTTTTGAGCTCCTTTGCCCTGCGCTTCGATAGTTCAGTTAACAGTTAAAGTAATGAACTTAAGTATAGTACTACAATTAATTTTGTCTGTTTTTGCAGTTAAAACTTCTTTACGCACTTTTCGCTTTTTCTGTAGGTACAGTAAACGAAACTGAACAGTCAAGCTCGGGTCAGTGACGCTAAATAGGGCATAATCGTCTCCAGTCGGTCGGTGACGCTGAATAGGGTACAATCGCCTCCAGTCGGTCGGTGACGCTGAATAGGGTACACTCGTCTCCAGTCGGTCGGTGACGCTGAATAGGGTACAATCGCCTCCAGTCGGTTGGTGACGCTGAATAGGGTACAATCGTCTCCAGTCGGTCGGTGGCGCTGAATAGGGTATAATGGTCTCCAGTCGGTCGGTAACGCTGAATCGGGTGTACTCGTCTCCAGTCGTTTCACTTCCATCATGTGGTCTTAGGCACACACCCATTTTTTTATTGTTACTCTTTATTTGTCTTTTTTTGTCATGATCTTTGAACATAGGCTTTGATAATTATTTAGGTGTATTTTTTTAATAAAGCAATTTTATGTATTTGATTTTTTTATTTATTTAATCTGTTTTCAATATACCTAACTACCCAGTAGTTTCTGTTCGAAGTACAAAATTTACTGCTGTTAATCCTTGTAGCATACCTACTGTCGAAATTCCGAAAAAACTGACTTTTCCATTGAATTCAATGGAAAAGTCGGTGTAATTACACACAATTATGATTTTGATTTTATAATATAAGTACTAGCTGCTTCCCGCGACTATGTTTGCGAGACATTTTTCTAAAATAAGTGTTCTCTAGCTTGCCTTTGCTTATAACACCACCAGTGTAAGTCCCGTCAAAATCAGTCCAGCCTTTTCGGAGATTTGTCGGAACAAGCAGACAGACAGGCAGACAGAAATTTAAAAAATGGTTTTGTTGGTATAAATACCGTGCATAATTTCATAAATAATAATTTACCGTGCATTTTATTTTTAATTACCGTGCATAATTTTTTAAAAGCTGTTATTTCGACATTATAAACAGACACTCCAATTTCATTTCTTTGCTTATATTGTCAGTGTTTTAATGCCCCGTCGAGTCTAAAATAAGCCAACCCAAAATTGACGCAGACAAAACTGGCCATATTAATAAAACAAATCCAATTCAAACCAAACCAGAATATTTTATTCTGTCGGACTATTCCAAAAGAACGTTTGCTTATATTTTTACGATATTCACTCAAATCCCTAATATGATTCGATGGTTTTCAATTTCCCGCCTGTGATGTAGGCTTGCGTGATAACGTGACAATCGTAACAATTAAAACAAACAATGCTAAAAGTAGTAATTCTAAGTAAAATTCACAGTAATAAAAACAATCTGTTTTACATTTAAGCATAGCATCAACAAAAGAAAGATAACAAAAAAAATATTTGGATTTCAAAGTATAATTTTACACACCTACTTTGAAATCCAATTAAAATGCCATGGCGAGCGCCCCGCACACTGCACCCCGCTTTTACAACCATTCCACTAGATTAGTCTAGTAGGATACTCGTACCTAGTTATATTACTAGATCGTGCTCGTATCATAGGTATATTCCTAGCAAGACAGTGTTATGAACCGCTTTCATTTAACTATATTACGTTATATGGCTATATCACTAGGGATATAACTATACAGCCTATACCATCCTTCTGCGACAGATACATAATACAGACTATATTACCATGATATAACTATGAGGTTTGTTAGTCCAAAAGCTGTGTAGCACGCAGTTTACGGATATCAGCGAAAAATGGCTACAGTAGCGAAATCGAGAAAACCTAACAACTTATTAAATATGATCAAATTGGTGATTCAATTAACTCAGCACATTGCAGTCCACTGCTGGACATAAGCCTCTCCCAGGCTGCGCCACAACACCCTGTCCTCCGCCTTCCGTATCCAGTCCGTCCCAGCCACCTTCTTTAGGTCGTCCGTCCATCTAGCTGGGGGGCGTCCCACACTATGCTTACCGATACGCGGTCTCTACTCCAGGACTCGTCTGCTCCAACGACCGTCGGTCCTTTGATAAACATGGCCAGCCCACTGCCACTTCAGTTTGGTTACTCTGCAAGCTATGTCGGTAACTCCGGTTCTTTTCCGGATAATTTAATTCCTGATTTTATCCTTCAAAGATATTCCGAGCATAGCTCGCTCCATAGCGCTCTGAGCCACCTTGACTTTGTGGACCAGCCCGACCGTCAGTTTCCATGTCCACAGAGGTGATTAGTAATCATCATTAACACGCTTGTTAAGTATTGGTACCCACAGTATGATTTTTAACATTAAAAAATAAAAATGAGCCGAGAATTGAGCCTGGGGGACCCCCATTCTTACTACAGATGCGGGTGACCTTTTCCCGTTAATCTTATCACTTAAGTAAGAAGATCCAGAGAGGCGTTCCGGATTCCGTAGTGATGCAGTTTCCTGATTAATGTTTCATGAAGAACACAATCGAATGCCTTGGTCTTTTACTTTTACTCTTTACTTTCACTACTACTCTTTCTGTTATCTTAGTCAGTCCCGGAGCTGATTTCAGGCATACCTGAAATAAAATTGTGCCAATATCTGGCAAATCGCATATTATACCATAGAATAGAATGCTATTCTATTCTATAGAATAATATGCGATTTCAGCTGATCAGCCTATAATGTTTCCACTGCTGGAACACAGTGTGTCTCGTCACTCTCTGTCTCGTCTCTGTCTGTGTCTAATAGATAATTATTATGTACACCATTAATATTAACCCGTCAAGCTCCGCGCATACCTATCCTATGTAATACGATACAATAGAAAATCCTTTGTGTCTCATTAACGGAGTTTGAGAGGTCACGTAAAGATATAAAAATGTAGAAATTAATGGAGGACCTAAACCAGACCAACGGGTTTGGTTAGGTTCCCTGCCTACTCTTTGGGAAGAATATACCAAACCGTGATGTTATGTTATTATTTAAATACGAATTTTGATAAAAAATTAACTAATTAGAGTATTATGTCTACTACTGCAACTGATATGAAAATGGACACGTTATAGATAGAATGTTGTCAGACTGTAGGCGTATACTGCCATCTGTTGTGACATTAAAGTACTACCAATACGAAACCGCATCGCACACGCCACAGCGTTTGTTGGCAATGTCACAGCTTCTCATTATATTTCTGATTCTGTTAAAAGATGGCGCTTACTTCAACTTTATAAAGAGCGTTGCTAATACTTAGTAGGTATGATGAAATGATACAGATGGCACGCCGGCAATAAAATCAAAAATCGGCTTGAGTTTATTGTTTTCAATTTAAAACCTGGCAAGTTCAAGATATTGACCAAAAAACGTACAGTGAACATTTCTATTTAATTATTTTAGCTCACCGACCGATCGTCTCAGGAAACATGGAAACACCCCCAAAAACGGTCAAGGTGAGTAACAAGACTTTTTCATCTCTCATACTCGGAAAGTAGTGTTTGTTTGATCCGAATAGCGGGTGGAAAACGCTGCTTCCCACCCTTGGGCGGGAAAGTGTCATAGTGATTGCTTCCCTCCCTAGGGCGGGAATGAAATTTAAAAATAGAACTCAATTTAGTTAGGTAGTCAGCTTAGTCAGACATACGACACCCTTAATTGATTATGTAAATATTTATTATGCTACCCATCAAATCTTATGAATGTGCGTTAATTAGGAGAGTTGGATAAAAAGCTCATATGTTAACGCCATTAAATCTTTCAGATTTAGAGCACAAGTTAATAATTTACCTTGAATAAATTCAACATACATACATAGGTACGATAATCACCATTTTGATGTCAGTTGTGGTCGAGGCTAAAAAACATAAAAATTGGGGATTTCGAACATCCTGACTTTACCATAATGGGGCTGTGAATATACATCATTTAATTATTTGACGAATTTATCCATATTTTAAGGTAAATAAGTAGTGGTAATGAACTTTTTTTGATATCTAATGTCGAACTTTCGCGCCAATCGTACGTGTTTACATTTTTACTTTTCACAAATTTCACACACACAGATGTAGATAAGGTTTAAAATGTGACAAATGTTATTGATAATATTATAAACAACACGAAAATGCCCAGGTTTTAACGTAATATTCAAACACAGGTTCAATAATACGTATTAATCATTACCACTACTCAATTTGTGTTCAAAATCGCCGACCATTATTGTTTTTTTTTTATTGCAGTGATGTGTGAAAGCGATTATTCCAAACAATTTTTTATTTTTATTTCGATTGACTCGAGTAATTAATATGACGAATGTAATCGATATTTGAAAATAAAATAAAATTATTTTAAGCAATAAATACAATAAGCATTGTTTATAATAATGATTTATGCTTTTCTAATATCATTTCAATCTCTTCTAATATCATGTCAATAACAGACAGGCCAATAGGTACCTCATTTACTGAATTTCGCGCCGAAATGCTTCTATAATTGAATTTATATTCGGAATGCGATCGCTGTTTAAAATTATTTTAATTTATTAGACAATTATTTATTGTGGATTTTATTTTTGATACTTTCTAATAGTTTACTACAGAATTCCCAGTAAACATTCTTTAGGTAGGCTTATGAGTTTTTTTGAGAATGATGATAATTAATTAATTCTATAGATTGGTTATTCTGCAAACACTTTACATTTCAATACATTTTGGTAGTTTAAAGAGTTTTTATTCAGTTTCTACAATTTTTTTTATTGCGAGTATCGATTAGGCTGTATGCAAGTTTTGAATCGAAATAAGAAAGTTGGGTCAGCACTAAAAAGTGTCACGTCACAACACAATTTTTAGTAATTTTTATCAAGATTATTGTGTTTTCTAAGTAATTTATGAAAAATGGTAAAAGTAAGAATGCAGACAGAATTATAATAATACGGGCCCTAGTAAGCGGAACGGCCTGCGGTGGTGACACAGAATCTACTCATGTGGCGGTGACGTGGTGTGTTCCATACTTCAAATTTAAAAAGACTAATGAATAGGTACCTATTATTCATGTAATTATTATCAATAAATATTTTAGAAAAACTACTATTTTTTACTTTCCTTAAATTCGAAATGAAAAGTAGAGTGTTTAACGCGGGTGAAGTCATCAATTCCCACTCGGACTATAGCCGCCCTCGCTGCGCTCGGGCGTCTAAATGCCTCGTATGGGAATTGATTCCTTCCGACCCTTGTATAACAATCTACTATTCCCGGGAGATAGGGCCCGTGGAGTCGCTACTGCCCAACAGCTCGTCACATGTGGGTTTTTGTATCTCTCTTGGTCTGGCTCCTCACCCTAGACCTATTTCCTGGAAAGTAAACTCTACCGGGATAGACCATAAAAAATTCCATACAAAACTTCAATACCTACTTGACCAAATGTTTGGGACGAAACGCTGAAAAAACACGTTTCTCGAATGGGTTCCCCTTTAATTTTCACCTATATTTTATATACATGTAGGTACATGCTATTATTTCAAGTCTGTTAACCACCTACCATACCTTACTTACCTACATTATGCAAATATTATCAAATTAAAATATTCTAGCACTTTATTTTATTTATAGCACTCTATGACCTAAACCCGCACTGAAGTCACACGTATCGTAATGTACTACTTTATTATTTACTAGGTTCTGCCCGCGATTTCGTACCTACGTGTGGAATGTCTCTTCCCGACCCATCCCGTAGCCTCGCCTGCCCGTGCTATTAGTTACTTCGTTTTCGCTTAGCGTTCTTTTTGACTTTTTTCCTAGTTACGTAGCCTATAAGCCTTCCTCAAAAATTAGGCTAACAAATGCAAAAATAATTTTTCAAATTATACTGGCAGTTCCAGAGATTAAAAAAAAGCTCTTCAGCTTTATTATTAGGATAGATGTAGATGACTACCAGCGCCCCGCGGTTTCACCCGCATAAGTGTCTATCCCGTGGGAATATCGGGATAAAAAGTATCCTATGTTCTTTCCCGGAACTCAAACTATCTCTATACCAAATTTCATCTAAATCGTGAAGAGGTAACACAGACAGACACACTTTCGCATTTATAATATTAGTATGGATTAGTATGAATATGGATGGATAGGTCAACCGCTTAACTGAGACGTTGCCTGAGGAAGCAGCGCGGTGCGGGAGGGGTGTGGTGACGTGATGCGAGAGCTCAGTGATTGGTCAACTTGTGGCAACTGTCACCCCTCCCGCACCGCGCAGCTACCTCAGGCAACGCGTAATAGTAGTACTTACACACTCTGTAAAAATTTCAAGTGTCTGCTTAAGGACTTGTAATACTTCAGCTGAAATACGTATTTTGCCCCCACTTCCCCGCGCCATGTATCTTTCTATCCCGCTCACACTGTCAAACTGATTCAGTTAGGGTGAACTATATTGTTGATGGACGTAGGCTAGCTAATAAATGACGAAATTGTGACAAATCGACGTCTTCTGTATAGAATAAAATAGAAATATTTTGAAAGTTAAAAAAAGTTAAATGATTCATTAGTACATTATTAATTAACTTGCTAATAGTTAATTTATAATGTACTAATGAATACTTTAGCTAATTTACCAAGGTATGTGCTTCGGAAATTATCTTAACCATTAATGCTAAGACAATTTTCGCAATCTGAGGTAGTATAGGCCTTTAATACGGTGCAAAAGATACAGTCCTGTGACAGACGTACTTACACTGAAGCCTTGGTAATAAGGTCCCGCTGGCACCCTTTGGGTACAGAATCCCGAAAAAGGTGGGATGTTTGTAAAATTTGATAGTCGATATGCATTATCGACCTACATAATAATTATGCTATACATAAATTACAGTGAATTGTCAGCAACAAATAAACTCTGCTGTATGTGCAAGGATAGTTCTGTGCAAACAAACCTTTGACTTCTAGCGATAAATAAAAACTTTTTTACAAAAAAAAAACAACCGACTTCCGAAAACCACTATAAAGTGAAAAATAACTTTAATTTCGGAAGTCGGTGTCTTTGGATTTGTATTTTAGTTTTTTGCCACCGACTTCCGAAATTAAAGTTATTTTTCACTTTATAGTGGTTTTCGGAAGTCGGTTGTTTTTTTTGTAAAAAAGTTTTTATTTTACACTTTTTAGTGGGTCAGTTTGTAATTTATCTAGGTTACAATAGCCTAATGTCAACTGCTTATCACCTTTTACAAAATATTGCTTTACCCGATGCAGGGACGTTAATTGTTGAGGAGTTCCCATAAGCCAGGAGAACTGGAGCTGTTTGAGAAGTCACCATCAGCTCCATTTCACCATTGCATATGGTGGAATGGAGCTTGTAAAGAGCATAAATTGCTTAGCAACCATATTAAAGTAATCGAATCGCAACCCGTGAAATATTTGTCATTGAGTAGTTCCGATAGCCATCTGTGGTCTTTATCATCAGCTCCACTTTACCAAATGATGATTTTCGAGAGCAAATGCTCAAAAAAGTATTTTCCAAATCGGTTCGTAAATGACGGAGTTATGAAATATGAAAAGATCGTTAATGTAGATAAATTTTTAGGTTTTTGTTGATTTTTTCAAAAACCGCTTGTCCGATTTAGATAAAAATTTTCATGGGACCATTTGGGAAGCATACCCTTTCCAACAAAAAAAGAAGTTTTCAAATCGGTTGGCAAGCGACGGAGTTATGCGCGAAAAAACATAAAAAAAAAAAAAAATACAAACATCCGAATTGAGAACCTCCTCCTTTTTTAGAAGTCGGTTAAAAAAGTATATCACAATACAGCATGTTACATTTTTTTTTGAGATCTTCTAAGTATTAAGGGCTTGTGGCTGAGTAAAAACAGCTGCACGGGACGATCGACCAGGTTAAGCTACGCTGACCGCGGTAGGTCCGTGGATGGGTGACGATCTTTAAATATCAAGACCCCTCTGTGCCTCGGAAAGCACGTTAAGCCGTTGGTCCCGGCTGACATTCGTGGATCTTTGACAGTCGTTACTGGTCGTCAGAAGCCCGAAAGTCTGACAACCAGTCTAACCAACGGCTATCGTGTTACCCAGTAACTGGGTTGTGGAGGTCAGATAGGCAGTCACTCCGTGTAAAATACTGGTATTCAGCGGCATCCGGTTAGACTGGAAGCCGACCCCAATATATACCTTCTAGGTATTAAAATAAGTAAGATTTTTGCCTTTGTACTTATCCGATTTAATTTTGGGAACGTTGTAGCGTGTCTTCTTCTATATTGTATGCTCACCTTCTTCCTTGAGTCTCGTATTTTCACGAGGTTCATGTTGTGATAAAAAACTAACTAGTCAGCTACTAATCAGCAAGATGATGTTGTGGCTGACTACGCATGATGTTCCAAACATCCAGTTACCTAATTATTATTTTACATCGATTCATAGATGACTCCGCTCTGTAATGTAAATGTGGTGCTCTTCCACAATCTATGTGACACTTTAGATCGTGTTCTGCGTGTCCTGTCGCCTGTTTGTTATAGGGACTGATAGACGCTACTGAATTACTTACTAATTACTTATTAATTACTACTGATTGTAGCCGAATTCTTCAATTCCGCGATTGCCATTGACACGCTAAGAAGAAGATTTTACATTACCCCGTTAATTTCACGAAGGACGCTATCTACAAATAATTTGATTTCAAATTATAGTATTATACCTAGGTATTTCCGCATATTTCCGGACCATAGGGTATAGGACCTTTGGTTATACGAGAGAGTTAAGCCAACTCGCAGAGGGACCGTTTGTTTCTATAAAATATGTTAAGGAAATGTGGCACCAACCGACGATTATCCTGTTCGCACAGTGCAAGTGCACCCAAGGTCAACCCCCGGATGGTGTAGGATTGTTATTACTGCCTGCCATAGGATTATTATTATTACCTGTGATGTCCTCCACTGCAGGACAAAGGCCTCCCTACTCTCTTTCCATTTCTCTCTGTTCAAATTAAAACTATTTTGGTGTAGGATTATGGAAACAAAAATAATTATTGTTCCATGGATTTGGATGGCTAAGATGGACTGATATTAAACCTAGGTTGACAGCCGCACAGGTCCATCAATCAGGTTAAGCTACGCTTGCCACGGTTGGTCTGTGGATGGGTGATCACCTTTACATTCTGTGACCCCTCCGTGCGTCGAAAAGCACGTTAAGCTGTTGGACCCGGCTGTCATTCTTGGATCTTTGACAGTCGTTACGGGTAGTCAGAAGCCCGAAAGTCTGACAACCAGTCTTACCAAGGGGTATTACCCAGTAACTTGATTCTGGAGGTCATATAGGCAGTCGCTCTATGTAAAATACTGGTATTCAGCTGCATCCGGTTAGACTGGAAGACGACCCCAACATAGTTCGGAAAAGGCTGGGCAGATGATGATGTTGCTACGCAAACAAAAGAAAATACATTATGGCTAGCTTCTCTTTCTAAATGGACAACTCCTTGATAATTCAAAAGTGCCCGTAAGTCACTTTTTTACAAGAAGCATGCAGTTTTATATTAGATCAGCCTGTATAACAAAAGTGCCTACGTACGCTATATGCGAGGTATTTACCCGACCATAAACAAGAAACGAGTGTATAAAGGTTGTGTTTGCTAACTAAACTCATTTAGTACCGTGTGGCATCTTATACAACGATGAAGTGCATACTTTTCACAGCATTTTTACTAGGTGAGTATTTTTTGTTTAAAACTGAACTTATTAAGTATTTACAGTTCTAAGTAATAATAAATTGATTGAAAAGTCGTTTGATGTCATCTGAGATGCTGATAGTTTTAAATTCTCCGTTCTCTAACCTCGGGAGCCACTTGTTAAGTAGAATATAGGTTTCCAGTGTAGGCCACCACTACTTGGTCCCCATTGGACCACAAATAAACATCGTTCTATTTCCGTTAATCATATAATTTGAAGATGACAGCGATAGACGGTGTGAGTGCGCCATAATGTTCCTAAATTGGATGGTTCAGTAAGGTAATCAGTTTACAATAGAATAGACGTCTGCGCGTCTACTAAATGTAACTTTACCCAGGATACAACTTTATTAATTTTTATGGGTAATAGGGGAAATCTAAACAAAGGAGAACTGCTCCAGTATCATAGAACTTTATGCAACCTTAGTTTAAGAAAAGTTGTGTTGTTTACATTTCCTTATAGTAACAGTTTGCCACAGGAAGAAAATAGCTTAAGATTTGAATTGAATATGACATTACATAACTTGACATTTAATAATAACATGTTCCATTTAGTTGATATTAACAATTATGTTAGTAATAATTTTTATTTGACAAAAGATAGATATAACAATGTTATGTACTATCTTTCTGACTATTATAAAAGACAGATAGCTGTGTCGCTATCTTATTTTTTTTCTATTACAGCCAAAAATTTGGCTAAACAACTTGCTTCTTTTGAGCAATGCAACAATATTATAAATACTTCTGCCAATAATTTGGTCACTATTAATGACATTGTTAATAATTTAAATTAGAAATTAAGACAATAGAGGCAACCTCTAGCTATAATAGTAAAAATAACTCAAAAAAAAAGTTAAACTCAGTAAATAGTATCAACCTAGTGCATCAAAATATTCAAGGATTTATGAACAAAGATTTAGAAGTAGAATTATTTATGAATTTTAATAGTATTGACATTCTTTGTATAACAGAACATTGGCTGAAAAGCCACCAGTTCTTGTTCAATTTTAATAATCACCAGGTTGGTAGTTCGTTTAGCAGAATAAATGCTATACACGGTGGCTCATTAATTTTAGTAAGTAACCAGCTCAAATTTAAAGATCGTAAAGATATTGTGAGCCTATCTGTTGAGCGTACAGTTGAAATTGCCTGTATAGAATTGGAGCACTCTATTGTATTAAGCGTGTATATGTTACGGGCAATTTGATAAGTCCGGGCACTATTAATAATGGCCGGTCTGTATTCATAATGCCCGACTCAATTGGGCAATGTGATTAAAACAGCATGATTAATCACTTTTCCCGATCATTATGAATAATGCCCACCCAATCTTGGACAAAGTAATAAAATAGGTGAACTGTAGTGTTTTTTTTTATTAAAAATGCTATGTACAGTCAATCTCGTACCTACGTGTGGTCGGCTGCCGGCAATACCGACGAGTTCAGTGTGGGTGTAGGCTTGCACCAGGGATCGGCTTTAAGTCCTTACCTCTTCCTGTTGATTATGGACGCTCTTACGTCGGACATCCAGAAGGAGGCACCCTGGTGCATGTTGTTTGCCGATGACATTATCCTTGTCGGTGAAGATGGACCTGAGATCCAGAGCAGATTAGAGAAATGGCAACAGAAGCTGGAGAATGTTGGCTTGGAAATCGGCAGAACCAAAACCGAATATATGTTCTGCGATGTCGGCGGTCTCCAGTTCTGGAGCTATAGCACTTGATGGTGCACTTCTTCCAGTCTGTTCCGACTTTCGGTATCTCGGTTCACTCGTGCAAAGCGATGGCGAAGTAGCTCGGACGGTTAAGCACAGAATTAACACTGGATGGATGAAATGGCGGCAGGTCACGGGAACAATCTGCAACTCCCACATTCCCCTTAAACTTAAGGGGAAGATATATAAAACCATGATTAGACCTGCTGTCTTGGTATGGATCAGAATGTTGGGCCACAAAAGGGATGAATGAAAGGCAATTGCATGCAGCAGAGATGAGAATGCTAAGAGGGATGTGTGGTGTTACACGAATGGATAGAATAAGAAATGAGTACATAAGAGGAAGTTTGAAAGTGGCGCCGGTAACTGAAAAGTTGCGTGGGAATCGGTTGTCATGGTATAGGCATGTGTTACAAAGAAATGAGGAAAATGTCGTCAGGAGAGTTTTGAGTATGGATGTCGATGGCTATAAGAGTAGGGGAAGACCAAAGAAACGATGGATGGAATGTGTGAATGTGTGAATATGGTTAGAAAGAGGGTGACTACCGAGATGACGGCTAATAGAGAAGTATGGAAGAAAAAGACATGTTGCGCCGACCCCAAATAATTTGGGATAAGGGCAGGAGAATGATTGCTCATATCGGTAGAAGGCTGTTGATCGGCTGTTCGCGGGTTTTCATTTATTATGTCCACACTCACAGTGGGTTGCTGATTTTCTGGTAGACTATCGGCAGAATGTTGTTCCAGTTCAGAAGAAGGCTGTTGATCGTCTGGTCAAGGGTTATCATATTGCCCGGCTACAAGTACGGAATTATTCATGGTACTGCCCGGTCCAAGTGATAAATTCAAGCTATCTCAAACACTGACTTATTACATGGACCACGGGCCGTCGGGCATTATTAATAATGGCCGGTCAAAGTGATAAATTAATCACTTTGCCCATCGCTCTTGGGCATTATTAATAATGGCCGGTCCTTATTAATAATGTCCCGTTAATCACGTTGCCCGTAACATATAGACCCCCTTCAGGATTGTATGACTGCTTTGAAAAGGTAATGGATGAAGTGTTACACAGGATTTGTAACTCAAACAAGTCCGTTATCATTTGTGGTGATTTTAATGTCAATTTATTAGAAAACTCAGGTTCTTGTAGTAAAATTTTAAGTCTGTTTCAGTCCTACAATCTTCTAAACCTATTTTTGGAGCCAACAAGAATAACCCCTACTAGTGCCACATGCCTAGATAATATTTATACAGACATTATACCAAGCCACAAAGAAATTATAACTTTACTAGATTCTGATCATTGCGGGCAAAGGATAACTATTCAAAACCTAAACAAAAAAGTGGCTAAAAAGGATATCACTGTTAACCCCAAAACTGCAAGTCGCTTGGAGGCTTTTAAAGGTAAACTCATTAATAAACTACCAGTTTTATCTAATCATGCTGATCCTAATCAACTTTATGATAATTTTTTTAATGTATACTGTAAACAATTTGATTCCACCTTTATTCCCAAGACTATCTCAGTTAATAGCAATGCATCGTTCAGTGATTGGGCTACCATTGGTATTCATAAAAGTAGAACACGGCTTTATGAATTGTACAATGAAAGGACTTATATTAACACTGATGAATTTAATTTGTATGTTAGAAATTATTCAAAATTATTTAAAAAAGTTTGTTATATGGCCAAGTCACGCTATTTGGGTTCAAAGATTAAAAACAGCAGTAATGTAATTAAAACGACTTGGAATATTATTAATAGTGAAACGGGAAGATCTAGTAACCGAAATACTGACTACAGCCTGTCTATTAATGACAACATAATAAAATCAGACTCACAAGTCGCCGAGGCATTTGAAAATTTCTTTTCAGATATTCCCGTTTCAACTACTAAATCGCTAAACTCATCACCTTCTGTTGCTGAGTCTTTGCTTAAGGACAATGTTAATGGTTGCGATTCGGAATTTAATTTTGAATATATTACCTGTAGAGATATAATTAAAACCTTTCACACTTTAAATGTAAAAAAGACTGCAGATCTGTGGGGTAATTCTGTAGAAGTAGCTAAGTCTATTATTGACATTGTGGCACCTACTCTAGCTCTTATCTTTAATAGTTGTATTGACAATGGGGAGTTTCCTGACCTTATGAAAAATAGTAAAATAATACCTTTGTTTAAATCAGGTAGTACATCAGACCCCACAAATTATAGACCTATTTCTGTACTACCTACCTTTAGTAAAATTTTTGAGAAATTAATTTTAGACCAAATGCAAAGATTTTTTAATAAACATAAATTATTACATAGCAAACAGTTCGGTTTTACAAGGGGTCGTTCAACTACTGATGCCGGTGTTGAACTTTTAGGACATATTTATAATGCATGGGAAGATAAATGCGATGCCTTGGGCATCTTTTGTGATTTGTCCAAGGCATTCGATTGCGTTCTTCACGAAACGTTAATCAGGAAACTCCGCCACTACGGGATCCGAAACACTGCTCTGGATCTTCTTACTTCATACTTGAGTAAAAGGATTCAGAGCGTTGACGTTAATGGAAAAAGATCTCCCGGATCTATAGTAACAATGGGAGTCCCACAGGGCTCAATTCTTGGTCCTTTCTTGTTTCTTATTTATATTAATGACTTGCCGTACCTCATAAAGGATAATCATGATATAGTGTTGTTTGCAGATGACACTTCTCTTTTGTTTAAACTTAAACGTCAGCAGTTGGTTACTGACGATGTAAATAGCGCGATCTCGAAAGTAGTCCACTGGTTCAATGTTAATAATTTGCTTTTAAACGAGAAAAAAACCAAATGCATTAAGTTTACGCTACCCCACGTTAGGCAGGTGAAAACTAATATGTTGATAAAGGGCGAGGAATTGAATCCTGAAGACAACACAGTATTCTTGGGCATAACTTTGGATGCTAAGCTTCAGTGGGGTCCACATATAGATAAATTGTCAAAAAAGCTAAGTTCCGCAGCATATGCTGTTAGAAAAATTCGTAATTTAACTGATATAGAGACTGCCCGTTTAGTGTACTTTAGCTATTTTCATAGTGTAATGTCGTACGGTATTCTATTGTGGGGAAATGCCGCCGATATTCAGACTATCTTTGTTTTACAGAAGCGAGCTGTTCGATCAATTTATAAATTAAGTCCGAGACACTCTCTCAGAGACAAATTTAAAGAGATTAATGTAATGACTGTGCCTTCTCAGTATATTTATGAAAATCTTTTATATGCCCATAAAAACATAAAATTGTTTAAAAAATACAGTGATATCCATAATATAAATACTAGAAATAAACACAAATTTGTTGTACCTACAACAAGGCTCAAAAAAATAGGTGGCTCGTTCAGATGCCAATGTATACGCTTTTATAATAAGCTACCAAGCCACGTTCAAGATCTAAGCCTCAATAAATTCAAATCATTCATTAAACGTAAGTTGTGCCAGAAAGCCTTTTATACCGTTAAAGATTATATTGAGGACAAAAAGGCTTGGGATTGAGCTGCTTCAAATTTCTGCATTTTGAATGACTTTTTTTTTTTATATACACATTGACATTAATGATTTTTTTTTATAAACAATGACATTTACTTACTTTGTAAAGTATTATATATATATATATATATATTTTTACATTGTGATTTGTGAATGTGAAGACGATGTGGGTCATTTTATTAATTTTTTATGTTTTATTTTTCTCTCTGTTCTATTACTTGTTATTTTTTTTTTCTCTCATGGTCTGGCAGTTTGAGTAATTTATATGGCCTACCCAAATGTCCTTTCTTTGGTATTGTTCGTCGAATCGTTGAGCTCCTTAAGTCTTGAGTTGAGCTGCACGATTTCTGACAAATGCGTGCACTGACTGGACAGGTCCTCTCAATCTGTGTGGTTCTTTCCTCAAAAGACCATCTCAGACATCGATCTACATGGTCTTCATATAACCTGACCAAGATTATGTCTGGACTTTAAAAGAGACTGTGACCTCTGAGTTTGTTTCGGCCTTTCTTCTCAGAGTAGTCAGATAGGAAACGCCGACCTCATCTAGTTTAAAAAAACATGATTGACGTGTAAAAGTGTTTGTACAAACCTACTTACAAAAATAAAATCATTTATCATTTATCATTTACTACTGCGTCGACTTTGAAGTTTTTTTTGCACTTACAAACTCAAACTCAAAGCATTTATTTCAATATAATTTTTATTTTAATATATTTCAATTGTAAAACATTTTTAAAAGAGTAACGGTGGAGTTTCTTGCCCATTCTTCTCCATACGAAAACTACCTTTTGGAATGGGCGACTAGAATCTATTTTAGTAATTTTTGACGTTCAATAGTGCCTGTTAAGTGCCTATTTGAAATAAGTGCTTTGACTTTGACTTTTGACTTTCAATTTAACCATTTACAGATAGTGTTTAACTGTCAAAGAGTCGGTCAGTTAGTCAGAAAGTTGAAGCTAGTTGTCAATTCCAAAATGTGTATTTCTATGGAGAAGAACGGACAAGAAACTCCAAACGTTGATACTCCTTACATTGATAGTATTCCATTTCCTTAAGTCAGTTTGTCGATGTTCATTGCAATTTCACCTTTACAGGTATATGTCTGCCCTCAACATACTCTCGCCATGTACAGTTCTATAGAAAAGACTATACGTACATTGAGGAGTTCGAGGGATTTTATAAAGTTCACTGGGATGTGAGTGGATCAGCTTGGAGTACCGCTTTTTTCACTTGTGATGACGAAGGAGCTACTCTGTTCTATCCGAAAGCCCAGGGAGAATGGACCTTGGTGAAGAACTTGACAAATAGAATGAATGAAGTTCCTAACGTGACGGACATCTTCGTTGGATTGCACGACGAATTTGATTTAGGAGAGTTTATGACTGTTGACGGTGAGTATTTATAATTTGATACTATAGCATAGCACATACTTGTTGTTTACTTTTCCATGTATTAGGTTTGCAAACATGGGAAGTGGTTATCGCGTTTCAGACTGCTGCAACACAATGGGTACTAACGATGCATTGCCAACATAGTACCTATATTCCACAGTTGAAATATAGAATGTTGTATTACTGCAATTTTTATTCAATCAGCTCTTTCCTATAGGCATATTTTTTGCATTAACTGCGCCTATATAGAATCGGTGCTCGCATTTTCGTATACAAACCACTGTCTGTATGGGGACTTCTAGGATCTTTTGCCCAGTTGATCATAGAAGATTGAGGCTAGCTATTTTTTTTTCTGACGTCATTAAAACGTCATTGTTTAAGCTTACTATAGCACAACATTTAAATAAACTTTCTTCTATGTTTCAGGACACTCAACGCCATATCCACTGCCAGCTGAAGGTAGTCTACTGCCACATCACAGTAATTGCATAACTATGAACATAGACAGTGGAATGTTTAATGTGGGCAGTTGCTTAAGAACACCTGACACGGCGTTACCATTTGTGTGCAAGAAAGTTGAAGAAGAGTCCTGCCCGACTATTGACCGTGGTAAGTGGTATATTTCCTGCTTTTTCTGCGACGTTCCTTCTTGTGACTGTTCTTTATTTAAGAGGTACATGTTGTAAGCTTTAGAGAGGGCGCCCACGAGCAACGTATGTCTCCACAACAAATTTGTCGCTCACATCAAGTCTACGGGTCATCCGCGGCCAACAACATGGGCGCACTTTCATACAAGAAAGTGTGCCCATGTTGTTGGCTGGTGTTGCTGGTTGGATTTGGAGACAGGTCGGCGACGCAACTGTCACCCGTTTATTGGTTATAATGCAAGTGCGCGCACGGCGACATGCTTAATATGTTGATGAATGCGGCAAAATTTTACGAGAACATAGCGTTGCTGTCCCGTGTACCCGTGTGCGCATCGGCCAAATCTCGGCGAAGAGACAACGACAGAGACAAAAAAAACAGTGCCGCTTCGGGAGTGCCGAAAGAACTGAAAACAAAACACAAACAGAATACTTTGCCATCACTCACTGACATATTATCAGATATACATTAAAACCGAGTACAGTCATAAGCAAAAGTATATATACACCTGGCTTTATTCAAAGTCGATTTTCTCCTTTATTTTTGAATGAAATTTTATTTTAGTAGGAATATAGGGTCTGTGTGGTGGCCGGACTTAAAGAATAGCACCACCCCTTACTTCCCGTGGGTGTCGTAAAAGGCGATTAAGGGTCATAACGGAGAATGGGAAGCAGCGTTCTCTATGCATTCCACCATCATACCATACTGCGATCGCCAACCCGCCTGCCAAGCGTGGCGATTATGGCAAACCCCCCCCAAAATTGGGGGAGGCCTATGTCCAGCAGTGGACGTCTATCGGCTGAAATGATGATGATGAGGAATATAGTATTTTCGAACCCGTATGTAAAGTGTAGTATTTCAACGTTGCATTCGTTATTTCGTGAAAAAATCGCAATTTAAAGTTGCCAAGTGTTGACATATTGGTGCTCGTGACTGTACATCCCGAGGACAGCCGAACAGGTATTTTTTTAACCGTCTTATAAACAAAACACGCGTGGTGTCGCTTACGGTAACAGTGGCGCAAGTTCAATGGTTTTTTCCCATCTCAAAAAATGTCCAACGCGCCTAAAGAAGTTTTCACTTCAAAAAGTTTCTGGGTAACTAAGTTATAAAGAAAGAAAGAAAAATTGTTTATTCAGCACAAACAAAGTTGCTCGTGGGCGCCCTCCCATATTGGCTCCGGACAGTAGCAAACTTGCCATTAGTCAATTTCTTCTCCATGATATACAGGGAGTCAGGGAGTAATTAATGGATTACCTCTCAAGGGGTCATTGTATTTATCGTTATGAACAACTTTTACTACGGGAGCAAACATAAAATCGCGAAAAAAAAATCAGCTGTTCCCTACATTTATGTTCGCATAACTCTTCAAAATGTAGGAAACTGCTGATTCTTTTTGCAGTGGATTAGCATCGTGTGCTACGCAAATAGGGTGTTCGCCATAAAACCCGTAGTAGATAATTGTTAAGGGATGTTCGAGACCACAGGTCACGGAAGCGCCGCGGCGATATCGTCCAGAAACGAACGATAATGAATTTAATTAGTAGGAAGGTACCTCCTAATTAAATTCGTGGAGTCGAAAGTGCGTTAACCGCACCACTTCTGTCAGGACCGCCATGCAAAGCCGGCAGTTTCTATATACATTTTTGTTGTGGTGCGAGTACAAAGTGACACCCTTGGTTTATATGGAAAGTGTGCACCTGCCGTCTTTAGCAGCGTGTTCAAGACTGTGGTGACATCTACATCGCCACATACGAATTACACATCACACTGACGTCACGCAAAATCCTGCATCGCGCAAGCAGAGTTTACTGCACAACTAGCATATAAACAACGTCCTGACATCAATAATTGGGCGAACCCGTCTGGTCGGAGGATCTTCCCTTTTCTATAGAGGATGCGTGAACTTTACCCTGTTCCTCATACCTCTCTAAGACTACTTAGCTAGCATAGTCAATGTTTGATAGGCACCAAATTATAATTTCAGGTTACAAATACGTGAATACGTCAAGAAAATGTTACAAAGTTAATAAAAAGCGACAGACGTGGCAGGAAGCTATGAAGACTTGCTTCGTGGAGGGAGGAATACTGGCTGTTTTAGAAAACAAGGCACAGGCAGACGACGTTAAGGAAATGGTGGAAAACGGAGAACAATATTTCGTAGGAGTGAGAAAGCTTTTCTCCAGTGCTGAATATTACACAGTAAAAGGTAACTATGTTTTTACTTTTCTATAAATCTAAATGAGAGCAGTGGTGGCCAAGTGGTAATGGCCGCGACTTACGAGTTGTAGGTCGTAGGTTCGAACCCAGACAGGCGCTTTACTTTGTATAAATTATTTCATCACCACTGCTCTCAAAACGGTGAAGGAAAACATCGTGAGGAAACCGGCATGTCCTAGAACCAAATATTCGAAGACATGTGACATCAGCTAATCCGCACTGGGCCCGCGTGGTGGATTACGGCCCACTCCCTCTCACAGAGAGGAGGCCTGTGTCCCAGCAGTGGGAACATTATAGGCTGATTATGGTATTATGGTAAATCTAAATGATAGTTTTTTCATGAACTATTATTACGAGGAATCGTTAAATATTTGGATTTATTTACATAGATTGTTCAACAATCTTTTTAGCAACAAAGTTGCACGTACAGTCACAAGCTTAGATATTCTTCTGAATTTAACTAATTGTAAGTAGGCTATATAAGATACAAGACAATATGTCTGTTAAGATTTCATTGACACCTATTTTTTAAGTCGATGCAGTATCTTATATTTTTGCCTCACTTGTCTCGTCAGATAGTTTTGGAATTTCTTCGATATTACATATGTATATATGACTTCCACAAATGATAACTTATTTGACGTATATTAATGGATGAATAATGAAATCAGATACTGTTGCCGATCTGTCCATAGTAATGTATTTATGCTCGAGACTATAACTACTATTATATATGTTATCTATATCTTATATATCATATCTATATAAAAATATTGAAAAAAGATATAAGATTATGAATCTTTTTTCAATATTTTTAATAAGATGTTCAACGCACCGTTAAAATAATTATTGATTTTATAACGACTACTCAACATTTAAATGGAAATTTTAATACTGCACTTTATTTCTGTTACAGGTCAAAAATTTAGTGATGTGTACCGAAACACATATAATGACAACACGTATAATGGCGAAAGTTCTGACTGTGGGACCGTATGGAATCGGGACGACGGCCTTTACACGGAGACTAAAAACTGCGACGAAAAAGTACCCTTCATTTGTGAAATGGAAGTTAGAGTCTAACCAGAAGAAAATATATATGACACTATATAAAGAAGGAAAGTAGCGCATAGCCGGTAGCGGTATTGATATATTAGTATGCCCAAATCATGTTTTAATATTTTTCGTCCGTATATTGTCTATTATTGTTGCAACATATCAATAACATAATACCGTTGGACTTGTAGTTTGCAAATGTGTATTTCACGCTTTACTCTGTGGCAATCGTCCCGTTCATTTTATTCGGCGAACTCGAATGCATCGTCGCTTTGACAGATAGTTCTTCCGAACAAACGAGTGACAAGTGAACGGGGCAATCGCATTCTATTCACGATACGGGGTTAGAGAGTCTCACAGGCTGTTGTTCTACAAAACAGCTGGCAGCTTTTTAAAACGATAGACAACACTGTTGTTGTCTGAGACGACAGATCATAGAGGCAACGCGTGATTCGTGCGACAGCAGAGTGATCAGTGCACCAAATTGTCATTCATAGAAATTCAGTCGCAGCATTAGAGGCTGCTCTAGAATCAAACCCATGTGTGCCGCTGCCATACTTTTGAGCTCCTTTGCCCTGCGCTTCGATAGTTCAGTTAACAGTTAAAGTAATGAACTTAAGTATAGTATTAAAATTAATTTTGTCTGTTTTTGAAGTTAGAACTTCTTTACGCACTTTTCGCTTTTTCTGTAGGTACAGTAAACGAAACTGAACAGTCAAGCTCGGGTCAGTGACGCTAAATAGGGCATAATCGTCTCCAGTCGGTCGGTGACGCTGAATAGGGTATAATCGTCTCCAATCGGTCGGTGACGAGATAGGGTATAATCGTCTCCAGTCGGTCGGTGACGCTGAATAGGGTATAATGGTCTCCAGTCGGTCGGTAACTCTGAATCGGGTGTACTCGTCTCCAGTCGTTTCACTTCCATCATGTGGTCTTAGGCACACACCCATTTTTTTATTGTTACTCTATCTGTCTTTTTTTGTCATGATCTTTGAACATAGGCTTTGATAATTATTTAGGTGTTTCTTTTTAATAAAACAATTTTATGTATTTGATTTTTTTATTTATTTAATCTGTTTTCAATATACCTAACTACCCAGTAGTTTCTGTTCGAAGTATAAAATTTACTGCTGTCGATCCTTGTAGCATACCTAGTGTCGAAATTCCAAAAAAACCGACTTTTCCATTGAATTCAATGGAAAAGTCGGTGTAATTACACACAATTATGATTTTGATTTTATAATATAAGTACTAGCTGCTTCCCGCGACTGTGTTTGCGAGACATTTTTCTAAAATAAGTGTTCTCTAGCTTGCCTTTGTTTATAACACCACCAGTGTAAGTCCCGTCAAAATCAGTCCAGCCTTTTCGGAGATTTGTCGGAACAAGCAGACAGACAGGCAGACAGAAATTTAAAAAATGGTTTTGTTGGTATAAATACCATGCATAATTTCATAAGCATTTAGTAAAAAGCTGTTATTTCGACATTATAAACAGACACTTCAATTTCATTTCTTTGCTTATATTGTCAGTGTTTTACTGCCCCGTCGAGTCTAAAATGAGCCAACCCAAAATTGACGCAGACAAAACTGGCCATATTAATAAAACAAATCCAATTCAAACCAAACCAGAATATTTTATTCTGTTGGACTATTCCAAAAGAACGTTTGCTTATATTTTTACGATATTCACTCAAATCCCTAATATGATTCGATGGTTTTCAATTTCCCGCCTGTGATGTAGGCTTGCGTGATACCCACTATAATAATATCGTATCGTCGTATAATAAATATTGGTACGACCAAAACATGCTCTACTTGCCCCGGGGGAAATTGGGATCATCGCAGTGGGTAACCAATTAAGTCTCATAATATGAACTGAAAGTATTTTCTCACTTGTACCTTAAGAGCGTTTACGCCAAAGGTCTAAAAGGTCAGTATAGAACATTTTAGAAATGTCTTATTTAAAAAAAATTAACTGGAAATCTCTGTTTCAAGGGAAAATTTTAAATCGGTCTAATTTGGCTGTAACACTATTTTTAGAATATGTTCTTAAGTAACTTTTTAGACCTTTGTATCCTGCTTATGCGTATGAAGTTTCATTAAAATCGGTTCATTCATTTCGAAAAACAAGGGCTTGAAAGTTTGTATGAAATGTCGTACGTCGTAAACACTCTTAACATCATGCTTGTATTCTGAACTGAAAGCTTAATAGGTTTCAAAAACTGTTACATACAATCAATAAAGTAAATATTGTTTCGAGACTCCTTTATACGCGGATTAAAGTTACACCAGTATTAAGCTTAATTTTGGTATAACTTTACTCCGTGTCTAAGCAACACTTCTGGGCGTTCATCTGCCAGTATCCTCGCATGGAGACAATCCTAGGTACAGCATCAGCTGCTCATCTGCACCTATGTACATTTTGGCTTCGAATTAGAAAGGAAAAGAACGTTAACCTTGTTATGGTAAGAAGTTGTCCAAAATTAGGAAAGCATTTGATCAAG